>PVHT020000166.1:6391273-6468202 GCA_004024745.2 Catagonus wagneri | reverse complement strand
AGCTCCTGTTAGACCCCTAGCCTGGGAACCTCCATATGCCGCGGGTGCCGCTCTAGATAAGGCAAAAAGACAAAAAAAAAGAAAGAAAGTACAGCCTTGGGGCAGGATCCTGGTTCCCTCTCAAGGGATACACATAATAATATAGGCATCTTATACACCTAAAAGGAAACATATTACTTATGCTTCTTACTTAAATGGAAACTTATATTACTTATGCTTCTTTTAGAAATGAATACTTTAAAACTGAGTCCTTCCTTGTCTTCCTCCTTGTCTTAATTGCACCCTAAACACAATTTCTGGTAAACTAAAGATTAGGCATCCTGGGCACATATGCCTTTGGGTTAAAGATTATTAGCACATGATGTTTTTCAGGAACTTTCCTAGTTTACTCTAACCTCTGATCAATATGCTCTTTTTGCAAGTATCATTATTCTAGGCAATAATCCATCATCATGGATACCACCATCATGATCATGCCAATATCTCCTCAGGAGATCTCCTGATATCAGTTTTGATGACTAGGATTCCCCCAAAGAAAGAAGAATGCATGTTGGCCCCAACCCTGATTCCTAACTGAAAACCTGTTTTTTTCCCTTTTACTATAAAACTCCCTGCAATTCTTTCCAATGCGGGGCACAGACTTTAAGGCATTAGCCCGCTGTGGCCCCCTTTGCCTGGCAAAGCAATAAAATTATCTTTTTCTCCTTCACCCAAAACTCTGTCTCCCAGTCTGTACTCAGGGGCTAAATTTCGGCAACTATAATGAACTCCCATTCACATGTCACCAAGATTATAAAATATTATTATTCTTGTTTTCTCTTTCTCTTTTTCCCTCCTTTCTTTTAAAAGCAAATCTCAGATATCCTGCCACTTCAGTCACATATTCTTCAATATCCATCTCTAAAACACAGGGATTTTTTTTAAGATCTCTTTTTAAGATTTTTTTTTGATACAGTGTGACAACATTGGATAGTTTTCTTAATATACAAGATGTCTGGTTGAATTCTGTGGCCCTTCTTCAGCATTATAATTTTTTCAACTTCTGAAACCTATGGTAACTAAATAATTAATTTAAAAATTCAAGAATAGTCTTTCCTATAAGGTTTCATTAAGTGTTGATAGCTTATAGCCTACATTAAAGGAGACATATTATTTAAATATAGCATAAATTTTTCATTTGACAAGGAAACTAATTTCTTGTTTTCACAAAGGGATACACAGAAGTAAAAGTGGTCACTAAGACCTAGATAAAGAAAAAAGTTATCCACTGATGTTTAAAATGGATATTATACGCCTATATAAGTATACACTGGGTACAAAACCATATTCTATACAACCTAAAGATAGGTAGAAAATATTCAGTCAAGTAACTCAATAGAGGCACTTTTCACTAATTTGTGGCAAATATTCTTCAATGTGATGAATCTGTAGATATCACATCACTTAACATTCATTCTACTAAATAAGTTACAAGAACTTTTGCTATATATATATATATATATATATATATTTTTTTTTTTTTTTAAGAGCTGCACTTGCTGCACATGGAGGTTCCCAGGCTAGAGGTCGAATCAGAGCTACAGTTGCTGGCCTCCAGCACAGCCACAATGACACCAGATCCAAGCCGTGTCTGTGAACTACACCACAGTTCATGGCAACACTGGATCCTTAACCCACTGAGTGAAGCCAGGGATCGAACCTGCAACCACATGGGTCCTAGTCAGATTCGTGTCTGCTGCACCATGACGGGAACGCCTATATTCCATCGAGTATAGAGTACATTATACTCTAGATGAAAAGTATACTTGACATATTTACCATGACTATTATTTTAAGAAAAATAGAGAGCACAATATTTTAATGATGACATGAGCTGTACCAGAGTTGAACTGCTAAATTCCTTAAAGATCTTAAAAGCAACTAAAAGGATTTTCATCCATGAATCAGACAGTATGTTAAACACATCCTACCTAGTTGTCCGAGGAAAAGTGGATATGGGGTAGTGTCACAGTTAATAAACATGGAAAGAAAGCTAATTTTTAGTGTTTAAAATAATATTTTTGAATTGAAGCATTTCTTCTGGCTCTCAATATAAAAAAGCATTTTGTGGATTCCCTGCTGCCCAGCCTTTTTCTGTCCTGTTTAGGGCCGTACCTGCAACATAGGGAGATTCCCAGACTAGGGGTCGAATTGGAGCTGTAGTCTCTGGCCTATGCCACAGCCATAGCAATACCAGATCCAAGTTGCGTCTGTGGCCTACACCACAGCTCACAGCAACAACGCATCCTTAACCCACTGAGCAAGGCCAGAGATCGAACCTGCATCCTCATAGATGTTAGTCAGATCTGCTTCCGCCAAGGCACGACAGGAACTCCTCCCCCCATTATTTAACATTCACATCATCAGGAGTTCCCCTCGTGGACCGGCGGAAATGAATCTGACTAGGAACCATGAAGTTGCGGGTTTGATCCCTGGCCTTGCTCAGTGGGTTAAGGATCCGGCGTGGCTGTGGCTGTGGTGAAGGCCGGTGGCTACAGCTCCGATTAGACCTCTAGCTTGGGAACCTCCATATGATGCAGGTACGGCCCTAAAAAAAGACAAAAAAAAATTCACATCATCAAATGAGAATTAGCTGTGAAATAAACTTAATTCTAGGCACATAAATTTTAAAAGGTATATCCTATTTTTCTTTTACATTTCTTCTACAAACCATTCATCTTAGAAAGAAAAGGAATTATCCATAAAGTCAACAAAAAATCTAGGAATCCTGAGAGTAGCTCAATTAGAATCTTAATAAAAGATACAAAGAGAGATTAAACGGTCACCTTGGCTATTTAAGAATGTAAAAGAATGGGACTTAAAATGCACATGTTGACACTAACTTGTGGCTGTATGAGGTAACAGTGCGCTCATACACACATTATTCATCTGCTGCATGTTACTTGTCCTGACCTTTCAATTTAATTGAATCTAACAGAACTTATTAAATTCAGTCTGGTTGCAGAAGATTATGACAGTCATTAATGAGTCAGGTTTTTAAGTGGGTTGAAGATAAACTGCCTGGTTAAGAGGGCTTTTCCCTTTTGTTCCCCGCTGTTAATTGCAATGGAAATTTGAAAACTAATATTTTTAGGACTTCATAAAAAGTGTAATATTGACTCTTCCTTGTATCTGAATTAAGTCAGATTTGAAACTTGCTGGTTACTTGAATTCACATATAAATCAGTACAAATTTGGTAAAATTTAAATGGAAACTTTCAAAATAATACACCAGACTGAACCAGTTTTACTCTCCACTTTGAACAAAGAAAAAGGTAAAATACAGATTTATCTCAGTTTACTCTCCACTTTGAACAAAGAAAAAGGTGAAATACAGATTTATCTCAGTAATGACCTCTGAGGCAAGTATATAATAAAGAAATAAACATTCATTTTTATTTCTTCCTATTTTCCCCATTCATTTCTCTACCAAAAAAGTAGACTGTAAAATTTAAATCATATAAACATCAGAAGTTTTTGCAAACAGGCTGCTTGCTTTAGTTAAAAATGCTTAACTATCCTTTTAAAATTTTCAAACTTCTCTCCCCCCATATAAACAAGATTTTACATTTACTATTGCTTGTTGTTTGAAATGAAGAAAGTAAGGGTTTTATTGCTATTGGGCAGTGGGTTGAGGGAGGGGATGTCATAGGAAATTTTGGGCACAGATTTATTTAAAACAAATATTCAAACTCCAGATCCTCCTAAAAAGCAGTGAAGATGGTATTTCACTACTCTTGTAATACCAGGGGATTTTGTTTTGTTTTGTTTTGTTTTGTTTTCACTGACACACAAGGACCCAGAAAATACAAGTTGTATAACTATGACTACATAAACCTAGAAAAGGCATGCTCACAGCTGTAGGAAGAGTGAAAACTCGAAGTACATTTCATGGTAATGGCATCAATGATGATTTTAAATATATATATTTATATATATATGATTTTAAATATATATATTTATATATATATGTATGCATTATCACTTGAGGAAAAGAAAGATCATTTAAACAGTTTGAGACACTGGGTGTTGAGTTAACCACGGTAAAGCTAAATTATTTCAAATGTATATAACAAAACTTAAGTGTGGTACATTCAACCACTGAGGCCACTAATCATTGAATCAGAAAGCTTATTTAACAAGTTTCCAGTTCTTAAGATGATTTATCCCAGTACCTTAAATGATAACATTCTCTACTGAAATCAGACAAAAAGGCAGTAAAATATGGTTGAGCACAGGCGTGCCATACAGTAGTTACGAGTTGCTCAAAAGAGTGGAGTTCTAAAATTTATTTTGATTTTCTTAAACTCACTCACTTGTGACCAATCTCATGTGCAATGGTAAAAGCTGAACCCAGGCCAATGTCTTCATTAATGCTGCAGCTCCTTTCAGGCTCACACATTCCAGCCACAGAGGCCAAGCCTGAATAAACAGAAGGAGACACAAAGGGTCAAGCCAAGGTGTTTCTGTCTTAAAAAGCCCATACTTATAAATGCCTGGATTCTTTTTAATAACCTCCATGCACAGAAGGAGCAGTTGGCAAAAGGTTAACTTTCTAGTCATTTGCAAAATCACTGGGGGGAGTTTCACTTTGCCGGCTAGACATTAATATTTTTTGAACTGCAGTCAGTGCTGGAAAATGTCTAGACTAGGGGTTAGATTTATAAATTTTACTTCTGGTAACTTGGGACCACCTAGTAACTTGAGCCAGAAGAGGGAATTCAAGAAAGCATTTCTATTTTAACATTCTTCAGTCTGTAGAAAGCAAAATATATCCACACTATTTTTTTAAAGAGATCTGTTTAAGTTTAGTAGGTTCATAAAAATATACAAGCAACTTTTAGTTACCAAAAAAAAGGGAATCCCGAATGTTTTTTTAAATGATATTTTTATAGAAAAAAAGAATGATTCAAAACAGAGAAAAAGAACAGTAAAAGATGGGAGGTTTTTGCTTCTTTTTTTTTTTTGATCTTCTGAAATCAGTCCTGTTAGTGATTCAACCATTCTTTAAGTACTTGAATGGCTGGAACGTCATTTACACATTCAGTGTGCTTCTCTCCTCTCCCATCCCCCTTAAATGCATTAGAATTTTATTAATAAAGCAAAAACTATGGTGTTGATTCACAAATTCTAGTGAAATATTATATTACTCAAGATGTTCTTCCCTATGTAAAAGTTTTAGTATTTACTTCCAAATGAATGTTGTGTTCTGTGAATTAGTATATAACCTTAAAATAGTGCTGAGAAAAAAAATTTTTATGCAAAAGATAAAATGTCATGTGTTATAAGGAAACAGATGCCAAATCATAATTAACACGCATATGTTCTAAAGTTAAAGAAATGGAAGGAAAAAAGGGAAAATTATTTTATATTTAGTATTCTACTATCATCACTTAGGAATTAATAATTACTTTCCCACCAAAAGTGATTTCCATCTAATTCAATTAATATTTATTGAGTGCAACAAACAATATTCTATGATAGATACAATGTCCCAGGTACAATAATTTGAAACTAAAATCAATTCATGTTTTTACTGACAAAATAAAGCTCTAGAAATTGTGTTTCACTCTATCCACTAGCTGCTTTTCACAGTGTTTTATGTGGGAGGGGTAGGAATTGGGGAAGGAGTTCATTTCTGTCTCAAAGAATTATTGTAAATACTAGTGATACCCTTGTTGCGCCTTTCCACACACTTAGAAGTCCTGGGACAGAAGAAGAGGAAGTAAAAAGAGGCACTCGTTGGGGTAAGATGATAATTTTTTGTTTCGGCTAATCAAAAATATTCAATAAATATGTCTTCTAAATTCCACTGAGAGAAGAAATGACAGAGGGAAAATGCAAACAGTATGCAGTACATTTTCTGGCTTTAAGCTATTGGGTTCAATATGGGTCATGACATGGGAAGAACAAAGCCACTCTGAATATTGTTTCTGATTTGAGCTTCATGAAATTTGGTTTAAAAATAATTACTAAGAATAATTATTGTTAAATTTACATTTCTCATATTTCCCAAAATATAGTATTCCACAGCTTAGCTTTTTGTTGTTGTTATGCGCCATGTGGTCCTATTTTTAATTGAGAATTCTTAATAATTCCCCAAGGTTGGAAGCACAGATTTACTTCTGCATCTGATAAAAAAATATTACCTTCACTAAAAAACAACTTAAATAACTACTACTCATTGAAAGTACAAGGTAAATCTTAACTAAAAGAATACTTTAGATGCTAATGTGTTTTTCACAACTCCCCATCATTTTTTGTATTCCTGTAAAACTGAAGCCGTCAAAGTACTTATGTCTGACTGTGTTAATAGAGGTTTGATTACTATTAGGGTCATTTAGATTTCCTAAGTTTGATGGCCATAGTTTGCGCCCTTAAACCTACTTAGCCATATTACACAGTTGGTCACCAGGAGCACTAAGGAAGAGTGTATGCAAAAGAATCAGCATGGAAACCAGTACCCAGAGGGACCACTTAAAAAGAAAAAACCTGACCAAAAACCTGATTTTTAATTTTTTAAAATTTTTGTCTTTTTAGGGCCGCACCCGCAGCATATGGAAGTTCCCAGGCTAGGGGTCAAATCGGAGCTGCAGCTGCCAGCCTACACCACAGCCACAGCAACACGGTAGCTGAGCTACAACTGCGACCTACACCACAGCTCACGGCAATGCCAGACCCTTAAGCCACTAAGTGAGGCCAGGGATCGAACCCACATCCTCACAGATACTAGTCGGGTTCTTTAAGTGCAGAGCCACAAAGGGAACTCCCAAAACCCGATCAATTCTGTGCTGATAATATATTTTCCACATATGAAAGTCAACACATGTATATATATAATTCAGCTTATTCATTTTCACTATGAGATAGTAAAAAATAATTTTGTAATGGTTTATATTTGAAAAATAATTTACATGAGGTTTGAAAATATATTGACATACATATAAGAATTAATATATTGATTCTGGAAATTAATAAACTATCAAAATTGAAATATTATTTAGAAAAAAATAAAAGGAGAAGGAGGATAGGAAATATCTCAGATCTACTTTGGCAAGAATGACAACAACGTACTAAGCAGTGTTATTACTGATGTCCCAATGAAAAGCATATCTCAGTATAAATAATCTACCTTCAAAAAACAAAACAGAATATGTATAGACACATACATATATGTATAGCTATATATATAATTTCCTTAAAATATACACTAGAAAATATAAACTCAAGCTTATAACTTCTATATTGTACCTAAAGTTAAGGACTTAGTTCTTATATTACCTGAGCAATAATAGAGGGAATATATTAAACAATACAGATCATTTCTACATTAAATAATAACATGGGTTCATTTTTATAGTATTCTTTACTGATAACTTTTTATTTCCTTAAATGATTTTAATAATATCCTGCAGCATAAGGGCAGATATTATACCTACTTCATAGATAATGAAATTGAGAAACAAAGACCTAAATGAACTGTAAAAGCTAATGCACTGAATCTGCCAAAGGCAGTTGTGGGTTGGTTTCCAGTTCATGTTTCCTTCCTTTGTATTATCGTTGGTCTTGTTAACCAAAACATAATGAAAAAATCCTTTTGATGTGAGCGCTATCGGCAAAGTGCTCTTTCTTGGGGTTATATTTTTTCTTTTGTCTTTTTAAGGCCGCACCTGCAGCATGTGGAAGCTCCCAGGCTAGGGGTCAAATCAGAGCTGTAACTGCTGGCCTATGCCACGGCCACAACAACATGGGATCCAAGCCGGGTGTGCGAGCTATACCACAGCTCACAGCAACACCAGATCCTTAACCCACTGAGCAAGGCCAAGGATCAAATCCGTTGTCCTATGGATACTAGTGAGGGTTCATGACTGCTGGGCCACAACAGGAACTCCTGGGTTATATGCTTTGCAACTAGCAAACTTTTACACCTTATTTGTCATTGGCAGATTGGTATTTCTTCTTTAGCCATAAATCCTAAGGGAAATGGGAAAGGAGAAGCTTGGGGAGGCAGGTAAAATCATCAGAAAAAAACCTTTAATTTCTGAAGAGATGTTTCGTTGAACTCCCCAGGAAATTGGGTAACACCTTTTCTCCCACCTCTACTTAAAATTTGATCTTCCCAAAATTCTCATGAGATACATAGGAACAGATTTCATAACTATTCCATTAAGATAAGAAAAGTGAAACTTGTTAGAGAATCTAGAGAATTTACCTTCAGTTGCTTAACCTGTGAGTTGTCTCTATGACAACTGAAAAAAAATCATGGAAGAAAACAAACTCCCATTTCTTAAAACAAATCTAGGTTGCTTAACAATTTAGTCAACTTGAAAGCTACAATTTCCCATTTGTATTTGCAGTTAACTTTTAGCAAGTATGAAGTTATGCTCTTCAAGAAAATGTGATTTTTAAAATTCTCTAATAGTACAGAATTGCTTTTTTAAAAAATGATATTTGGGAAGCACAAGAAAGATAATTCTTTCCTCTCTCTCTACCTCTGGCTGTAATATTTTACAGATTGCTTTTTTTCTGTCTAGGTAATAAAATTTTCCAATAATATCTTAATTTATGGGAATATAATCTATCCACAAAATTGGACCAAAAAAAGTGCTGTTTGTAACGCGTCTCCATTAAGTAGCCCCCAAGTTTTTTTTTTCTTTCATTTCCCAGACTGAAATGTGAAGTTGCTGGTTGCTTTAATTTGGTCTCAAACTCCACAATATTTTTGAAAAATATACTACAGAGATGAGTTATATGAAAATGAGTAGTAATTTCTATCATTACTGTTTCATGATTTCAAATAATCTTCTAAGTTCTTTTTAATAACCATTCTACTTGTTTCCTAGTAAGTGACATGTCCACAAAGGTCAGGTTTAATAGTTTATAGGAATAATTTCAGATGTGCCGGAAAGTAACATTACATAATTAATAATAATGACAAGTGAAGTCACTGGACCAAAAAGATAATCTGAACTATCCTTCCTTTATAAAAAAAAACTTACCCAGTGTTCCACAGGGCTTATTTTTATAAGTGCAGATATCATATCTATAGAGGAGAAAAAAGAGAAATGAAATTTGTAATCTGATCAAATTTATAAAATATTTTCCTATATTATCACATTTCTTTCATGGAGCTCTGGTTGTCAGACCACAATCAGTGCAATTATGAGCAGCCAGATGGAGTGTCGGCATTTTCAGCACTCTAGGGGACACGCCGGCTGCACTACACTCACAGCCTCTGGCTGCAAGCCAATGGGACACCTGCCAGTAAGAAAGAAAGGTTAAAGTGGATTTTTGTAATTGCAAGTTCCATAAAACCATCTACCGTATTGTTTTGAAGCTGGAATAGCTTGTCTGCAGATCGCTACTGCTTCTGCAAAAAGCAAATGGGTGGCTTTTTATTCCCACTATCTTTCAGACCTGCTGGAATATTTTCTCATTATAGTCTCAGACTGTATTTTATACTTTTGAGCTTTCAGCAATATTTGGAGTTCAACTCTAACATAGGTTCTTGTTTAGACAAAAAAAAAAAAAAAGGGCGATACAGCAATGGTAATATAATTCATATCACGGAGTTTTCCTAGTTGTACACCAGCAATTTAATGTGGTTGAAACATAAATATTTTATATCAGATAAAGAAATAGTTCAATAGAAAGCTTTCCTAATGTTGGTCAGATACTTATTGTAATGCTGTACTGCATTATAACTCAATGCAAAAGATGGAATCCATAAAATAATCCATACAAATGTTGTTTAAATATTTTAATAAATATTTAAAAATTTATTACACTTAAGGTGAAAAATCAGGACTGATGTGGACATTTATTTTAAATATCTTAAAATATCCTTGAAAACAAATCTCTAAAATCAAAAATATTCAAAGTTCTAAAGTGAGAATAAAAAAATAAAAGTTAAAAAGACAACTTTTTTTTTTTTTTTAAATGCCACACCGGCAGCATATGGAAATTTCCAGGCCAGGGATCAAAACTGCACTGCAGCTGCAACCTACGCCAGATCCTTAACCCACAGTGCCAGGCCAGGGATAAAACCTGCACTGCCACAGAGACAACAACGGATCATTAACCCACTGTGCCACAGCAGGAACTGTTACTTCCATAATTTTACAAACTTATTCTTCCATATTTTACCTTTTAAAATGTCTTTTTTGTGTTATTTTATATTACATCCATTCTCTCACATCTACTTTCCTTTTTTTTTGAAGCATAAATTTTCATGCATAAATTTCTTTTATATATATCTTTGTTGTCTGCACCATATTTCTACAGATGATAAGAATTTTGATGAATTATCTAATTCAAGCTATGCTACACTTAAACCATGACTTCTGACATTAGGCCAAGTATGAACTAGCTCATTTTAGCTTCAATGCATATCCCTTAATCTTCTCGCATCGTTTATTTATTTATTTATTTAGTCTTTTTAGGGCTGCATCCATGGCATATGGAAGTTCCTAGGCTAGGGGTCGATTCGGAGTTGCAGCTGCTAGCCTAAGTCACAACCACAGCAACACGGGATCTAAGTGGCAACTGCAATCTACACCACAGCTCACGTCAATGCTGGATCCTTAACCTACTGAGCAAGGCTAGGGATCGAAACCGCATCCTCCAAAGATACCAATCGGGTTCGTTACCATAGAGTTACGACAGGAACTCCTAGCATCTCATCTTTAAGCATCATTTTTCGGCTGCATCATGCCATGACAATCCTCACCAATTTTACAATGCATCCCTTTCTTTCTCGACTTTCTCATTTTTACCTCACATCCAGTTCACTGTGTACTCTATCAACTCTTCTCTGCCATACTATGTTTTTGCCTTATTTTCCTCCAAGCCTGAGCCACTTTAGGAAAAACTGCAGAGAAAAAAAATGCAAGGAATCTTGCTTTATACCAAAGAAACAATTGGTGTGCTTACAGGATTTAACTTTCTGCCACATAAACTAAAGCAATAAGAGATGGAGGAAAAGGAGTTCCCCATTACCCACTCTTAGCACCCTTTAAGCAAATGGATCTCTACTAAATTTTGACCAATCCAGATGTGGCAGGACTCCCTAAACTCGGGCATTTGGTCTAAACTACAGGCTAAGCCAAGAAGTACACTGGAGTCCTAATTAGTGAGAGAAAAAATGAAATATGATTAGAAAAGGCTCTCTGGATTCTGAATTTGGATAGAAAAGCAACACCATATCACAGTGACACTTTTTTGTTTTCTTTTCATGGAAGAATAATAAAGAGCTCAAGGCAGATTAAAAAAAAAAATGCCAAGCAATCTGATCATAGGGATTCTACATAAAGCCAAATAACTTAAGAAAATCAGAGTTCCTTTTGGATAAGTAGATGTTTGCATACATTGTCATTTCCTTATCCTAAATGCATAAGCTTGAATTGATTGAGCAAGATTAAAACTGGACTAGGTTCAATATCTGTTACTGTAACATTTTGTATCGTGGATACTTTCAACTCTTTAATCTCCAGATCACTTTTGGCTAGGCACAGGTATCAGAATAAACTAACCAAAAAAACATGATTAAGCTTCACTGTAAGGTCTTCATTTAAGCAAAATATAGTGCTATCCTACAATGATGAAATACCTGGATGGGTTCTTCAAACCTTTTCCAAAAACTAAATTCCATTCTTATATAAGATAAACAATCATTGCAAAGGACTCCTTTTAATGATTTAGTTTTCAAAAGTGAAATGAATCAAAATCTAAACTTTGAGTTTCATTTAAGAGAGTCACAGACTAACTTCTAAACAGAATGTCCTACGTACTGTGCTATCTCGTTTTGTTCTCTTAGATGTTGTGGCGAAAGCCAAGTGATAGAGACACAGCACTTTCCTGTTTACTTTACATGTACTGAGGCAGCAGCATTATAAAACTGACCTCGTTTCTAAAGAAAACTGTAATAAAATAATGAGGAGAAAAATTATTTTAACCTAATATGTGTTGGAAAATAAACCACTGTTTATGATAAATAAAAAAGATCATAAGACTACCTGTCTTAGTTTGGGCTGCTGTAACAGAATGCCATAGATTAGGTGGCTTAAATGACAGATACTTATTTCTCGTAGTTCTGGAGGCTGGGAATTCCAAGATCAAGGGGACTGTAGATTCAGTGTCTGGTGAGAGCCCACTTCCTAGCTTGTACACAGCTGCCTTTTCCTTATGTGCGCACAGGGCCTTGCAATGGTGCTTGCTTATGAAGAGGGAAAAGTTCTGATGTCTCTTCTTCCTCTTAAGGGCGCTAATCCCATCATGAAGACTCAAACCCCATGTCTCCATTTACACCTAATTACTTCCCAAAGGCTCCACCTCCAAATACCATCACACTGGGAGTGAGGACATCAACATCGGAATTTAAGGAGGGGGAGGGAGAAAAACATGTTGTTCTTATACCCTAAATTCATGTCCTTCTCACATTCAAAATACTTTCATCCCACCCCAACAGCTTCAAGTCTTAATTTATTCCAGAATCAAAACTAAAGTCCAGAGTCTTAACCAAGTATCATCTAAATCACTTTTAGTGTTCACTTTTGAACACGCTTCCTCACTTTTTGTAATTTGGACAGGATAAGGATTTTCCAAATCTTGAAGTTCCAGTTTCTTTTTGCTTAATAATTCCTTCCTCATTTCTCTTTTGCATTTTACTATAAGCAGTCAGCAGGAACCAAGGCCCTCTTTCAAAGCTTTGCTTAGAAAACTCCTTGGCTAAATATCCAGTTTCATCGCTCACAAGTTCTACCTTCCACAAAACACTAGAACAGGAAAATAATTCAGCCAAGTTCTTTGCCACTTCATGAGAAGCTTCACCTTTTCTCCACTGTCCAATAACCCTTGTTTTTGACTGAGACATTGCCAAAATGGCCTTTCCATCCATATTTCTTTCAACATTTTGCTCATAATTATTTGTGTATTCTCTAAGAACATGGAAGATTTCGCTACAACTCTCTTATTTCTGAGCTCTACAGATTTGTCTTTTAAAAATCCCTTCACAACATTCAAAGCTTCTTCTAGCAGACACTTCAAAACTTTTCCAGCCTCTAGTCATTATCTGGTTTTAAACCTCCCACATTTCTAAGTATTTGTTATAGGAGCATCTGATTTCACAGTACCAGTTGCTAAATTAACTTGGCTGCTATAACAAAACACCATAGGCTGGGTGGCTTAATCAACAAATGCTTATTTCTCAAATTTCTAGAGCTAGGAAGTCCAGGATCTAAATGCTGGCAGATTCTGTGTCTGGTGAAGCCCCTCTTACTGACTTGCAGAGAGGCACCTCTTTGCTGTGTCTTCATATGGCAGAGAGAAATTGGGTTCTGGTCTTGTTGTCTTCTAAGGGCACTAATTCCATCACAGGGCTCTAGCTTTAAAACCTCATCTAAAACCAACTACCTCCTAAAGGTCTCACTTCCTATTACTATAATATTGGGGGTTAAAATTACAACACAGGCAATTTAGAGGAGAACAAACATTCAATTCACAACACCATTTATTAATTAATTTATCTTACAGCCACAGTTCCCAGGCCAGTGGGCTGAATCAGAGCTGCAGCTGAGGCCTATGCCACAGCAATACCAACACCAGACCTCAGCCACAGCTCCGACCTACTCCACAGCTCGCAGCAATGCCAGATCCTTAACCCACTGAGCCAGGCCAGGGACTGAACCTGCATTCTCACAGAGACAATGTTGGGTCCTTAACCCGCTGAGCTACAATAGGAACTTCTACAGCACTACTTTAAAAATAGATAATTTGGCTCAGTTTATGTACTTTATTTTAAAAGTTATATTTTTAATAACACTCATCTCTTTATCCAAATGACATTATCTTAGGAAAGCTAACTTGCTGATGTTTTTGAACACCCAAAGGCTTTATGTATATTATGTGATGAGGCATATTTATTATTACGATGTGAATATCTTATATAATAGCTCTCAAAAATATATTAGGGTTATTTACTTAATAAATATGATATATTTAGCTACTAATTCTTCCCGTGTGTCAAAGGTTACTGATGCTTTTGCTCATGGAATGAATTAAAGATTTATCATTAGACTGTAAAACATAGCCATGGCTATTCACATCATAATATGAGTTTTCCATTCTTTCTTCTAGGGTGTTTCTACTGGGAAGATAGAGATAATTAGCAAGCAATGCCTTTTGGTCTTACCAAATTTCCCCAAACCAATGCAAAATGTTTATCTACCTGACAAGACTGAAACTTTCAAATCTAAGTTATAAAGGCCTACCAACACAGGGTTTTCATTCCTTTACAATCACCAAAGAGCCTCAATTCGACGGATTATCATTTTCATCATCTGCGCCTATCCTCATTACTATTTCAATACTTTTCCATCTCCTGGTTAACTACGTAATTTTCTCCTTTATTATTTGTCAATAAATTATGATATATTATTTACAATGAATAAATTGTTATTATGTTTCTATACATTCACAAAATGGGATATTACATTGTTTGCATCCTGTCTTTTAGTTAACAATATATTTTAAACATCTTTTTATGTCAGTAAAGAAATGTGCCCATCATGTTAATGACTTTATCAAATCCTACTGTAACAAATTTATTGAAACAATTCCCGATTGTTGACAATTTATATTGTTTCCAAGTTTTCATTGATATAAACAATCACAATGAACATTGCCATATATTTGCACACTTGTCTGATAATTTATTCATATAAAAATCTTAGAAATGAAACATATTTAAAGATTATCATTCAGGAGTTCCCGTAACAGCTCAGCGGTTAATAAACCCGACAAGTATCCTTGAGGATGTGGGTTCAATTCCCTGGCCTTGCTCAGTGGATTAAGGATCCGGCATTGCCATGAGCTGTGGTGTAGATCACAGACCTAGCTCTGAGTCCACGTTGCTGTGGCTGTGGAGTAGGCCGGCAGCTACAGCTCCAATTTAAGCCCTAGCCTGGGAACCTCCATATGCCATGGGTGTGGCCCTAAAAAGACAAAAGAAAAAAAATTATCATTCATATTGTCATGATCTCACCCTTATGAAAGGTTGCCTTATGCCCTTCTCTTTGCAATCTCAAGTCATACTTGCCTCCTTTTTGCTTTCTTGAACATACCACATTTCCTACTATTTCATGAATTTTGACCTTGCTTTTTCCTCTATATGAAACGTTTTTCTACCTACTCTACTCTCTGCTAGGTTACTCCTACTAGTCTTTCAGATTCCAAGTCAATGCTCTTTCTCTAGGAAGTCTTCCCTGACTAGATGAGGTTCCCCTAATAAACACTTGTCAAACTCCCTAAATTCTTCCGTCATAGCTCTTACCAGACTGGTAATTTCACATATGTGTCTTTCCCACTAGACTGCAAATTCTTTTGAGATTAGGGACTGGGCTGTTTTGCTTACTACTGATTCCCAGCACCCAGCACAATGCCTGTACACAGAATTAAGTTCCTCTAAAAAAAGCCATGTTAGTTAATGCTTCCACAAAACTATTCCCCAATACCTTTGTCACTAGTTAATAAGAAAAATGTTATTTTAAGGTACTGAAAAAAAGTTAAATAATGGTGCTCTTATACATTTGTCAGGGAAGCAGAATTTTTTTATTTTATTTATTTTTATTTTTTTGCTTTTTAAGCCTTTACCTGCGGCATATGGAAGTTCCCTGGCTATGGGTCGAATCAGGGCTGTAGCTGTGGGCATACACCACAGCCATAGCAACGTGGGATCAGAGCTGCATCTGTGATCTATACCACAGCTCACACTAACGCCAGATCTTTAACCCACTAAGTGAGGCCAGGGATCAAACCTGTGTCCTTGGAGTTCCCGTAGTGGCTCGGCAGAAATGAAATCTGACTAGGAACCATGAGGCTGTGGGCTCAATCCCTGACCTTGCTCAGTGGGTTAAGGCTCTGGCATTGCTGTGGCTGTGGTGTAGACTGGCAGCTGTATGTCGTAGGTGTGGCCCTAAAAAGCAAAAAAAAAAAAAGAGAAAAAAACGTGTCCTCATGGATACTAGCTGGGCTCATTACCACTGAGCCACAATGGGAACTTCCAAATTTTTAAACATAATTTAATAGAGCATTGCCTTGGTAAGTAGATAATGGAATAAATTTGATTCATTGAAAACTTATCTACCAAAATATTCTCTCAGATTAGTAAACTTAAAAATTAAACTATTTTTTTCAACAAATATTTACTCAGAGTTTTCTACATGTTAGGATAAGTAAAAACATGGACAAGACTAACATATCCCTCATCTGAATAAGCTTAGAAACTTTTCTAAGATCAGTACAGATTTCATAAGGCATCACCAGAAAGAAAATCTTTCTACTCTTTTACATCACTAGAGTATAATTTATTAGATACAACTTTAGTCATTTGAGTTATTTGTGTGCCCTCCCTTTCCTTTGTTTTTTCACAAGAACTGGATAACCTCTTCTCAGGGTAGCTGCATTCATCCTTTGAGTTCCAATTCTACTAATTTATATCCCTAAGCATTTCTTGTTGGGATATGTGCAAATATCTTTTATCCAACTCTGTCTATAGCTTATTATTCTTAAAGTACAGCTCTGTTCATGCTATTCTGCCACTCAAAAATGCAATTATATCCAAAAATCTAAACATTTAGCTTGGAGTTCAAGAACCCTTAAAATCAATTTATCTTCCTAGCATTATCTTTTACTCTAGCCAAATTTCACTAGTCACTGCTCTCTAATTGGGCCCTGATCTTTCTTGTGTCCCACATTTTTCATCATGCAGTATCCTTTCCCAGTCCCACATTTTGATCATGCAATATCTTCCTCCATTTCTACTGTGAAATTCCTTTAGACCCAGTTAAAATATCTCATCCTTCATTATGCCTGAAGTGATGTATTACATTCTCTAACTATTACAGCACTCCTTTTGTTTGTTAGTTTGTTTGTTTTTATTTTTAGGGCCACACCCTCGGCATACGGAGGTTCCCAGGCTAGGGGTCGAATTGGATCCACAACTGCCATCCTACGCCACAGCGAGAGCAATGCAGGATTCGAGCTGCATCTGCGAACTACACCACAACTCATGGCAATGCCCACTGAGCAAGGCCAAGGCTCGAACCCACAATCTCATGGTTCCTAGTAGGATTCATCTCTGCTGCTCCATGCCGGGAACTCCAATTACAACATTCTTGTGTTTCACATTGTTGTTTTTACCACAGTTACTTATATAAATTTCATTTTCCTTCCAAATACTATCAGTATTTAGGGGATAAAAAAAAACTCCCCATCACCCTTCTAACACCTCAATAAAAAATTAAAAAATAAAAAAAAGAGAGAAAGAAAGAGAAAGAATAAAAACAATGACTATGAGAGTCTTATTGGTTTCTTGTCCTTGGGATATTTATATTTCTCACTGTAAAGTTATTAAATGGTTCCAGATTATGATTAAGCTTTTCTTTCATGTGGCTTAGCTGCAAGGAAGAAAAGCACTGATAATGTTAACTTGCATATTTCAGTCCACTGTCAGCCATATTGTCACTAAAGTTAATAATGAATGGGACATTTTTACTTCATATAGATCAGCTTTTAAAAGTTTGGTTAATTGTAAATGCATCTTTAAAAGTGGATTTGCATGCTGACAAAAGTCATATATATATATATATATATATTTTTTTTTTTTTTTTTTTTTTTTTGGTCTTTTTGCCTTATCTAGGGCTGCACCTGCGGCATATGGAGGTTCCCAGGCTAGGGGTCTAACAGGAGCTGTAGCTGCCGGCCTTCGCCACAGCCACAGCAACGCAGGATCTGAGCTGCGTCTGTGACCTACACCACAGCTCATGGCAACACCAGATCCTTAACCCACTGAGCGAGGCCAGGGATCGAACTCACAACCTCGTGGTTCCTAGTCGGATTCGTTAACCACTGAGCCATAATGGGAACTCCAAATAAGTCATATATTTTAAATCTCCAAGGTTAAGGACCAGGTTCTAAATTGCCCTAATTAATGAGTGCCACCTTGAGATATGTATTTCTTTTATTAGGGACTAAATAAGAATCTCAATATTCTTTTGTAGCTGCATAAACAAACACATCTTGTACTTTCAATATTAAAATATCTAAAACCATTATAGCACCTAGAACAAAAATGAATAAGATTGGTGAATGAAAAGAAGCTGATTCTAAAAAATAATTTACAGGTTGCTCTTAGGTTAGAAAACAAATTATCTGCCCATAAAAAATACAACCTCCTCAGTACAAATAAAAAATTACATTTGGTATCAATATGAATGAAAATGTTTTAAAAAACATTGAAAAATTGTTCAATCCATTTTATATTATTTATAATATAAAGACAGTTTACACAAATGACTACATATTTTACCACATCTAAATTCTTTTTCTTTCCAGACTTTTACCATAGCATCTTTTTAGTTTTACAGAACGTGGTAGACCACAACAGCTCTTTGCCTTAAAATAAAGTACACAGTTTATTTTGTCTTCTTCCTCAAAAACCTCAAAACCAGAGAAGTTATTTAAAGCAAAAAAGGAAAAGCATAATATACATGTAAAGCATTGCTCAATAGGGATAAGAATTTCTCTATTGTTAGTACATGGGTCTTTTAAATCAAACCGCAAGCAACCAAGAGTCTAGTTTTGTCTGTTTATACTTTAGTAGCGATTTGCAAAAATAAATAGTTCTTATTTATGGTCATCAAACTATTTAACAACATTAATTTTGAGTCTGACTTATGCATATGAACGGGTTGCTCTTAGAAAAAAACATCACCACAGCACTATCATTTGTAAATGTGTATATAAAGTAAAAATTTATTTTACCAGTAAGGGGGACCCCCTTTCAGGACCCAAGAGTGTCTAACACTCAGAAATAAATGGTCAAAGGGGATACATGTGCTAACAAAGCAAAAGACTTTATTGGGAAGGGATGCCTAGGCAGAGAGCAGTAGGGTAAGGGAACCCAAGAGAACTGCTCTGTCACTTGGCTTGCAGCCTCAGGTTTTATTGGAATAGGGTTAGTTTCTCAAGGTTGTCTCCGGCCATTCATTTTGCTTGGCCCATGTTTATTCTGATTCAGGGTTCTTCTTGGTAGCACTCACATCTTTCAGCTAAGACGGATTCTGGTGCCAAGGATTCTGGGAGGTGGTCACCTCTTCCCTCCTACCGGCCTTTTTTGAATTCTTCCAGTTAGTTTTACAAGACATATTATGGGCTGCTGTTTCGTCCTTCTTTTCAGCCCATATTTTTCTCATACCTAATCTAAATCCTTCATGCCACACGTTAAGTTGATTTCTTTTTGTTTAACCTTCAGTGAACACTGAGAACATCAGTTCTCCATTCTTCATACTTAAATACCTGTAAGCCTTCTTTGAAATAATAATCTCTGCAACTTTACAATTTTTCTTTTAGGTTTCTTTTTCAACCTTCTAATCATCTCTGTGGTCCTCCTCTGAACTTTCTCCAAGTTCTCCGCAACCTTCTTTAATAGTAGAGCCCAGAGCTAGAAACAATGTTCTCATAAGGGTTTGAGCAGTGGTAAGTACAATGGGAAAATAATCTTAAGTCTCCCACATTTTTGATTCTTATTTATGTGACCTTGTATTGTGTTTGCTTTAACCACAATACTACATTGTTAATCCATAATAATATTATTCCTGTATTACTCAGTGCCTTTCCAGCTTTACTTAAATATAGTCGGTTACTCATCCTCTGGAGTTTATGCCATTTTTCCTCTCTAATCATAGTGCTATTTGTCCCCTACCATATTTCATTTTTCAAGTTTCTAATCAATATTCCAATTAGCTAAGTTATTTTAGTCTAACACCACTTTCTACTGTGACTTAAGGTACTGATATCTCATCATATTTCTCTCCAATTCCAGTTGTCAATAATTTATTAAGACTATTAGAAAAAGTAATTGTCATATGTCTATAAGAAAGTGTTCTTAAAAAACAACAACAAAAAAAAAACCCAAATGCCAGAATTCATCCTCTGAAAGAATACGGTTACACAGGACTTGTCAAATTTACTCCATCACCTTCAGGTCCTAGCCCACCACTATCTCAGGGGCTAGAGGGTAGAATATAAGAAAAACAAAAATCTTGAATACAATTTCAAAAAGTTTCAAAGACCTAGATTTAAAAGTTCCCAGCATATTGACCAGTTTCTTTTGTAGCAAACAATGAAAAACTTTTAGGATCACAATATACTATAACCATTTGGGTTACCTTGCTCTATGAGGCATTCTTTTCAGTCATTAGCTGAACAAAATTTGTTTGAATAAGTTGACTGATAAATATCAAAAAAAAGCACTTTCATAATGACCTTATTACATATGGAACTATGTCAGATAAAAGATTAAGAAAATTAAATTGACCTGGTTTCCACTGGGTAGGAACTTATTAACATGGAAGTATACATAGCCAGATAAAATCCATCAAGTCACCTACTGTTTTCACAGACATGAATTACACATTAAACAACGTTCAAGAGTAAATGTACTTAAGAAGTGAAAGACAAAGATCAGTACTTAATTGCTAGGAAAAGAAAATAATCATGGTGTTCCATACTCCATCTGAACAAAGCTGTTCCAGCCAACTTTTAAAAATATCAAGTGAGCACAAATACTGTCCTCTACAAAGTGAAAAAGCAAAAGGTGTTAATAACTTCTATAGTTATAAACAAGAAACAAAGGTTAATTGTTTAAAGTTAAAATGGCAACCAAAGGAGGAATTTTAAATTATTAACTGTATTAGGAAGAGTCACATAAAGTTAGTGGTTTAAATCAGTGAAATTATTATCCATAAGAGAAAACACTAAAAGAGAATATCTAAAACTAACAAATTAAAACTGTCATAAAATCATATTATTTATAAGCAGAGCACTAACTCTTAAAAGCAACAACTGGGGAGGAACAGGACAAGAGACTATTTCTTTTTATCATAATAACATACTATTTTGGTCTTAAAAATCTTCTCTTTATAAAACTTAATCACAAATTCTAAATTTCACATCAGTAAACTGCATAATTTAGATATAACAGTAACTCTTTTATCAAATATTATGAAGCAGTTTATAATATTCTACATTCTGTAGATTCCCACTAAATTAAATTCACAAAATGTACACTGAAAACTACATTTATAGAAATTTTAATGTAACTAATAGCAACCTAGGAACTGTTCTGCAATTTATTCTGAATTTTCAACAAGGTTTCCTTGGAGGATGCTAAATTAAAAAATTATTAGCCCTAATGTAGTTAACATAAATAAAGTGCCAGGAAAGTTTTGTGGCAAATATGAAGGCCTGTTCGGCTGGTAAATTTTTTATATCCGCCAATTTAAAGAATTCTTAAGCTTTCTTCCAAAACCACTATTCTTTTAGTCTTGTGAGCACTGTAAAAGTAGTCAACTCGTTTTAGAAGAGTTATAAATAAAATTTGAAATCCTCAAAATGCTTGGGCTGTTTTTGGTCCAAATCTCATATACCTTTTAGTTTCTACTTTTTGTTCCATGCCCCTTACATTGCCTCCAAGACTAAAAATTTTTCTGAGCAAAAGTCTTAATGGTCATTCTTGTGAAGTCATTATAACCCAAAGATGTTGTGTCACAATGTGACGTGGTGATGCTCTGTTACAAAACCATCATATTGAGGTGAACATCAATATGAATATAACATGAAAATGAATCATTGCGTGATTAGTAAAAGATGTAATGAGGATGATATATTAAAACTGTACAAAGACAAAGCAATAATCTAAGGTGGGAACATTTTTCAGACATAAAGAACAAAAATCTAGAATGCAGAATGATCCTCAGAATACTAAAATAGCTGTAAAATTTATCTTTACTCAAAGATTAAACTTCCATTATGAACTTAATTCCTATGCTTTATAAGACATGACTGTACTCTTACCAAAGAATCAGTATGGCAAAAGGGAAACTGAACTGTGACACTCACATTTGGCATTACTGAACCAAGAAAAAAAGTTTTGACCAAAGTAAAGATAGTATGTTACTCACTCAAATTGAATGACTTCTCTAAATCCATCTTTAGCTTGTCATGGCATGTAGTCACTTAGGTTTCAAAATAATGACCACTTGAAAAATAAAACACAAAGCTACCTTGGATAAACAGAACTGGGTTTACTCTGCCTATGGGAAATGAGTAAACATGGAGATCAAACACTCCTCTAAAGTACGGTCGATATGCTACTTAAATAACATTATTAGCCTCATTTAAATTAATTTTTTGGAGTTTGTGTTAGTTCTATAATGGGTGTGGGAACATGTTTAATAAAACTAAGAATATATATTCTTCTGGTATAACATGATTTAAGAAAATACATGTGGAATTTATAATTGCTATCATAACATTAGATTATATATTTTAATTGTTTCTTATTTATTTGTTTATTTGTTTGTTTATCTATCTATTTATTTATTTTGCCTGTGGCATGTGGAAGTTCTCAGGTCAGGAATTAAAACTGTGCCACAATAGCAACACAATGTCAGATCCTTAACCTGCTGTGGCAAAGGAGAACTCTTGATTCTTTATTTATTAAATTGTTTCCTTCTATCCTCCAATTTCATTACCGCATTCCTCATTACTGGCTAAAATAAAAGCAGACTCATTCATACAATAAAGTGATGCTAAGAAAACATTTGTGTTAGTATGAGATTTTTTTTCATACCAGGTTCCAGACATAATTTACCTTATATTTAAATGATCAAAAATCTAAGCCTTTTCGGACTCTGTCAATACATTTCATACATCGAATTCATCAATATAATATTTATTTTGCAAGCTTGATAGCCAGAAAAACACAAGGATTCACAAAAAATTAAAGCAAAGCACAGATATTTCTAAAAATAATCCAATGAAATAATCTCATTTGCAAATATTTTACCTTGAAAGTAAAATATTTTTGTAGGTCTCTTTCAAACTAATGGTTCTCAAAGGAAAGAGCTGAGAACTGCATCCTGTTCTTGGTTGTGGTATGTCAGTGAACCTGTCTACAGTTATGTCAGATGAGGACTGCTATGCTTTCCCTCTTGTTTATCTAAAAAGTATATACCCTAAGAATGGAAGGCATGCAATATGAAAAAAAAACAAAAGAGCCAAACAACAGGATCACCTCCCATGATCCAGAAAGTAGCTGACTATGCTCTTTTTTCTACCTTTTTTTTTTTTTTTTTGTCAAACCTGCAGCATATGGAAGTTCCTGGGCTAGGGAACAAATCCAAAATGCAGCTATGACCTATGCCACAGCTGCAGCAATGCTGGATCCTTAACCCACTGAACCAGACTGGGGATTGAAACCACACTGCAGCAGTGAACTAAGCCACTGTAGAAATATCATGGGATCCCTAACCCACTACGTCACAGCGGGAACTCCAAGCCATGCTTTTCAGTTCTTGTCTTAGGGAAAATATTTCATACTTTTTCTGTTTAATATTTAATATCTTTTGTTTACATACATTTCCATCTCTGCAAAGGATACCCTCTGTGTATGTCTCCTCAAATTAATTCAAACCCATGACAGCATTTATCACTTTGCTCCAACTCTATTTTGCTGAGGAGCTGGAATTTATTGGGGGTTTTAAGTTTCAAACAAATATTGATATAGCTGCTCCATGAAGTTTTAAGGCATGTTAAAATTGTGCATTTCGGAGAATGCACATTGAAGGCGTTCAGCTTTCTACCTCTGCTTTCCTTACGTTATCTCAACTCACTTTTATTTAGTTTTTAATTTTAAATAAAGATATTGCATATTTTTCAGAAGTGATAAGAATAATAATGAAATAAGTCTCTAGTACAGATTGGGAGCCACTAACTGAGCCTGGCATGTAGTTTGCTATGGAGTGTGCTAAGGGTGAAGATGAAGAAGAGTGTCAAACACATAGTAAACGCACAATTAAAAGAATTAACTGCACTCAAAATTATGTATAAAACTATTCTATGACCTATGCATTTATGGTCCATTAATCTATGATTAAAGAGGCAGGACTATTCAATAGAGAAAACATAATCTCTTCAATAAATACTGCTAGAGAAACTGGACAGCAACAGTAATTAGAACATTCTCTAACATCATATACAAAAATAAACCCAAAATGAATTAAAGACTTAAATGTTAAGACTGAAAACCATGAAACTCATTGAGGAAAACAAGGGCAGAACACTCTTGGCATAAATAATAGCAATATCTTCTTTGATCTGTCTCCTAAAGCAAAAGAATTAAAAGCAAAAAATTTTAAAGGGAACCTAATTAAACTGAAAAGTTTTTGTATCACAAAGGAAACTGTCAGTAAAATAAAAGGTAATCTATCGACTGAGAGAAAATATTTGCAAATGACATGATGGATAAGGGCTTAATATCCAAAATATATAAATAGTTCATATGACTTGATATTAAAAAAAAAAACCTGGGCAAAATGGGCAAAAGACCTGAATAGAAATTTTTAAATGGCAAAAGATCTGAACAGACATTTTCCCAAAGAGGAAAAGGCCATCAGGTGCATGAAAAGATGCTCAGTATCACTAATCATCAGGGAAATGCAAATCAAAAACACAAGGATGTCACCTCACACCTGTCAGAATGGCTATTGTCAAAAAGAACGCAAATAACAAATGTTGGAGAGGATGAAAGAATAGGGAACTCTCATACATTGCTGGTGGGAATGTAAATTGGTGCAGCCTCTATGAGAATACACAATAAAGATTTCTCAAAAAAAAAAACAAAAGCAGAACTACCATATGACCTAGCAATTCCACTCCTGGATATATATCAAAAAAAAAAAAAAAAACACCAAAAACCCAAAACACTAATGTGAAAAGATACATGCACCCCCATATCTATAGCAGCACTATCCATAACAGCCAAGACATGGCATATATATAATGTAATACTACTCAGTCATAACTTCTGCCATTTGTAAAACACAGATGGATTTGGTGTGTATTATGCTAAGTGAAAAATTCAGAAAGAGAAAGACAAATATTGTATATCACTTACATATGTAATCTAAAAAAATATGACAAACTAGTGAATATCACAAAAAAAAAGCAGACTCACTTCTGATATAAAGATATAAAGAACTTCTGATATAAAGATATAAAGAACAAACAAGGTGGGGAGAAGGAAGGGGAAAGGGACAATATAGGAATAGAAGATTAAGAGGTACAAACTATTACGTATAAAATAAGCTACAAGGATATACTATAAAACACAAGAAATATAAGCAATATTTTACAATAACTATAAAATATAACACTTATTTTTCTTTTTAGAGCCACAGCTCCAGTGGAAGTTTTCAGGCTAGGGGTTGAATCAGAGCTGCAGCTGCTGGCCTACACCACAGCCACAGGAACACTGGATCTGAGCTGCATCTGCAACCTACTCCGCAGCTTGTAGCAACACTGGATCCTTAACCCACTGAGCAAGGCCAGGGATCAAACCCACATCTTCATGGATCCTAGTTTGTTCTTAACCCACTAAGCCACTATGGGCACTGCAAGCACAACCTTTAAAACACTGTATATTACTATATTGTACACCTGTAACTTTTAATATAACATCAACTATACTTTTTTTAAAAGGCTTGGAAAAAAGCAAAACAAGCAAACAAATACAACTACTCCATGTACTATAATTACTTGGGAATTAGATAAGATGACCTTGTAAAAAAATTAATGAAATCGTAGATTTTAAAGCAATATTTTGTTTGTAATTAAAATCAATTTTCCTCATATCATTCACACACTGAAAATTCACCATTACAAAACACTGTGAATAGTCCTTTGTCCCAGAGACCTAAGAAAGACAATACATGTTAAGAGTTTAGAGAAGTCTGTCTCCGAAAGAACTACAAATTTAACTATTTCATGCATAGAAGTTGCTAAAAACACAAGCTTAATGCTATACCGCATATAAAATGTTTCATATTTTTAAAGTTTACTATGTTAGTCTAATATCCCTTTAAAATGAGCTTTTGGTAGTAATCAATCATGTCTTCTCTCTACCACGTAAGCTCTTTCAAGAACTTAGTGAAATCTATGGATCCTCAAAAATTATGTGCAAATAAAGATTATAATGTATTTAACCAAACTGAGTACCATCAACCATCTTTGGGACTATCTAGAAGAGATTCAGCAGGCCCACAAATATGAATCCCATAGTGAAAAGAGGGAAGCTGGCCTTAAAAACAAAAACTATGGAATAGGGAAAAAAATTTCAGTAAGAACAAGATGACCTAAAATAGTTTATATAAACATGAAATCAGTTTTGTTTGGATTCTAAATCTGTAGTGAATTTACAAGCCATCTTGCTCTAAAATTCCTCTTTATAAGATGTACAATTATGCTGAATGTCTCAGTATTCCAAAGACACTCAAATAGCCACCACTACCATCTACCTTAAAAAAAACTGTTTTAAATATATACATGAATTTGGTACTCAGAGTTCAGTACCAATACCACTTCATAGAACCAGTCACCTCAGTTTCAACCTACATGTCCCAAATTGTTTCCGTTCCTACACCACTGCAACTAACAATCCTGCCAGACTGCATGAAACCATCCAGTGGTTTTGTCTGATGTGGAAAAAAATCCATGAGGGACTAGGAGGTGCCACCAAATTCATGCCAGGATAAAGATCTGAGTCCGCTGGGCTAGCATTTGGTGCTTTAACTCAAAGCATCACTTTATTTCCATTCTACATCTTTCTAAATAAAAATTTATTTTTATCATGGTAATTTTGTATTTATCATTCAAAAAGCCTACTTTGTATGAACTAATAGTAGTGTACCTGAAGGAATCATTTTGGTAGTTTTTTGAAAGAGATCATTTTTATAATGTTAAATATTCAGCACATAGTGATCAATAGGTTATAAATGAGACTGTGACTGGCTAAAGAGAACATGAAGTTAGCCTGTCAGTAGACCTGAGTTCTAATCCTGATACTACTAGCAACTAGTTATATTTCCTTTGATAAATCATCTCAATGTACTATAATTTTCCAATACTGGCTCTGAGCCAGATGAAATATTCCAGATGAACAGAAAAGTATTCAATGAGCATAATAAATTAATCCATCAAAACTGAAAAAAAAACTTCATTTTACTGTTTTTGTAATTCGGAGAGAATTCTCTCAATTAATATTATTTGTCCTTCAAAAACAATTATCCAAAGCAAAGTACTTTTCTGAAACTGTTTACTAAAAAAAAATCAAATCATAAATTCAGAAAACACTACACAAATAGTATTCTAAATGACATTACATTAATTCAACAATAGGAAATAGAGCTTGAAGAGTATCCCACAAATTTGAAATTAAAGTTAAAATAATAGCAGGAATCACTGGACTCAATTCTTCCAATCAAATATTTAATTTCTGTCTTGCTAACATTTTGATGACTTAAGAGATTTATGCCTTCAGTTGGGGAAGAAACAAATAGAGCTCAATCTACAATTTTCATTCCAGGAGAGAAGTTACTTACAAGTGTGATTTTATTTTTATTTTATTTGTTTTTTTTCGGGGGGGGGGGTGGGCTGCACCTGTGGCATCCTTAACTTCCCAGGCTAGGGGTCAACTCAGAGCTTCAGCTGTTGGCCTACACTGCAGCCGCAGCAACAAGGAATCTGAACCACATTTGTGATCTACACCAAAGCTCATGGTAACACTGGATCCTTAACCCACTGAGTGAGGCCATGGATCAAACCCACATCCTCATGGATACTAGTCGGGTTCTTAACCTGGTGAATCACAATGGGAACGCCCACAACTGTGATTTTAAAACCAAAGAGAACTATCTTGTTTCAGTAGAGAACATTTTTTAAAAAGGATACTTTTAAATATTACTTGATAAAAATAATTTGTTTCTGAAAATCTGGCATCAAAGAATGTAAAAGGACTATATCTGAAATTCAAAAGGAAAAATTGAAAAACTAGTATTTTCCCACGGTATTGTTTAATATCAAGAATTCATAAGGATGTATCAAAGACAATGCAGAAGTCTATCAGGATTTCATATTTACTAAATTATATTCAAAGTAATTTTCATATTAAAACATTTATTATAGCCTAGTTCTATGAATATATACTATTCCACGGGTAAAACATTGTCATTCTCATATAAATAAAATATCTAATATTCCATCCTTTTGAAGAAAAAATAGAGAAAAGTATACTGTATTACTGATACAATTTCAGTGCAAGCTATTTTAAATGCTGGTGTCCCTGTTTTTCTACTTGTAAGTCTATCTGATAAGATACCAAGATGGTAATGTAGAGCAAACAAGGCTATAACAAGAGCCTCAAACAATAATGCAAATGGTGGTATTTTGGCAAATTGTAAAGTAAGCATTAGCAATGTAAAAGAAAATTTTAGCATTAACACGAATTTTTAATCATTATCTTCTCCCTTCAAAATGATACCTTTTGGTATAAGATACAAACTTTATTGTTAATTCATTTCAGACCAATATTTATTCTTCTCTTTGGCAATGAGTACTTCTACATCTTGAAAATGCACTTAAGCTCATTTTACTACTACTGACTCCTACCATCAAATCTAAAAAAGGGTTACACATTATGCACTGAATGCAAATAATTTCTGGAAGCATTGCTTAGTGGACTTTTATGCTGTGCAACATATTCAATTAAAGGTAAGAGACTTTTAAATAATCTTTAAGGAGAGCTACCTGCCAAACCACATGATGTTTATAATAAGAAAATTTTCTTTGGGATTTATAATATCAAATCAAAATAAATCATTAACTATTCAAAAAGAATGATTTTCTGTGTCAAACAGAAATGTTAACATCATGAAAAGCTTGTACCTATGAATCATTTAAAACTCATCCTAGGATACTTTAAATTGATCTAAGCCATAACATAAGTTCTCAGAGCCAAATGAGAGTTACTGTCACAATTTATTTTGAATTTAGAAAAACTAGAGAGCAAAAATCAAATGAAGATATGATAAGGACTCTGGTGTTCTGAACTCCTGTCACCTTGCCAAACAGTTCACCATTTAAAAAGTCAGTCTCCCTATGTTTGGAAGGGGCATAAATAGTCTCAATTTGACTACAGGACATGGTTCTCTTTTTCTCTTCAAATGTTGATGTGAAAGTCTTTTGGCAAAGTACAAGGACTGTTTTTCTCTGAAGAAACTGCAGCTGTGAGAGTTGACCTCAGCTTTTAAGACCAAAAGATTCTGTCTGGGAAAATGACTTACTGATTATCAGAGTTAGCCAGAATAAAAGACCTCAGTCTTCAGAACTTCTTCACTGGATAACTACTCTCTTTTAGTATTCCCAATATATCATGGAGTACTGCCATGCTGCAGTTCCAGAGGATAACATTCATAGAGAATACAATTAAAGTATGCCCCCTGGAGTTTCAAAACTCAACCCTGCTATTACCATCATCATGAAAGCTTTCTTACTTCCTTGCAAAATTCCTGATCATGCAATCCTGATTTATTTTTATATAATCCACTTATCACAGATATGCTGCAGAGATCAGAGCAGCTTACCAAATCAAAGTTCTTGGCAGCCTGATAAAGATTTGCATTTCTTATAACCCACAATACCTATCCCTGCCTTCTTAAAAAAGATTCTGCTTGCTCAAAGCAAAGACAGAGAAAAATCCTGTTTAATTTCTATAAATATCAAAAAAATTGATCATCTAGGGGAAATAGAGTAATGTGATAGAAAGGCTGGTAGAATGAGATGTACCTTTTTTATTAATCATATGCCTCAGTGCACTCATCTATAGACAGGGGACAATAACTGACTTAATGACTCCATATAATTATTACGATAATCACCAAGAAATATGCCAAAATACTCTATAAACAGTATGCAAAAATTACTTTGTAAATAGGAAAAATTTTAAGAAAAAGTCTTCTCATGTGGTATACACAGATACATAGACACACACACACACAAACACATACATATACAGAGGAATATTACTCAGCCATAAAAAGGATGAAATAACACCACATGCAACAACATGGATGGACCTAGAGATTATCAGACTAAGTGAAGTAAATCAGAACGAAAAAGACAAAAATTATATGATATCACTTATATGTGGAATCTTAAAAAAATACAAATAAACTTATTTACAAATAGATTCATACGTATAGTAAACAAACATCAAAAAAGAAAGGGTAAGGAGAGACAAACTGGGAGTTTGCGATTACATGCTAGCATATGCAAAATAAACGAGGACCTACTGTATAGCACAGGGAACTATATTCAGTTGTTGCTTAATAATCTATAACAAAAGAGAATCTAAAAAAGAATATATATACATACATATATGTGTATGGGTGTATAACGGAATCACTTTACTGTACACCTGAAACACTGTAAATCAATTGTATTTAAATAAAAATAATAATAAATTAAAGACATCTTCACAATATTATTTGAACATAGAAATGTTAAACAAATTATTTGGAGCAAATCTTCTAAGGGTCTAAATGTTCTAAGTACCATATTTAGGGTCTCTTTTTAGGTGTGCTATTTTTTTATGTAAAATTAGCTCAAATCTGAATTTAAAAAGCAAGCAATGTCACTCTTTCTACTAGGTAGAATAAAGATTAATGGATTATAATACACAATAGTGCCTTTGCCTGCTAATTGTTATACTTACGTACAGACTTTTTAGCACTTCAGAGATTTAAAATGTCTATAGTTTAAGAGAATGAGGATTCTTAGATAAGCAAATGGTAGTAGATAAATTTCTTTTTTGGGAGGGGGTGCCACGTATAGGGGCGTGGGATATGGAAGTTTCTAGGCTATGGGTTGAATCAGAGCTGCAGCAGCCGGCCTACAACACAGCCACAGCAATGTAGCAACACTTGATTCCTAACCCACTGAGCAAGGCCAGGGATGGAACCCACATCCACACAGATACTACGTTGAATTCTTAACATGCTGAGCCACATCGGGAACTCCTAGTAAACTTTTGATTCTGTTTCTGAACTTTACAGTCATCAAATGAAATGAAAAACATCCCTTTTGACGGCATAGGCACAAAGTCATCTAAACTAAAAAAAAAAAAAAATCCATTTGTTTTAGGTTTATACTAGACCATTTCATCATATATCAGATAGTTGTGCTTCTAAAACCTGAGAAAAAAGGGAGCCACCTTGTAAATGCAATCTCCTAAGGGACAAAGGGACAGAAAGCCTTTAGTGCTACATAAAGGTGTGTGAGAATTATCACTCAGAAAACCCATCAATTAGTTCAAATTGTTTGCTAGTGGTAATGGTAAAAAGTTTGGCAGGCATTAAAAAAGTACCATCTTTATAATTTCCATTCTAGTTTTTCTTTTCTTTTCATGGCCACACCTGCAGCATGCAGACATTCCTGAGTCAAAGACTGAACTCCTGCCATAGTAGTGGCCTGAGCCTCAGTGGTGACAATACTGGGTCCTTAACCCACGAGGCCACCAGGGAACCCTTATAATCTCCCCTCTGATTGTGTCTGCAAATAGCCAAAGAGAAAGGTGAGAGTGAGAGAAAGTAAGAAGGAAACACTTAATGTAGAAAATCTACCAAAATCTACCAAACATTTTTGAATCTAACCAACATCAGGAGTATATGAAGGAAGAAGTCAGTCACAAAGCCCAGGCAGTTGAGTAAAATGATGTTTCACTCACTACTGATTTTTGGCCTTGTGGATTTACACTCCAAAAAATTGTAACCTTGCTATATAAGATGTATGAGATTCTCATATAACTAGTGCATCTATCATAATCTACTGTCATCAAAATCCATGTTCCTAAAGCTATTATCTTGCAGCAACTCATAAGCAGGAGGGATATCACAACTACGGAGGTTGCTCCTGAGGATTAAGTGGTCTGAGCTCCACATAAGCCCCCCCCAGGCTGAGGGACCTGCATAAGGAAGAGGAGGCCCCACACATCTGTCTTTGAAAGCAGAGAGGTTTACACTCAGGAAAGCCAGTGAGTTGTGGGAAATCGAAACTCAAGTCTTAATAGCCTCATGCAAAAATTCACTTGCTCTGAGTCCCAGTGAAGAGGCAGCAGCTTGAAAAACACCTGGGTCATATAAGAAAGAAATTCATTGACTAATCTTAGGACATATGCCAGAGAGGCAGGGATTTGGTAGAACTCTCTATAGATGAAAGTGTTGATAGATACCAATTTTTTGTTTTAAACTCTCCTTCCTCCTAGCTGGATCTGCAATGAAAGGCATCATTTCTTTCAACCACTATCAACCCACTGTTACCTCTGTTAAACACCAACTAATGCCCCCCCCCCCAGGAGGCTGAAAAGGACCAGCTATGCCCAATTCACCACCCTCAGTATCTCCAAAGTTTCCCCTGCCCCATTCCACCTGGTAGGCGACCACAATTACGCACCCCTCCTGAGTACCCCCACAAAACCGCACTCAGTGGGGATCGCTGACCAACACTGGCACACCTCCAACACGACTGCAATGCCCACTGGCCAGCCCCAGGCATGAGACAGCCCATAGCACCAGAGAGCCCTTAACAATCACAGCCAAACTAAAGACTGGGCAAAAATATTTGCATATGAAGCAACCAACAAAGGATTTATCTCCAAAATATACAAACACCTCAGGCAGATCAATAATTAAAAAAACAAACAATGCAATCAAAAAATGAGCAGAAGATCTATATAGACATTTTTCTAAAGAAAAGATACAGAATGCCAAAAAGCATATGAAAAGATGCTCAACGTCGCTAGTTATTTGCTATAATTTAGGCAAATCAAAACTATAATGAGTTATCACCACATACTAGCCAGAATAGTCACCATCAAGATAATCTACAAACAATAAATGCTGGAGAGGGTGTGCAGAAAAGGGAACCCTCCCCTACACTGTTGTTAGGAATGCACATTGGAAAAACAGTATGGAGGTTCCTCAAAAAACTAAAAATAGAACTACCATATGATCCAGCAATACCACTCTTGGGCATCTATCTAGATAAAACCATAATTCCAAAAGATAAAGGAACCACAATGTTCCCTGCAGCACTATTTACAACAGCGAAAACATGAAAACATCCCAAATGTCCACTGACAGAAAAATGGATAAAGAAGATGTGGTACATATATACAATGGAATGAATATTTTTTATAATTATTTAATGAACTTTATTAAAATTTTAGGTGTACAAAAATCATCACAACCAAATTTTGTAGCATTTCCATCCCAAACCCTCAGTGAATCCCTCCACCCCCCAACTTCTCTCATTTGGAAACCATAAGTTGCCAAAGACTATGAGTCAGTATCTGTTCTCCAAAGAAGTTCACTGTGTCCTTTTTTTAGGTTCCACATGTAAGTGGTAGCATATGACGTTGATGTCTCATTGTCTGACTGACTTCACTTCACATGATAATTTCTAGGTCCAACCGTGTTGCTGCAAATGCCTTAATTTCTTTCCTTTTAATGGCTGAGTAATATTCCATTGTGTATATGTACCACATCTTCCCTATCCACTCCTCTGTCGATGGGCATTTAGCATTTAGGTTGTTTCCATGACTTGGCTATTGTATAGAGGGCTGCAACAAACATTGAAGTACATGTGTCTTTTCGAGTCATGGTTTTCTCTGGATAGATGCCCAGGAGTGGGATTGCTGAATCAAATGGTAATTCTATTTTCAGTTTTCTAAGGAATCTTCATACTGTTTTCCACAGTGGTTGCACCAATTTACATTCCTACCAATAGTGTAATGGGGTTCCTTTTTCTCCATACCCTCTCCAGCACTTATTGTTTATAGACTTTTTGATGATGGCATTCTCGCTGATGTAAGCTGGTACCTCATAGTGGTTTTGATTTGCATTTCTCAGTGAGTGCTGTTGAACATCTTTTCATGAGTTTTTTGGCCATCTAGGACTTCTTTGGAGAATTGTCTGTTTAGATCCTCTGCCCATTTTTTGATGGGGTTGTTTGGTTTTTTTTGGTATTAAGCTGTAGGAGGTGTTTGTAAATTTTGGAGATTAATCCCTTGTCAGTTGATTCATTTGCAAATATTTTCTCCCAATTTCTGTGAATTGTCTTCTCATTTTTTTTTAGGGTTTCCTTTGCTGTGCAGAAACTTTTAATTTTAATTAAGTTCCATTTGTTTATGTCTGTTTTTATTGTCATCACTCTAACAGGTGGACCTGAGAAGATGTTGCTGTCATTTATGTTGGAGAGTGTTTGGCCTATGTCATTTATGTTGGAGAGTGTTTGGCCTATGTTTTCCTCTAAGAGTTTTAGAGTATCTGACCTCATATCTAGGCCTCTAATCCATTTTGAGTTTATTTTTGTGCATGGTGTTAGGAAGTGTTCTAGTTTCATTTTTTTACATGTGGCTGTCCAGTTTTCCCAGCACCACTTATTGAAGAGGCTGTCTTTTGTCCAGTGTATATTCTTGCCTCCTTTGTTATAGATTAGTTGACTATAGATGCGTGGGTTTAATTCTGGGCTTTCTATCCTGTTCTACTGATCTATATTTCTGTCTTTGTGCCAGTAACATACGGTTTTGATGACTGTAGCTTTGCAGTATAGTCTGAAGCCAGGGAGCCTGATTTCTCTAGCTCCATTTTCCTTTCTCAGGATAACTTTGGCTATTCTGGGTCTTTCGTGCTTTCAAACAAACTTTAAAATATTTTGGGTGGTATAGTCATTTTGATAATATTGACTCTTCCAATCCAAGAGCATGGTATGTCTTTGCATCTGCTCATGTCATCCTTGATTTCTTTCATCAGTGTCTTATAATTTTCAGGGCACAGGTCTTTTGTCTTTTTAGGTAGGTTTATTCCTAAGTATTTTATTCTTTTTGATCTGATGTGGTAAATGGGATTGCTTCCCTAATTTCTCTTTCTGATCTTTCATTGTTAGTATACAGAAATGCAGTTGATTTCTGTGTATTCATTTTATACAATGGAATATTAATCAGCAATAAAAAGGGATGAAATAATGCCATCCAGGGAGTTCCCATTGTGGCTCGACTAGGAAGCATGAGGTTGCGGGTTCAATCCCTGGCCTTGCTTAGTGGGTTAAGGATCCAGCATTGCCACAAGCTTCAATGTAGGTCAAGGAAGCAGCTTGGATCTGGCGTTGCTCAGTGGGTTAAGGATCCGGTGTTGCTGTGATCTGTGGTGTAGGTTGCAGACGTGGCTCAGATCCCGCGTTGCTGTGGCTGTGGCTGTGGCTGCGGCGAAGCCCAGCAGCTACAGTTCCTGTTAGATTCCTAGCCTGGGAACCTCCATATGCCACGGGTGCGGCCCTAGATAAGGCAGAAAGACAAAAAAAAAGAAATAATGCCATCTGCAGCAGCATGGATGGAACCTGAAATTATCATACTAAGTGAAGTTAAACAGTGAAAGACAAACATCACATAATATCACTTATATGTGGAAACTAAAGAAAAGACACAAATGAACTTGTTTCCAGAACAGAAAAAGACTCACAGACTTTGAAAACAAATTTATCGTTATCCAAGGGGGACATATAGAGGCCGGGATAGATCAGGGGTCTGGGATTGGCATATGCACACTGTGGTATATGGTTGTATGTGTACATAACTGAATCACTTTGTATACTTCAATAAAACGTTAAAAACTGAAAAAATTAATAAAAATAAAAAAAACTAGAGAAAAGAAAAATAAACCTGAGGTATTCAATAGTAGATTAGAGGATGTAGACAAATTGGATCAGCAAACTAAAAAACTGGGTAGAGGATATCACCCAATACGAAAAGTAAAAAGAAAAAAAAATGTTTGAAGATAATTTAAAGGATGTCTTTCATAACATCAACTATATTAACATTTGTACTACAGAGGTCCCAGAAGTGGGAGGGAAAAATGCTACGTAAAAAAATAATGGCTGAAAACTTACCTAACTCAGTATTTATTTATTTTTTGTGTGTGTTTTTAGGGTCACATCTGTGGCATATGCAAGTTCCCAGGCTAGGGGTCTAATTAGAGCTACAGCTTCCGGCCTACACTACAGCCACAGCAACACCAGATCCGAGCTGTGTCTATGACCTACACCACAGGTCATGGCAATGCCGGCTCCTTAACCCACTGACCAAGGTCAGGGATTGAACCCGCAACCTCATGGATCCTATTCGGATTTGTTTCTGCTGCACCACAATGGGAACTCCAAAACTTACCTAACCTAATAAAGGAAATAGACAAAAAGCTCAAAAGCTGAGGTTGATAATCTTACAAAAAAATCAGACAAAAAGAAATTACATACAAGGGAACCCCATAAGAATATTAGCTTATTTCTTCAGCTGGAAACTTTCCAGTTTCAAAGTTAAAAAAGGAAAAAAAAAAACTTAGAGCAAAGAATACTTCACTCAGCAAGGTTATCATTCAGAACTGAGGTAGAAATAAAAAGTTCCCAGACAAACAAAAGCTAAACATAATCACTAAACAAATCATATAAGAAATGTTAAAACTATAGATCAATACCTTTCATGAATACAGATATAAAAGTACTCAACAAAATTTTAGCCAACTGACTCCAACAACATATAAAAAAGATCATACACCACGACCAGGTGGGATTCATCCAAGGTGCACAATGATGGTTAACATATGCAAACCAATCAACATCATACACCACATTAACAAAAGGAAAGTCAAAAACCACATGATCATCTCAACAGATGCAGAAAAAGCATTTGACAAAGTCCAAAACCCATTCATGATCAAAACTCTTACCAAAGTGGGCATAGAGGGAACATTCCTTAACATAATAAAAGCCATTTATGACAAACCCACAGCAAATATAATACTCAATGGAGAAAAGCTGAAAGCCTTCCCACTAAAATCTGGAACAAGACAGGTTGCCCACTGTCTCCACTGTTACTCAACATAGTATTGGAAGTCCTAGCTACAGCAATCAGACAAGCAAAAGAAATAAAAGGCATCCAAATAGGGAGAGAAGAGGTAAAACTGTCACTGTATGCAGATGACATGATACTATATATAGAAAATTCCAAGGACTCAACCCCAAAATTACTTGAACTGATCAATAAATTCAGCAAAGTAGCAGGATATAAGGTTGAACTTCAGAAATCAATTGCATTTCTGTATACTAACAATGAAATATTAGAAAAAGAATACCAAAATACAATATCTTTTAAAATTGCACCCCAAAAATCAAGTACCTGGGAATAAACCTGACCAAGGAGATGAAAGACATATGCTGAGAACTATAAAACATTAATCAAGGAGATCAAAGAATATACAAAGATATTCCATGCTCAAGGGCCGGAAAAATTAATATTGTAAAAATGGCCATACTACCCAAAGCAATCTACAGATTCAGTGCAATCCCTATCAAATTACCCATGATATTCTTTACAGAACTAGAACAAATGATCCAAAAATCCATATGGAACCACAAAAGACCCCAAATCGCCAAAGCAATCCTGAGCAACAAAAACCAAGCAGGAGGCATGACTCTCCCAGACTTCAGGCAATGTTACAGGGCCACAGTAATCAATACAGTGTGGTACCGGCACCAAAATAGACATATGGGCCAATGGAACAGAATAGAGAACACAGAAATAAACCCAGACGCCTATGGTCAATTAATCTTTGACAAAGGAGGCAAGAACATAAAATGGGAAAAAGACAGTTTTTTCAGAAATATTGCTGGGAAACCTGGACAGCTGCATGCAAATCAATGAAACTAGGACACACTCTCACACCATGCACAAAAAGAAACTCAAAATGGCTTAAAGACTTAAATATAAGACAAGACACCATTAAACTCCTGGAAGACAACGCTGGCAAAACATTCTCTGACATCAGCCTTACAAATGTTTTCTCAGGTCAGTCTCCCAAAGCAACAGAAATAAAAGCAAAGGTAAACCAATGGGACCTAATCAAGCTGACAAGCTTTCACACAGCTAAGGAAACCAAAAAGAAAACAAAAAGACAACTTACAGAATGGGAGAAAATGGTGTCAAACGATGCAACTGACAAGGGCTTAATCTCTAAAATATACAAACAACTTTATACAACTCAACAGCAAAAAAGCCAACAACCCAATTGAAAAAATGTGCAAAAGACCTGAATAGACATCTCTCCAAAGAAGATATGCAGATGGCCAACAAGCACATGAAAAGAATGCTCAACATCACTGATGATTAGAGAAATGCAAATCAAAACTACCATGAGATACCACCTCACACCAGTCGGAATGGCCATCATTAACAAGTCCACAAACAACAAATGCTGGAGGGGGTGTGGAGAAAAGGGAACCCTCCTGCACTGTTGGTGGGAATGTAGGCTGGTGCAGCCACTATGGAAGACAGTGTGGAGGTACCTTAGAAAACTATACATAGAAATACCGTATGACCAGCAATCCCACTCTTGGGCATATATCCCGACAAAACTTGCCTGAAAAAGACACTTGCACACACATGTTCATTGCAGCACTATTCACAATAGCCAAGACATGGAAACAACCCAAATGTCCATCGACAGATGATTGGATTAGGAAGATGTGGTATATATACATGATGGAATACTACTCAGCCATAAAAAAGAATAAAATAATGCCATTTGCAGCAACATGGATGGAATTAGAGACCCTCATACTGAGTGAAGTCAGTCAGAAAGAGAAAGACAAATACTATATGATATCACTTACATCTGGAATCTAATATATCGCACAAATGATCCTTTCTACAGTAAAGAAAATCATGGACTTAGAGAACAGACTGTGGTTGCCAAGAGGGTGAGGGATGGAGTGGGATAAGATGGGAGTCTGGGATTAATAGTTGTAGACTATTGCCTTTGGGATGGAAAAGAAGATCCTGTTGTATAGCACCAGTAACTATGTCTAATCACTTGTGACGAATCTATACATGTATACATAACCGGGTCACCACGCTGTACAGTTGAAAAATTGACAGAAAACTGTAAACCAGCTATAATGAAAAAAAATAACAGTTGAATTTTCTGTCTTTCACTTGTCCTAACTAAAGAATCAAATACTCATTTAAGCAGTAAAAGGGGACTTACAGAACACTACTTTCATTAGCTATGGAATGGTAATTTCATAATATAAATTGACCTTAGCTATGAAATAATTAAAGCACTGGATTAAAAAATAAACTATCTTCCAAATCTGAAAATCCATTCTAGTTATGCAAAAAACCACATTAAATGGAATATATTATTGTTTTAATAGCCCGTCTGTATATTCTAGCACAGAGGTAGATAATGCAAGGTAGACCGTGAACTTTATCATTCTAAACTAAATAATAGTTTGAACCACATTAAGTTCTCTTTTTGCCCTACAAAAATGGCAGTTTAGATGGTATCCCTTTTTTTTTTTTGACTAAGCATTCAAATCTTCCTACATTTTTAGCCTGCTGAGCCATTAATCACTGTCATGCTTCATTCTAAAAAAAATAAACATTAGAATCTGAATAAAGCAAATGTGAACTATGATTACAGCCAACTAAGATTTATAGAAAACAAGTAATAAATCAAAAAATTTAAGTACTGACTTAAATAGCCTTATAGCATCTTACCAAAAGTTAATATTAAAATCTTTCGGCATTTTATTTAATAAAATTATTGTAACTGAATAAGGATAGTAACCACTATAAATTAGATATATTATTAACAGGAATACAAATATGACCTATCTGGTTTTCTTTCATCATAAATTTTCCACACTGGCACATTTTCTCTTGCCGTGATTAATTCTGCAACAAAATAACAATTCTAGAAATCAATTGAACCAGGAAAAGTGTAGTCATTCAGGTTTCACAGCTGATAACAGAACTGAGGAAAACAAAGACTGGTCTTTAAACTATTCAAACGAAGAGTTTTAAATGGATAATGTATACCCTCTGGGAAAAGGAACTTGTGATCAAAGGTCAATGGATGCTAAATTCTATATTTGCATTAAAAAAAAAAACAAATAAAAAGTTGTGGATTAGGCACTGCTAGTTCCAAAAAATCAAATGTTCATATGCACTTAAAACAGCTTTACTTTCCAAATCCCATTAAATATTTGGTAGCCTTATTGACCAATCCAAAACTTAGCAGATTAAGGGAAAAGCAAGAATGTCTAAAACTAGATATAATCTCAACATTATTTCAATTATTAAAAAATTTAATTTGTCAGTTAAAACACTAATTAAGTACTTACATGGGACCTCCTTAAAGAGAGTGACAGAAACAAGCATTTACTACTCTCTCCCTTTTTGGTTTCCCTTTACTAGAACAAGTACTCAAAGCATTTGAGCTTATGCCATTACTCACATGCTCTGTAACCTATGCCTCTTTCCTCATTTTGCGATCTTCCTATTCTTCCCACTTCATTTCACATAGATGAGTTTCCACTTAGTTCTGACATCTGGTATTCTTGAAAATGTAGGTTATGTAATTTTAGGTTGCCAAACAAGCTGGAAAGACTCATTATTATCTGTACTCCCTAAAAGCACATGCAGAACACACACTCCAATGATCTATCCCTATACAATCCAAGATTATTTGACCCACATTAAAATCCTATTCAAGAGTGATGAATAAATACTAATAAATGCTTGAATATTTTAAAAATTTTGCAAACTGTTCTACTTTTGACTCCATATACTTAATTGTGTTTTGTTTCTGTAATTTTTTCTCATGGATGAAGTTGGGGAAGGGAATGGTAAAATAAGAATTACAGAATATCATCAGTATCTGCATTAGTTTTCTGTGGTTGCCATATCAGAGTATACAAAATGGGTGGCTTAAGACAAGAGAAGTTTATTTATTGTCTCACATTTCTAGAGGGTACAAGTCCAAAATTAAGTCATCAGCAAGGCCACATCCCTTCTAAAATCTGTAGGAGAAAGTCATTCCTTGCCTTTTCTAGCTTCTATTACCTATAATTTTGGGGGTTCCTTGGCTTGTTACGTGCATCACTCCAAAATCTGACTCCACTGTCACATGGCCCTTTTCTTACTCTGTGTCTCTGTCTCTGTGTTTCTTCTCTGTTTATAAGGACACCAGTAATACTGGATTAAGGGCTCATACTATGCCAGTATGACTTCATCTCAATTTAAGTTAAGTACGTCTGCAATGACTGCATTTCCAAGTAAGGTCCCTAGGGTACTGGAGGTTAGGACTTCAGTTTCTTTAGGGAGGGGATAACAATCCAGTTCATACAGCATCTGACAAATGGACATTTCAAGTTAGATATATAATTATCCCATCAAATAAAAAATGCATTATTTTCTCCAATAAATCTTTCAATACTATCATTATGCTCACAGATCTCTTGAATAATCTTTAACTCATTCTTTTCATCTTCTGATATTCAATAAGGTATCAATTCTAGCAGTCTTTCCTTAAGGATGAAACTAATTCAGTTGAATCCATTGAATCTGATTTATTCCAACAGTCGCTGAATTGTCCCTTCTTCTTTCACGGTCTCCCCATTCAAGCAACCCATTTCAAATATACTGTTTTCTTTACTTCTCACCAACATGTGGATCCTCTTTTATAATTCCATTGATATATATATAAAGTGCTTAGCAGAAGAATAGTTCATAACACTGCTTTTTAAAAAACAGCTATTATAATCATTTTATTATATTTATTTACATTTTTATTTATATTTTGTCATCCTTTCCATGTAAAGATCAACAATATCTCAAAAAATTCTGATTCCCAATAAATCTGAAAAGCATGAGGCTTGCTCTTCTTTCAATTTGCTATGGCATGATATTGCATTTGATTATTGAGTATTTTACAAAGAAAAGGTTAAATACATCCAACTTTCTAATACCCAAGAAGAAGTGATTGTAGGAATTTAAAAATTACTAAAAGGAATAGTGTATTATGAGAAATATCTCAGAGTATAAGCACTGTACAAATGTAAGTTTTACTGCAGTCATTACAATTTACCACTACTCATTTTGGCTGAGCATGGAGGAAGAACTAAGAATTATAGGGCAGTGATGACCTCTATGGTCAGAGAAAAGAAGTTGTTTATGGCACTCTAGTTTATCAGAACCTCTCCAGCCTCATATTTGAAAATGTTAACAATATAGGCTCTATAATTTACTAGTAAAGCTACACTCTACCAGGATTGTAAGTATTCTACAAAGAATTATACCAATGGCTTCTCAGCTACATCTTTAGATGTTTTTCTTCCATTTGAATTTTAACCCAAAAAATATTATACCATGCGTGGCACCAAAAATATACCATTTTTTTAGTTCCTTGTTAATGTTAGATAATAAGAACTTCTTTTTTTTGTTTGTTTTCTTTTTATGGCCACACCTGTTGCATATGGAAGTTCCTGGGTGGAGCTGCAGCTGCAGCCTACACCACAGCCACTGCAACAATGGATTCGAGCCACATCTGTGATCTATTTTGGCAATGCCAAATCGTTAACCTACTGAGCCAGGGATCAAACCTGCATCCTCGCAGAGACAGTATCAGGTCCTTACCCTGCCAAGCCACAAAAGGAACTTCTATTTTTGTGTATATCTGAAATTTTACACTTAAACATCCTCCTTTACTTAATATTTAAATTGCATGTAATTTGCCTCTATTATAAATAAAATGGTAATGAATATCCTTGAACACAAATCTTGAAAGATGAATCTGTTTATTTCCTTACAGGTATGTCCTAGAAATGCACTTGATGGATCTAAAAGTTTATAAATGTTAAAGCTATTAATTCATATTGACAAAATACCTTTCAGTCATGTTACACAATTTACACCACCAAACATAGGGAATATGAGGGACTACGGCACAATACAGTCACAGGAATTGCTATTGGCTTCTTTAATCAACATCTTAACAAACCAATGTTGACTATTACCTTTTTGCTCATGATGGCTACAAAGTGATTACTTATTTCACTGGACTTGTTATGGAAGGAAGAACAATAATAGAAGTTAGTTTCTATTTAAGTCATTTGTAAACTGTACTATTTCAAAACTACCTCATGCTGCCTTTCCATGGTACCTGAAATTCCTTCAGTAGAGTCAGTCTTTGGTTTAAAACATGGGGTAGTGTGTATGATAATTGACACACTGATATGAGCATAGATATCTATTTATTTTAGTAAAAATTATCAGTGCTAAAAAAACAAAACCTATGCTATGAGTTTTAATTTTAGTGTGAAAGCTAGAAAACTAGCTGATGATAGAGACAAATAATTATCCTTAAAAATATATTTATATTCAGGAGTTCCCGTCGTGGCTCAGTGGTTAACGAATCTGACTAAGAACCATGAGGTTGCGGGTTCGATTCCTGGCCTTGCTCAGTGGGTTAAGGATCCGGCGTTGCCGTGAGCTGTGGTGTAGCTTGCAGACGCGGCTAGGATCCCGCGTTGCTGTGGCTGTGGCGAAGGCCGGCGGCTACATCTCCTGTTAGACCCCTAGCCTGGGAACCTCCATATGCCATGGGTGCGGCCCTAGATAAGGCAAAAAGACAAAAAAAAATTCATATTCATTTCATTTAAAGCACATTCAAAATAAGAGAAAAAAATACACCTCACAGATTAGCTAATTCCTTCATTACTTAGTCATTAACCTATGACAAGGAACTATGAGAAGGTGTTCAATATCACATTTTTTGAACTTTTAATTCTATGTTCAGCACAGTACTAGAATTTCACACTTTATATATGGTGATAGTGTAACTTTTAAATCAGAGGTTTTAAAATGTATGACAGGGTGACAGTAAGGTAACTATAAACTTCAGATTCATGGTTCAGTCAAGTCAACCTGATATCTGAGCGATGGAACAGCAGAATGGACTACATGAATCCAAGCAGGTAATCATCAGCAGTTTTATAGTGGTGATATTTATGATCTAAGAAAGTAATAGAGCAGGAGACCATTGATAAGCTGTTCGATGTGCATTTCATGTGGACTAAACTAACTCAGGAGTTACTATGAAAATTTCCACAGTGAGTTTTGTGGGTTAATCTCCTGGCCAAAAAAACGTGTTAGATTACCATATGCTACAATAGGCAAAAGACTATTCAGTGAATTGAAACAATAGTGATCTTAAATAATACAGCATTCTCTTACCTTAGGATACTTATACAAGGTATAAGACCAAAGAAAAACATAAATGGTAGAACTTATACAATAAATGTAAAACTGGTATAGTAAGCAGAACTTGTAATTTAACCCTTAACACTCCTCCACTACCACTCTTCTGCCAGTGTATCTGAGTTCTACTAAATCTACTTTCTAGAGTGTGATTGGAAGCAAGTTATTTCTCTAAACCCTAGTAGCCTCCCCTGTGAAACGGTAGAAAAAAAAATATTAATCTAAGGTTGTTAAAAGATTAAATCTGATAATGTAATATTTCTCCTCCTGGTCAGGGGTTTACTAAAAATTTTGTTTTAGTTTTAGATTTTCATTTTGATAACAACCTTTTTTAAAATAATTAACATAAGTATGATAAAAAATAAGCATATAAAGTGAATGAAGATTTGAGAATAAAGTACTGCTGTGACGTGTTAGTGCCTGCTTTGGCATTTGTATTTTGGATCACATGGTCCCCCCAGAGTACTACTTTAGTTGTCATAGAGTAATGAGAAACTTGCATACTTACATAAGAAATGTTTTTGTGCCAAGTGAAGGCCAAATAAGGTCATAATGCCATACAAATGAAGGTTTCTAATCATTTTAAATAGAGGAAAATGGTGGGAGAATTATCATCACACAGTCAGGTAGGCTTGCTGAACTCAAGAGAAACCTGTCATATTCATTTTCAGAGGCAATTTAGTTTCAATAATAGTTTTTGCCTTGAAGGTGATGTAACCTTTTATTGGTTTTGCCCCTTTTTGTTATTAAATTTATAACATTTTAGTTTTATGATTCTAGAAACTTATTCTTTGTTTCATATTTGTATGCTCATATTTGTGTAACAATGATAAAAATATTTTAATTTAATACTGGAATATCTGAAACTATATTTTTTTCTTTAAAAGAAGTCTGTACTTTTCCTTTTCATCAACTGGGATAATATACACATAGGTGTCGAGCCACAGCCAGTGTAGAAGCAACACCAAGTAGTTATGTTGTGAGCCACACGGGAAGTCCTGGGATAATATATACATAGTGCTTAGCCTAAAATTTAGTCCCTATCTCTTTCCCTGTACATACTTATTATTATAATGTAGGTATCTGGCATTTGGCTAGGTGTTTTAAGTTTTTTCAAGTCCATGGTAGGAGATCCCACTTTGGTGCAGTAGGTTAAGAATCTGACTGCAGCTCAGGTCACTGCAGAGGTGCAGGTTTGATCCCTGGCCCAGCACAGTGGGTTAAAGGATCCAGCTCATGGCGTTACCATGAGCTGTGGTGTAGGTCACAGAGGCGGCTCGGATCTGGCGTTGCTCTGGCTGTGGCTCAGGCCAGGGGCTATAGCTCCGATTAGACCCGTATATGGGAACCTCCATATGCCATGGGTGTGGCCCTAAAGTGACAATAAATAAATAAATAAATAAATAAAAGTATTTACATATTATATTTCTTTCTAACTTACCTAGAATCCCAGGATGTGAAATAGTGTACTCTGAATATTCCTTGCCAACTCTGCTAAATTTTATCAACATTTCAAATTGGCAAAACTTTACTTTTATTTTTCCTGTTGAAAACTGATTTTCAAAGTGTGCTCACATATGCATTATCATTTTACAGCTGTTCATTTAAAGGCAATCTTGAAAATTAGTTCATACACTGGAGTCAAAAAGTATTTAAAAACTATCTAGAGGACAAATGGGTAGTAAAATAAAAGAATGTCTCTTTTTATTACTCTTGTCTTAAAATGTTACATTTACTGAACACATGTATAGTTAATAATTTGTAAAAATGCTTAAAGTTTGTAGGAAAAATGTCATTACAAACTCTTTAGTATCCCTGATGAATATAGATGCAAAAATTCTCAACAACGTATTTGCAAAAAAAAAAAATTAAAAGGACCACACATCATATCAAGTAGAATTCATTCCTAAAATGCAAAGATGGCTTAACATACACAAGTCAGTAAATGTGATATGTCACGTGAATAAAACAGATAAAAATCATATGATCATCTCAGTAGATGCAGAAGAAAATTTTATGAAATTCAACACCCTTTCATTACAAAAACTTTCAACTTGTGGGTATGGAAGGAACATACCTCAATACAGTAAAGACCAAGATGACAAATATGACAAGCCTATAGCTGTATTATATTCAACAATGAAAGGTGGAAAACTTTCCCTCTAAAAATCAGGAACAAGACAAGGGTGTCCTCTCACCACTCTGATTCAACACAATACTAAAAGACCTAGCCGATCCATCCTACTCCCTCCCCTGGTTAACAGATGCAAACTATTGCCTTTGGAACAGATAAGCAATGAGATCCTGCTGTATAGCACTGGGAACTATATCTAGTCACTTGAAATGGAGCGTGATAATGTGAGAAAAAAAGAATGTATACATGTATGTGTGACTGGTTAAACTTGCTATACAGCAAAAAATTGAAAGAACAATGTAAACCAGCTATAATGGAAAAAATAAAAATCATTATAAAAAAAAAAAGAGCTACCCAGAACAATAAGATAATAAAAAGAAATAAAAGCCATCCAAATCAGAAAAAAAAAGTAAAACTGTCCCTGAATGCAGATGGCATGATCCTGTATACAGATATACAGAAAGTCTAAATGTTCCACCAAAAAATGGTTAGAATAAATGAATTCAATAAAGAATACAAAATCAATATACAAAAATCAGTTGCATTTCTATATACTAATAATGAACTATCTGAAAAATGAAGAAAATCTCATTTACAACAGCACCAAAAAACCCAAAAAACAAAACAAAACAAAAACTAAGAATAAATTTAGCCAAGGAGGAGAAAGGTCCATACACTAAAAAATGTAAGACATTTATGAAATAAATTGAAGACACAAATAAATGAAAATATATCCCATGTTCATGGAGTAGAAGAGTTAAATTTGTTCAAGTAATCCATGTATATATAGTCAACTAATATTTGACAAGGGAGTCAAGAAATTCAAGTAGAAAGAAGTCTCTTCAATAAAAGGGGCTGGGAAAACTTGATGTTCCAATACAAAAGAATGAAATTAAATTGCTACCTTATACTAGGGATCTCACACAAAAAGTAAAGTAGAATAAATATATAATAAAGATAAAATAGACTAAAAATTAATAAAGATGTAAATGCAAAACCTTAAACTGTAAAACATAGGGGAAATCCTTGACAGTGGTCTTGGCAATGATCTTTTGGATATGATATCAAAAGCATAAGCAAAAAAGCCAAACAACCAAGTGGGATGACCTCAAACTAAAAGATTTCAGGATAGCAAAAGAACAATCAACAAAATAAAAAGGCAACCGACAGAATGGTAAAAAATATTTGTATACTATACATCTGATAAGGATTAATGTTCAAAATAGATGAGGAATTTGGAGTTCCCGTCATGACTCAGTAGTTAACAAATCCGACTAGTATCCAGGAGAACATGGGTTTGATCCCTGGCCTGGTGCAGTGGGTTAAGGATGTTGCGTTGCCATGAGCTGAGGTGTAGGTCACAGATGCAGCTCAGATTCTGTGTGACTGTGGCGTCGGCCAGAGGCTTCAGCTCTGATTCAGTCCCTAGCCCGGGAACTTCCATATGCCTCGGGAGCGGCCCTAAAAGAAAAAAATAAATAGGAAAATATATGAGGAACTCATACAATCCCACGGTAGGAAACAAATAATTTTATTAAAAAATGAGCAAAGGATCTGAATAGACAGTTTTACAAAAAAAATATAAAAATGGCCAACAGGCACATGAAAAGATGTTCAATATCACTAATTATTGGGGAAATACAAGTAAAAACCACAATGAGTTATTAACTCACATCTGTTAGAATAGCTATTATAAAAAAGACAGAAGTAACAAGCGTTGGCAAGAATGTGGAGAAAAGGGAACCCAGTACACTGTTAATGGGAATGTAAACTGCTGCAGCTAGTATGGAAAAGAGTATGAAGAGTCCTCAAAAAGCTAAAAATAGAACTATCATATGATCCAGCAATCCCACTTCTGGGTATATATCCAAAGGAAATAAAATCATTGTCTCAAAGAGATATCTGCACCCCCATGTTGCTGCAGCATTATTTACAAATAGCCAAGACATAGATGAATGAACAATAGATAAAGAAAGTAGTGGATATACACAATGAAATATTATTCAGACAAAAAAGAAGGAAATCCTGCCATTTTTGACAACCTGGATGGACCTTGAGGACATTATGGTAAGTGAAATAAGTCATGCAGAGAAAGACAAATACTATACAATGTCACTTACATGTGGTGTCTAAAAAAAATAATAATACATAGAAACAGAGCATAGATTGGTGGTTGGCAGGGAGAGGCAGAGATTTAAGAATGGAAATGAAGGTGATCAAAGGGTACAAATCTCCAGTTATATGATGTATGAGTTTTGGGATCTAATGTACATTGTGATGACCATGATGACTATAGTTAACAACACTGTATTGTAAATTTTGAAATTGCTAAGAAAGTGGATCTTTAAAGTTCTTTCCATAGAAAGAAAAACAAAAAGGAGCTGTGCGAGGTGATAGTTGTGTTAGCTAACCTGATCGTGGTAATCATTTTATTAATATATACATACAATCAAACGGTCACACTGTACATTATAAACTTACAAAATGTTATACATTAATTATATCTCAATAAATCTTGAGGAGGAAAAAAGAGAATAGATATGAGCTTCATTTAGTATGGGTAAATTATCCAAATTAATCTCTGAATTAATGGGAGGAAGTTTCAAAAGCAGAAGTGTGTATTAATGTTCTTTATTACTGAGTAACTGACACTACGTATAGGTACCAGCCACCAGGGTGCTCATGTCCACTTCAGAAGAAATTAGTGTCAACTTCTTGAAAATATAGATTATTTTCTCAAATATGACAAATGTTTATCAAGCACCTACAGTGGTTATGAATCAGCAATAAATTTGACTTATAAAGAGATGACAAAATATTTGGAAAATGACATGCACATAACTATAACATAGTATGAGGTGATAAATTTGATAAGAAAAGTATACAAAAGGTTCCATATGAAATAAGAATAAACATCCTCACTATCTGTCATGGCACAAACTGTCTTCCCAACAAAGGTTTCTAGAGTTTTAATGCAAGTCAATGGCAATGTTTTCTTCTAAAACGTGCTTTCCAAACCAATATTTAGCAGCACACTTGGTAAGTAAGTATGACTCCAGAGAAAATTGGGGTTTTTCATTAGGTGTGTCAAATAATCTTTCCAAAATGAAGCCGATTGTACATTTAAGAGTGAGTAAAAGAGTAGGCCTATTACTTATAGTCAGCTTTTACTTTTCCTTATTCATATGTAGCAGGAAAACTGTATAGTTATAAAAGAAATAGGAAAGTAAATCATTCCATATCATGGCCCTAAAGAAGTCAGGTTAACAGGGGACACGAGTTATATATGAAAGGACAAGATCAGTCATATTCATGTGGCAGATTATTTTTTCCAAATATGGTCATAATAACATTTCCCACGCACCTATGACTTTGACACCTCTCTCAAGAGGGGAGATCTACGTTTCTTTCTCTTGAATCTTGGCATGTTTGTGACTTCAGAGGCGAGCGAGATCATAAGAGGCAGGACATTGTCACTGAGAGCCTTCTGACAGCAGGCTGGCTGCCCTAAGGCCAACATGCTGTGAGAAAACCACAACTATATACCACATGGAGAAACCACATGAAGAGAAAAAGATACCCAGTTAGCCCCCAGTTACATCAGCCCCCTTTTATCAACTCCGACCATACCCTAACTGTAACTGCATTAGAGAGTGAGCCAGCACTGCCCAGCTGAGCCTTCTCAAATTCTGATCCAGATAATCTGTGAACAATAATAAAAATCACTGTGGTGTTAAGCAACAAAGTTTGGGGTGATTTGTTACGCAGCAATAGATAAGTGAAACATGCTGGCATTCCAGACAATAAATAGTGAATAATAAAACTGACTGGTTTGAACAGAAGTGTCTAGGTAAAGAATTAAAGGTATGAAAATTATGCTGAATATTTATTGTAATTCTCATTCAAATATCCACAGAGCTCTTTGTTTTCTTCAAAGTTCATTCAATAATATTGACCTAAAATAAACTTCAGGAGTTCCCGTCATGGCTCAGTGGAAACAAATCTGACTAGTATCCATGAGGACGAAGGTTCGATCCCTGGCCTTGCTCAGTGGGTTAAGAATCAAGCATTGCCATGAGCTGTGGTGCAGGTCTCAGACACGGCTCAGATCTAGTGTTGCTCTGGCTGTGGGTGTAGGCTGGTGGCTACGGCTCTAATTCGACCCCTAGCCTGGGAACCTCCATATGCCACGAGTATGGTACTAAAAAGACAAAAAAATTAAAAAAAATAAAAACAAACTTCAAAGCAAAAAAAAAAAATTATGAAGCATAAGTGGTAAAGCCAACATTGGTCTGCTAAAAAGGGTTAGCAGTAACATTAAGTAGAGTTGTGATTCCAATAATTGGGGCTATTTCCAAAGTTCTTGAGTGTTAGCTTCTGATTCACCTATTCTAATCTATTAATATTATATACACTTAGTAAATAATAATTTACAAAGTGCTTTCATGTACATGATTTGATCTTCAAAATAATCCTGTTAAGTAGCAGAGCCTCACAGTGAGAAAAATGAGACTCAGAGAAGTTACACAAATTGCTCAGGATTGAGGAGCTGGGAAGAAAATATGAGAAAATGTATTCAATCCAAGCAAGTAGAAGTCTAGACCTGGTACCCTGACCTGGGAACCAAGACCTAAGTATGTGCATGGAGAACACGACATGTTAGACTCTGTCACTAACCATGTGGTATATGCTGGAAGTGTGCCTACTCTCCAAGAATGAAGACTCGGGCATATATTAAATAGCATGCTTTTTTGCTTTAAAAATACTCTCCTCTGAAAAGTTTGCATTTTTATTATTCTCTGGATAATCACTAGAGGCTATTCCAAGGAATAGTCTCAGGATCTTTGTAATTTTTAAAATGTTAAACAAAGTAGGTACTATTTCAAAGTCCAAAGTTTTGATTTAATGAATGCCAAACATCTCAAATCCACCGGAAATTTTTTAACACAACATTGCTAGATACCTTCCGAAAAGGAAAGTTAACATATGGACCAAATGGAATTCTCACTGAGCTCTAAGTAGTACTTATCAAGATGGAAGAAGTTTGTTGCTATTGTTGTTGCTGTTCAATGTACCCAGACATTGATTATTTACAAGGAAAAACAAGTTTTTAAAAAATCTTTACCCTGTTCTTTGCCACTAACCACCCCTCCCTAATCACTGGAATAATTTCATCCCTTTTAACAACTTCCCATTAAACTTCATGAACCATATCCTGCACTTAATGGGCTGTTACTATTTTAAAGCTTCTGTAGTTCTACTGTAAATCCCTGGTCCCTTCTGCAACATTGAAAAGATACTCCAAAAATTTCTTTGAACTGATGGTACAAAGAAACCTCATAACTTACACTTTCATAGTTAAACAATTAAGTTGTACTATTAATAGACACAATCATAACAGTATAGCAGGCAGGATAATTATGATACCTATATATTTGAAAACATCCAAGTATGCTTGCAAAGATACAGACATTACACTGGCTTCAAGCCACATACTTGTCACATTAGCCCACCATAGGCCACAATGCACTTGCTTAATCACTAGAAGGGCACTTCAGTGCTGAAAAAATAAACAGATAAATACAGTTAAGGTAACAGACCAGGAGAATTCAACCTGATAATTCCATTTCAGAAAATTTATAGAGACGAAAGATAATAAGGTAAACTAGCTATCTCAAGAAAGTAAACTAGAACTCTTAAAAAACATTTTTGTCTCTCCTTCCTTTTTACGGGAAAGTAAATAAACAGTCCAGATGATGTCATTTCTAGTTTCTAACCCCCTGTTTTTATGCATATATATAGTCATTTTAATAATTCTTGCCAAGAACTGGAATAGCAGTCTTAATATAAGTAAAACATTTAAAGTCGGGAAAACAAAGTATGATAACATTTACAGACTTAGAAATGTCTCAATCAGAGTCCCGGTGTGGCTCATCCATGAGGATGAGAGTTCAATTCCTGGTCCCGCTCAGTGGGTTAAGGATCCAGCATTGCTGTGAGCTGTGGTGTAGCTCACAGACACAGCTAGGATCTGGCACTGCTGTGGCTGTGGCCTAGGCTGGTAGCTGCAGCTCTGATTCGAACCCTACCCTAAGAACTTACATATGTCCAGGTGCAGCCCTAAAAAAACAGTCTCAATCATGAGATAAGGAAAGAAACTACACTACTATAAGATTGGAACAGACATTTCCTATCTATGGCCACCCAGTTTCTTCCTTGCTCACTCCTCACCTAACCCATCTCATTCATTCTGTTAATCTCTCCCATCCTTCTCTTTCCAGCTCTCCAATCTCCATCTTCTATAAAAATAGAAAATAACGGTTCAGGAGTTCCCATTGTGGTGCAGCAGAAACAAATCCGACTAGGAACCATGAGGTTGTGGGTTCGATCCCTGGCCTCACCTAATAGGTTAAGGATCCAGCATTGCCGTGAGCTGTGGTGTATGTAGGTCGCAGACGTGGCTTGGATCCTGCATTGCTGTGGCTGGGGCATAGGCTGGCAGCTGTAGCTCCAATTCGGCCCCTAGCCTGGGAATCTCCATATGCCATGGGTGCAGCCCTAAAAAGCAAGGAAAAAAAAGGGAAGAAGTAAAAAAAGAAACAGCTCGGCACCCCATATTCAAATATTATTTGGGTACTTTTAAGATAATTAACTAGATCAATCCTTATTCTAGTCTTCTCTAAAACAAACTCATTTCTTTTCTCCTCTTTTCAAAAAAAAAAGGTTTTATATAAGAATTCATCACCCAGGGGAGTTCCCTAGTGGTCTAGTGGTTAGCACTTGGTGCTTTCACTTCTGCCACTGTGGCCCAGGTTAAATCCCTGGTCTGGGAACTGAAATCCCACATCAAGTCACTACATGTCACAACCAAAACAAACAAACAAACAAAAAAACCAAGAGTTCATCGCCTAGATCCTTGTAACTTTGACTTTTCTGTAATCATTATAATACCTAACAAAATGATCTGCATAGAAAAGATATTACCTTTCAAGGTCACTCTTGCTCCCCCCCAGTTTTCTTCCTTTTCCATTTTTCCCTCCACCTCTCCGTTTCCCTGCCTCCATTATCACCGGTCATAATTCTCAACGATTTAAATACCAACTTAAATCATCCTAATACCCTGGCTTCTTATTTATTCAACATTCTTATCACCAACAGTCCCCCCTCCCAATCCCATTGTCATATCCAAGACCTTGTCATTACTAATTTCAAGCATTCTACTCTCTGACCACCATCTTCTGTCTTCCCAGCTTCTTATCACTTTTCACTGTTCCTCACTAACTTTGTGTAATGACTTCCTTCTTAACAGGCTTAGACACCATGGTCAAGCACATCCTCACCCTCTTGTATATACCATTTGTGACCCTTTTCTTTTCTTGCTCCAGTGCACTCACTTGCAAAAACCCCAATCCTAGGGAAATCTAAATCTCCATCTATCATACATCTACACTCAGCCAGACGAGTATGACTGAAGAAAAAACATGAACGTGTTGATTGATTTCATTCTTACTTTTTATTTTATTTTTTTGGCCATGCTCAAGGCACGCAGAAATTGCCGGGCTAGGGATCGAACCCGAGCCACAGCAGTGACAACATTGAATCCTTAACTATTAGGCCACCAAGGAAATCCTGACTTCACTTGAAATTCAATAAGTAACCTCAAGTAAGCCCTTAGCAATTCCCAATAACACTAATACATTTCCTTCTATTTTCATAAATGATTATTTCACACTTCTCTCACTTCAAATTTCAATGCCTCTTTTTCTTCTTCCTTATTTGTTCTCAGTTGATTATTTCCGTTTTCACTGAGAAATAGAAGCAACCAAAAGAAAACATGCAGATGTTCCTACACCAGATCTTACTAATTACATTCTGACACACATCCTCCCTTCCCTCCTATTACAATGAATAAATTCAACAGACTCCATCCAAGGATTCTTTCTCATATTGAGTACTGGATCCTATCCTTTTAAACTGTCTCAAGGACATTGTTACTTCAGATTTCCCCTCTATATTCTATACTATCAATTTTTATCTCTTTTTATTATTTTCTGTCATACATGTAATATTTCTCCATCCTATAAAGCAAAGATAAAAACAAAAATCGCCATGGACTCCATGATCCTTCCCACTACCATCTGACTTCTCTTTTCTGATTATAGCAAAACTCATTGAAAAAAAAAAAATCATTGTTTATTCAATGTCTCTGCTTCTTTCCTTCCTTTCTTTCCTTTTTTTTCCATGAACCCATTCCAATCAGGCTTTCACTTCGCCCTTTCACTAAAACCACTCTTTCCAAGATCACCAATAGCCTTCATCTTTCCTAATCTAACACTGATTTCTAGGCCCTCATTTTATTCAGTCAGCAGCATTTGACATGTTTGATCATCTTTGAAATACTCTCTTGTCTCCCATGATACCACCCTCTCTTGGTTCTCCTTCTATTTCAATGTCTGCTTTTTCTTAGTTTCTTTTCTTGATTTTTTTTCCACTTTTCTTTTGACTTCTAAACTTTAAATAATTCGGGTTCAAACTTTGGAGCACTTCTTTTCTCTACATACACTTACTCCCTAAGTGACCTAATCTAGTTGAATGGCTTTAAATGCAAGCTATATACTCATGTCTCTCAAACGTTAACTACATTGCTAATCCATAATTGTGTATCTTCACAATTTCCTCCATCTTATAAGCATCTTGAAATTAGCAAGACCAAGAACACTTGATCTTCCTTTACAAATCTGTTCCTCAAGAATGCTTCCCCAGCTCTTGCAGAAAGCAACTCCATTCAACAAATCAGTCTAAAACTTTGGTGCTTTCATTTCCTCCTCTTTTTCTCTAATGCCCTTATCCCACTATTCAATACATTGGCAGAAATCTATTAATTCTGCCTTCTAAGTATATATTTAGACCCCATTGCTACCACACTGGTCTAGGTTCCTATTATGTCTGACTGGAAATGCCGCATAACTTTTAACTCTCAACTTGACTTCCACCATTGCTCTTCTACATATTACCCATCTGAAAGTCAAAATGATGTCACAGTGCCTTTCTTTCCCACTTAGAGTAAAACAGTATCTTTTCCATGGTGTCCTAGGTCATACATGATCTAGTCCATGAATCTTTCTGACAATACCTTATACCTCTCTCCGCATTATTTTTTCACCTCCTGCCATACTAGTCCCTTGGTTTTTGCTTGAATACGTCCAGCTTGCTCCTGCCCCGAGGCTTTTATTCTCCCTATTTCATTTGACCAGATGTCTTTCTCCCAATATCCACCTGACTTACTCTATCACTTCAATTTAGTCTCTAAAATTAAATTTCACCTTAAGAGAAGCCTCCTGTCACACTAAACAAAATTGCAATTCCAACACATACACAAACACATACTGTGACTCTCTAGACTCTATTATCTTCATGAATTATCACTAGCTCACTTATTCTATATTCATTTATCTTGCTTTTCATCTGTGTCCCCTACTTGCAAGCTCTCCAAAAGAGAGTGGGAATTTTGTTTGTTCACTGCTGTACTTGTGCTCTTGGAATGCATGGTACATAAGGGCTTGATAAAAAATAAATTCATGAATATTATACATCTTTCCAGTTTAAAATCTCTGCTTAAGAATGTTTATGCAAATTAGCCATTATATCCAGATGTAATATATCAAATTCTGAAAAAAAATTCTAATAAACTTGCACATTTTAGCACTGATACTAATTCACCAAAGAATTAAGAAAATACATTTGACTGAGGCTTTTTTTTTTGACATAAGCTCTGTAAGTTATTTAAAGGCTTTGGCCTCTATGAAAATCACATACTCTAAGATGAGAAAACACAGTATTTGTAATTTCAGAAAATTATTTACAACTTCCTTTGAATGAAATTATGATATTCTTTTCTAAAAACATACTTACGCTCTCTGGCAAAACTGGGAGAAAGGAAAGAGTAAGAAAGGGCATCAAAAAGAGAACCTGGGAATCCCAATGTCAAACTTGGCCATGTCACAAGTGTTCAAGTCGCAAACATTATAGGTAACCAACTAAGAAACATGTCTGTATATTATGAAAAAAACATTTATTTTCATATAAATTATCACATATAAATTCACTTATGTTACACTTGAGTTTATATTGAGCCATCTATAATTAAGTTACATAAATCACAGATACAGTTATATCTAATAATAGTTGTTAGCTTCTTTTTCTTATATTATGGGCTTAATGTTTGTGTTCTCCCCCAAATTCCCAACCCCCAGTATGATGGTACTTGGAGACTAGGCCTTAAAAAAGTGATAAGATTTAGATGAGGTCATGAGGATTGGTCTCCATTTGGGGATTAAAAGGAAGCGATCATCCACCTCTACCTCTCTCTCTCTCTCTCTCTCCCTTCTTCCCTCCCTCCCGCTGCCTTCCTCTCTCCCTCCCTCCTTCTCTCTCCCGTTAGGGCACAGCAAAATTGATCTTGAACCTAGTCTTCTGTGAAAAATAAATTCCTTCTGTTTAAGCATCCCAATATGTAGTATTTTTTCACCGCAGTCTGAGCTAAGACAATTTGAAAAAAATGTTTAAAAGCTAAATTTATATAAATAACTCTAATGGAATCCTGCTGTCTCTTTTATAAACCTTATATTCCTATTTCAACTGCCTCCTATCTTTTGCTGCCACTTTGTCCCCATAGTCTATCTGGTCCCTGTACTTATCAAACTGGAGCATGAATAACGAGAGGAACTTAGCAGGTTGCCAAAAGGTAGGCAAAACCATAAGATAAATATGATCCAACTTCTTGCCAGTTCAATTTTATTCAAAGATATAGGTATATTGGGGAAAGAGAGAAAAAAATTTAAATATTAATTGAAAACATTTATTAAAATAAACATGGGAATATTATGGAATAACAGGTGCACAGAAGCCTCGAAAGAAATTATGCATTTGTTGAAGGTTGTAACAAGCTAAAAGTTAGGTACTTCTGTGGATCACTTTACTATGCTCTTAAGTGTGGAGAAGTAGGGAATTAGAGCTGCCCTATGATGTATTCCATTTGTAAGTTTCCTACCAAGTCAATTAATCCCACTAGGGGGCTAAATATTAATATTAGCTATCATTTATTGAGTGCTAATTTGTACCAAACACTGTTCTAGGATACTTAAAAGAACTATTTAATCTTCATAATCACTCTAAGAGGTGGGTCATTATTATAATCCCCACTTAGTATGTGAGAAAATTAAATATAAATAGATAATTTGCCCAAGGACACACACTTAGGAAAGCAAGAAAATCTTTAATGTAACAAGTGATTAAGATGTGATATATTCTGGAAGAATATATATTTAAAAAAGGGAAAACAGGAATATAAAATGCTAAAAGTTTTTAAGAACCAAGAAATTCAACTGCCATAGAATGACAAAAATGAATGTAGAGTCTCACCTATTAATAAAGTTAGTCCTTGGAAGAGTGAATTAGGATTGTAAAGTCATGTATAAGTACATTTTTTTTGGCAAGCACATTTACACAAATTACTTGACCATAAACACATAACTTTATATCGTAAAACAATGTCCTATAAATATTTTTAGGGCAACACTTTTATTATTCTTACCTTGACAGTATTATGTAAACTATTTACGTTAACACCTTCATAGCACCTATCACCAATAATATATTCCTACACAAATAAACTTAGAGAAGAGGGTAATTTGTATACATCTGCTTTAGCAATAAATTTATAGATGATTCATATTTAGATATGATAGTTATTAGAATATTATATGCCAAACACAAAAAAGATCGTTTACATAAAATACAACAAATTAAAAATTGAATAAAATTAAATTAATAATATGATTGAAAAGCAGCAATGAACTGAAATCAAGATTAATTCAAAATAATAATAATAAACCATTTTTCTGAAAATCCAACTATATGCAGCTGGAAACTGTTTAATATTAGTTGACAAGTCCCTAATCATGTGCATCTCAGTACTATGCACTGTGTTGCTTAATTTTATGAAATACCAAGTTTTAGTAAACTTTTATAACTTGCTTAATAGTTAATAAATAGCCCTAATCTACAAATCAAAAATCAAAGGTCATAGAATGCATTTACTTCCCTGTAGCACCAAAGGAATTAACGTGTAGTTTTAATAAATTTGTAGCCTCTCAAAATGACCTTATAAAACCTAGCAACAGGCTTCCATATCCTCTTAAAGAATCACTAGTAACAACTATAGGTAGGCTCAGCAGGACATCCTCTCAGATGACAATGGTTTTTCAAAAGGAACTCTGTGGTAAGCCCACATTTTCCTAAGTCTCTTTCCACTTTCAAGAAACTGAATAAATAAAAACTTGGCATGATACCTAAACAAGATTGCAAACCTCAGCATAAGCTGTCAGTCACAGTTTTCCCAGGCAGTTTTTCTTGAGGAGGGCAATATTAGTACTCACGTTTTCCACAAACATTTCCAAACACAAGCACTGCAGGGAATTTTTTTAAGTAAACTTTTTCACCATTATCTATAACCGACCATTTGTAAAAGAAGATTAATATTTAAAATAAGGCTTAAAATATAAGCAATATTATTAATCACATCTAATTGGCCAATTAAATTATCTAATGGATATTCCTCTCCATCTCCAAAATATGTTCTCATCTAATGTCTTTATTTTAAATCCTACAAAAAAATTGCATTTGCAACTTGATACCATGAAGTTAAGTCATTTCACAAGAATATCCTTTTCTCACACATTAAAACAATTAAGATTAGTAAAGGAACAATTAAATGCACATTCTACAAGTTCGGTGTTCATTGACAATTGCTATTCTACTGGTGTTTTATATTAATCTTATTCCCTCTCTAAACAACTGATTACCTTTTGCCTCCTTTATATTCAGTTAAGAATTCAATCAACAGATAATAAATGCTAAACTGTGAAAAACAAATCTAACTATGAACTTACCCTAAGGGAGGGAATGCTAATACAGTTTTATAAATAACTATAATACTAGATAATAAGCAACAAAAGTGCTGTAAGAAGAATATAGATAAAGCCATACAAGAGATTATTCTTGGTTTCTTGGGGGGTAAAGGGGAGACATTTTTAAAGGATTTCTGGGCACTTGAACTAGGACATAAAAGACAGATAAAATTCAGAGATGATTCAGAATAGGAGAGGAGTGACCCAAGTATAGGAACACTTTCGAATAACGGCAAAATTTTTAATAGTGTTTTGTGGACACCAAGGACTAAAAGTGTCCTTTGCCTTGCTTCTAATCATACAAAAATGAAATCTGTCAAGGATCTAAATGTAAGAGTTAAAAAATTATAGAAGAAATTTTTTTTTAATTTTAGAAGAAAACTAGGATTAAATCTCTGTGATCTTGCATTCAGCTTTGCTTTCTTAGATATAACACCAAAAGCACAAGAACCAAAGAAAAAATAAAATGGAATTCATTAAATTTCAAACTTTTGGGCTTCAAAAACCACTACCAAGAAACTGAAAAGACAATTCAAAGAATGGGGAAAAAAACCTGCAAATCATATATTTTATAAGAGTCTAGTATACTGAATAAAGAACTATTATAAATCAAAAATTTAAAATTTTACCATCTGACTCCAGTCTACCCTTCTCATTTTATCCCTCACATTTTTGTTCTTTTTTAGAAAACTCAAGAGAGAATTCATATGCCATAAAATTCACCTTTTAAAAATGTACAATTCTTTTGCTTTAATATATTCATATAGTGGAGCAACCATCACAAATATCTAATTCCAGAACATTTTCAACATTATATCGAAATGTATCTTGTACCCATTAGTATTCATCCTCTGTTTCTCCTCAGCGGTATGCACATCTATGTTCTGGTTCTAGAGTTTTTCTTACACTGAATATTTCATTTAAAGGGTGTCTGACTTCTTTCACACAGTATAATGTTTTCAGTGTTCACATATACTGTATCATGAGTAACTTCATTCTTTTTTATGCCTGACTAATATAACAATGGAAGGATATTTCAATTTTAGTTTTCATTCATCTGTTGATGGACCTTGAGGTTGTATCTACTTTTTGGCAATTATGAATAATGCTATAATTAGTATTACCATACAAGTTTTTGTGTGGATATATGTTTTCAATTCTCTTGAGTTTATGCCTAGAAATGCAACTGCTGAATCCCATGGTAATTCTACGGTTAGCCCGTAAAGAATTGCCAAATTGCCAAATTGTATTGTTTTCCAAAAAATAAAAATGCTTTCCAAAATGGCTGCATTTTGGCATGCATACTAGGTATGGAATGGTTACATTTATGTATGAAGGTTCCAATTTCTCCATATCTTCACCAACACTTTTTATTTTCTGCCATCTTAATTACAACCATCCTAGTGGGTATGAAATGGTATCTCATTGTAGTTTGATTTGCTTTTCCCTACAAGCTAATGATGCTGACCACCTTTTCATGTTCTTATTGGTCATTTGCATATCTTCGCCAGAGAAATGATTACTGAATCTTTTGTCCAGCTCTTAACTGAATTATAGGATAAAACTTGAATATTGTTTAAAGAGCAAAAGAATGATACCAAAGATGATAATAGTAAGGAAGAATAATTATAGGAGAAAAAAATCAATAGGCTATAATTAAAAAAAAAAACCCTCTAAGTAAGCATCAAATAAATTGGGTGACTAACTGAATTAAAGATAAAATTTAGAGTTCCTTGGTAGCCTAGGGGTCAAAGATCTGGCATTGTCACTGCTGTGGCATGGGTTCGATCCCTTGTCTGGGAACTTCTGCATGCTGTGGGTGAGGCCAAATAAATTAAAAGAGCAAAGATAAAATACGGTTTAGGTCCTCCGATTTCCTTTACTACTTCATAGTAACAAGGTAAAATTTAGATAAAATCCAACTACAATTTGGATGGAATCCAACTAAATAGTTGTTGGTAACTGCTCTTTAATATTAAAAACAATATCTAATTTCCTTTTAATACCTGTAAAATGGCATTTTAGATTTAAATCTTTTTTTTTGTCTTTTTGCCTTATCTAGGGCCACACCTGCGGCATATGGAGGTTCCCAGGCTAGAGGTCTAACAGGAGCTGTAGCTGCTGGCCTGCGCCACAGCCACAGCAATGCGGGATCCAAGCTGCGTCTGCAACCTACACCACAGCTCACAGCAACACCAGATCCTTAAGCCACTGAGCCACAATGGGAACTCCTATATTTAAATCTTTGATAACTTCTTTTTACTTTTATTTTTTCTTAAATCAATCTTCAGAGAAGGTTTTAACCAAATGTAAAATTAACAACTCAAAAGATATGTTATTATGTTGAGGATAATAATTAAAAAATAAGTAGTGTCAAAGCTGGGAAGTTTTCCTTTTGTACTTTAATATCAGATATTGGATAGCGGTCACCAAATCATTTTAAATAAAAGTGTTTTAGAGATTCATTACCAATCTTTTTTCCAAAGTAACCTTTTCTTTCTGGTTCCCTTACCCCAATATCATCTCCCAGATTCCATTCATCCAAATCAGTCAGCCCCACCACTGCTCACAAAATTCTTACATGCACATTTCTCAGAGACTTGGAGTTGTCTTCCTCATCGCCTCTCTCATTCACCCACAAATGTGATGCTACCAAAAACTCATGCATGTACAAACTGTCCTAGAATCCTCTTTCTTCTCTTTTCTATTTCAAGTGATCTCTATCTTTCTTAGCCCCTAAGTCAGATTTCCACTATTTATGAAACTTGTCCTTTAAACCCTTTTTCTTAAGAATTTTTGAAGCTCCAGTAGAGCAATTTCTAGAATTCAGTACATGCAGTGTCAAATCATATATCAATCTTTAAAAAGAATATAAAAGCTATAGTGAAACATTACATAACATCTCAAAGCATCTTCATATCAGTTTTCATTGTTTATCATTCCTGTCATAAAATCACTTTAATTCAAAAGTTAGAAATAAAAGTCAAATTTTTCCTTTAAAATCTGCTAAAATTAAAATTCTTAGACAAATTTATGTTCTTACTTTATAGCCACATGTTAAATATAAATTGAGAGATAGCATTTCCTTTTACATACAGGAAGCATGGAAGACTTTAGCAATAAAATTAGACCATATCATCTTTAATCATACTGTAATAATTTTCCAAGAGTAATCTTTCACTTTTTATTCCCTTAATACTCCTCGAGATTTTTGGACACTAATTCTGACATATTGTAAAGGAAAAATACTTAGTTCACATCATCATTGAATTTCAAAGAGAATTTTGTAAAGGCAATTGCAAAATTAACTGTAATCAGATGCTAATTAATATTAATATTACATACTATGAGCATGAATGATAATTGTACAGTTGTTAACAGAATGAAACTCTGAACTCATTCTCATTCTAAGCTGTCAAAATGAATGTTGCAAGATATAAATTCTTATATTTTACTCCTCAATACTGGCTTGGATATCTGTGCCTAAAGTTATTACATACTTCTTAAAAACATTAGGAGTTCCCCAGTGGCCTAGCAGGGTAACGACCCAGTGTCACTGCTGTAGCTCAGGACACTGCTGTGACACAGGTTTGATCCCTGGCCTGGGAATTTCCGTGGGCCACAGCAGCAGCCAAAAAACAAACAAAAAAAACTTCTACATATTTTAAGTATGATTCTTAACAGGAGAGCTATTAATCATCTAATATTCATATATTATCTTTCCAAAAATATCAGCTGCAACTTACAATTATGTGAGCATTATTAAAGAAGACAAGTAGAAAATGAAAGCTGTGAAAAATATGGTAAAATAATAACAGGTTACTTTTATATACTAGTCAATTATACATAAACGAAAGTATTTAAGAGTGATTTCTGAGAAATTAGAGAACTGCACAGCAGATCGCAAGATTTGCTATAGTAGCAACATAAGAAATGTAAGAAGTCTTAAACTAATAAGTCTGTGTTTGCAGATCATAATTTTCTTAAATGAATGGAAAAATCTTAAGAAAATGAAATGAACCACCTCAAAAAGTCTACAAACAATAAATGCTAGAGAGGGTGTGGAGAAAAGGGAACCCTCTTACACTGTTGGCGAGAATGTAAACTGGTGCAGCCTCCGCGGAAAACAGTGTAAATTATCCACTAAATAGATCAAAGTAAACACATATCAAGCTATTTTTTGAAAAGGGAAAAGCATTCTAAACTCAACTGTCAGTGTCTGTTACTTAAAAAGAGGGAAAGGCTTTTATAAATCCAACTCATTGTAGGTTTCTATTTCCAGAAGCTGAGAATGTAACATTTTACTTCCAGGGAAAGACTTTAACATTGCTGATTTAAAATTAAACAAGTTTGGGATTAGTAGATGCAAACTGTTGCATCTGGAGTGAATAAGCAATGAGATCCTGCCATACAGCACAGAGAACTATATCTAGTCACTTGTGATAGAACATGATGAATGACAATGTGAGAAACAGAATGTGTATATAAATGTATATATGCATATACATATATATGACTGGATCACTGCTAGACAGCAGAAATTGACAGAATATTATAAATCAACTATAATAATAAAAATAAATAAATGAAAAGATTTCCAAGGAGAAACTTGTACACAGTTTCACAGCAGCATTATTTATAATAGCCCCAAAGAGGCAATAATCTAAATATCCATCAACTGATGAATGGATAAACAAATTATCATATATTCATACAATGGAATATAATGCCCTAAAATGGTGGCAACTGTCAAACGTATCTATAAATATACTAAAATCCACTGGACTGTACATTTTAAATGAGTGAATTTTATCTCAATAAAGCTGTTCAGTGTTCTGAGAGTTAAAAAAAACAAACAAAACAAAACAAAACAAAAACTAAGGCATTCCCATTGTGGCTCAGCGATAATCAACCCAACTAGTATCCATGAGGATGCATGTTCGATCCCTGGCCTTGCTCAGTGGGTTAAGGATCCAGCTTTGCTGTGAGCCGTAGTGTGGGTCATAGATGCAGCTTGGATCCCGCGTTGCTGTGGCTGTGGTGTAGGCCGGCAGCTACAGCTCCAATTCGACCTCCTAGCCTGGGAACTTCCCTATGCCACAGGTGCAGCCCTAAAAGACAAAAAAAAAAAAAAAAAAAATTAAATTAAATTAAATTAAACAAAAATTGAAAGAAAGGGCAGCTTCCTCAAGTTAAGGTTTCATTGTTCAGCTAATCAATAGGAATTAAAAGTAAAAGCCTACATAAAATCTATTGTTTAATATAAAACATTTTCTTCTTGGGCTTTTTCTATAATTGTTCTTCCAGCAAAACTAATCTCAAATTCATACTAGGCTAAAAATCATCAAATAATTTTTTAAAATATGACATTAATGCACTTAAAGTTACATACCATTTTAGATTCCTGACCAGTTTTAATCACAAAAAACACAAAATGTGAAACTATGAATACTACTTTACTTGGTATTTATTTTATACTTCAATAGCTGCTACTTTTAAAAAATGGAGTCTCAAAGCCCACTATTCAGAACCATTCTACATTTCACATCTAAGAAGCAATTATCAACAAGGAACAAATTTACTGAACTCAACAGACATGAACTGAGTAGTTGCCTTAATTTGTTCTTTCCTAAATAACAGGATGGCAAGACAACAGCAGATTTGTAAGAAATAAGTAGTTCACCAGGAATTACCCCATCAAAGGGTTTACCTGAAACAATATAAAACTAATAAGCCTAAACTAAAGAGACTGTTTTTCAGGCTGTGGTTGCTTTTTCTTTTCTTTTTAAAGCATAGCTCACTTTGATTTTCCCCCTGCTGTCCCATCTCTCTTCCCTTAAGTGTAGTCAAGCAAGAAAAATTTCACTTTGAAGTACAGATCATAAAAAAATAAATAAATAAAGCTTTTCTGAAACCTTTGTTTTCCCCAAAAGCTCTACTACAGAACTCATGAAGTAGGCAATTAAATGGGCAGGTTTAGTTGGAAAATCAAATTTATATATAAAGACTAAGTGTACTCAATGTCATTCACTTATATACCAAATTTACTGTTTTTAAACTAGGAATTTATAAAACTAGTTTATCATATTGTCAATGAATGCTTAGAGAATAGGTACATGAAGTTAAAGTTTCTCCATCTTCCCATATTAAAAGTCTTGGAATAATATGTAAATGTCTATACATTTATCAGTGCTAAATGAGCATAGTTGGGGAAGCAGACATTTCCATCATAGCTGCATTTTAGATTAAAGTGTGAGAACACCTTTCCACAAATGATTCTATGATAATATATTCTGATTCATAGTAATGGATCAAATAAACACTATATAGGTGTATATATACCTATCTGTAGAGAATACATATATGCTGAATCACTGTGCTATATAGCAGAAATTAACACAATACTATAAATCAACTATACTTCAATAACATTTTTAAAAATGAAAAAAAGGAAAGGAAGAACAAAAGACTGCATCTATAAAATACAAAATAGGAGTTCCCGTCGTGGCTCAGCGGAAATGAATCTGACTAGTGTCCATGAGGACCCAGGTTCCATTCCCGGCCTCAATCAGTGGTTTAAGTGGTTGCCATGAGCTGAGGTGTAGGTCGCAGACGCAGCTCAGATCTGGGGTTGCTGTGACTGTGGTGTAGACTGGCAGCTGCGTTCTGATTCAACCCGTATGCCTCAGAGGTGGGCCTCAGGTGGGCCTCGATCCAAGGCCAGGGATTGAACCCACATCATTATGGATATTAGTTGGGTTCATTTCCACTGAGCCACAATGGGAACTCTCCAGTTCTATGGATTTTAATACAAGTACAAATGTGTAATCACTACCACAAACAGTTCTATCATTCCAAAAATACCCTCTCCTTCCTGCCAACCCTTTATTCTCATATCATCTCCCTAATCCTAACGCTTGGAGTCCAGAAAACTATAGTTTTGCCTTTTTGAGAATTTCCTATCAGTGTAATCATAGCTGTACATAACTTTTGAGACTGGTTTCAGCATAATGTCTCTGAGATTCACCTGAACTGCAATGTGTCAAAAGCTCTTTCCTTTGAATTGCTGAGTAGCATTCACCTGGTGAAGAACATCTGGGTTGGTTCCACTTTGTGGTGACTGTGACAAGAGCTTCTATCAACAGTCATATATAAATTTTGTTTGAACACAAATTTCATTTCCCAATGATAAATACTCAGAAGCCTAATTCCTGGGTCATTGGTAAGTGTATAAGAAACTGCCAAACGGGAGTTCCCGTCATGGCGTTGCCGAATGAATCCAACTAGGAACCATGAGGTTGCAGGCTCGATCCCTGGCCTTGCTCAGTGGGTTAACAATCTGGCGTTGCTGTGAGCTGTGATGTAGGTCGCAGAAGCAGCTTGGATCTGGCGTTGCTGTGGCTCTGGCGTAGGTCGGCAGCAACAGCTCTGATTAGACCCCTAGCCTGGGGAATCTCCATCCATATGCTGCAGGTGTAGTTCTAAAAAATAGAAAAAATAAAATAAAAAGAAAGAAACCACCAAACTGTTTTTCTAGAGTGGCTGTACCATTTGAACTCCTACCAGCAATGCACGAGAGTTCCAACTGCCACTCATCCCAATCAGTACATGGTACTGTTGTTTGCTTGTTTTTTAATTTTAACCATTCTAATAGATGTGTAGTGGTATCTAATTATTGTTTTAACTTGCATTTCCCTAAAGCTAGTGATGTTGAACATCTCTTCTTGTGGCTATTTGAAGTTGGTCTACTTAGGAAAAAAAAGTGCATGCATACTCAAAAATCTCAAGTCAATTCCATAGAAAGAGATAGTAAAACTTACGGTTTCAGTTGTTTCATTGATTTTATTTAAACGGATTTCTTAATTATATTATTTGTCTTAATAGAATCTACATCTATCTCTAGGACCTTATTTGAATTATATCATAGTCTCAATCCTTTTGAATTTAATTCTTCTGGAAGCTTTTCTAATCCCTTTGTTTCAGCTCTTTCTCCTATGATACGCAGTCTTATACTTTTTGAATGCTAGATCTGTATTTTCTCCTACCTAAGATATCTTTGTACCTAATATCCCATCATCACTCTCACATTCTAAAGTCACGAACTTTCTGAATTTTTCCATACTTGTAAATGCAAAAGTCATTCTCACCCCACAAGCTGAAACTTGGTGTTATTTTTGACTACTCTTTCTTGGTTCTCACACAGAATAGACCAGAACTGTGTCTGTGACGTGTCTGTATTAAATGTATTTCCTACTCTCTACTTCTACAGTATAATATATATGCATGTAGATGCCTCCTAACTGGTCTCTCTGTGACTAGTGCAATTTAGTCATTATTACTCATATTTTCCTAAAATATCCCTACTTTATTATTAAGTGATAAATAAACAAAATTTTAAAAGGAAAGGCAAATTTTCTACATGGGTTCAGTTAAATCGAAGATTAATCTACTTTTTATTTTACACAGGGAACTGGACACATATACAAAATGAAAGAGGATATAAAATGTTTTAAAAAATGAAATGGAATATTTAAAAAGCAAGGTGAAAGTAGGCAGACAACAAAAATTGCTAGGCAGACTTCAGAAAAAAAACCTTCTAGATAAATATATATCATTTAAAAACAAAAAAAAATCTGTGGATAAGTTAAATAGCAGATTAATCACAGATGAAATGAAAATTAGGAACTTGTTGATATGAAAAAATTACCCAGGCTGCAGCACAAAGACATGGAAATTATGGGAAAAAAATACAAGATTAAAAGAACAGAAAGCTAAATAAGATCAAACATACATCTAAAGAGACCCAGGAGGAAATACGACTTAAAGAAAACCTATATTTGCAAATCTAAAACTCAATAAACTTCCAGCAGTGATTGTAACCAAGTAGGGTCCTCTAGGGTTCCTGGACACAAAAGCCTTTCTGTGTCCCCCATTTCTTGTTTTTAGAAAATGGGCCTCTTTCAGGCTCCATGGCCTTCCCTGAGTTCCAAGGGGCAGTGCAAGACAGTTGCTGATCAGGGAAGGAAGAGGATGCAAAAACAGGGAGGAATAAATAGTCAAGTAATGATAGTACAGGCTTGGGGCAGAATCCTGGTTCCCTTTCAGTGAATATATATAATGACATAGGCATCTTATAAACCAAAGAGAAAAGTTATATTCCTTATGCCTCTTCTAGAAATGAATACTTTAAAATTGAACAGCTTGGAGACCTTCCTTGTGCTTCTCCCTCACTGGATTGCATCCTAAACACAACCGCCAGTAAGCTAAAAATTAAGGACCATGAGAACAACTGCCTGTGAGTTAAAGATTATTACTAGCACACGACATTTTTCAGGAACTTTCCTACTTTGTTCTGAATAACATGCTTTTTTTTGCAAGTACGGTTATTCTAGGCAGTAATCCAGAAGACCACCACCAGGATCATGCTGAGAACTCCTGATGCCATCTTTGATGACTAAGATTCCCCAAAAAAAAGAATGTGTGTTTGACCCTATCCTTAGTCTTATCTGAAACCCTGTTTTTCTCCCTTTACACTATAAAACTCCCTGCAATTCTTCTCCAAGGGAGGACACAGTCTTTAAGGCAGTATCCTGCTGTGGCCCCCTTTGCCTGGCAAAGCAATGAAAGCTATTTTTTCCTCCTTCACCCAAAACTCTGTCTCTACATTTCTATCTGGCACCAGTGGACATGAGGCCGAGTTTCAGCAACATGATGAAAGATACAAATCCACAGATATAAAAAGCAGGATGAAAACCTAGAAATATATTCCTTAGGAGAAATTCAGAATAGCAAAGATACAGAGAACTTGATAGCAGCTAAAAAGATCCCGTATATAATGACAATCACACTAACCTCACACATCATACTCCACAAGAAAATAAAATACTATTTTCAAAATGTTGAGAGGAAGAAATTACTAACTTACTATTGTAAACCCAGCAAAACTATCTTTCAAGAGCTAGGGCAAAATAAAGACATTTCCAGATCAAAAACAGAAGTCTGTTTCCTACAAACAGACTTTCTCTAAGTAAACTTTTAAAAAGGCGCTTCAGGAAAAAGGAAAAGGAAAGTAAACCCTAATCATATAATAGCCAACTTTGGGTATCATTATCAACATTAGTTCTATTATTTCTGAATGATTTAAATAAACAATATTTTCTAAAAGGAAATGGAAAATTAAGAATTAACCACCTTTGAAAAGACTGAGACATGAGGCTGAAAACAGGGATTGGTTCAAAAATCTGTATACAAAAGATATAGACTTGTATTTCTACAAGTCTAGAAAGTAGCCTTCCATCTTACCCCTAACTGCCAGTTTTGTTATCTGTGGAAATGAAACCAGAGAGACTCAGTTTCAAGTGAAACATAGAGCCCGACGTTGAAAAAAGTGTTTTCATGGAACCTTTCTACTCCATCCTCCATCTCGCTTTCAGAACACTTGCAATTATGCAGGAAACTATTAGGTTATTGCTGGAGAAACTGAATGGTCTCACAAAACAGACTCATAGACACTGAGTCCCTTAAAGTCAATCAACTTGCAATCACCCTTAGGGAAAGTCTTGGTACAAAGTAAATTAGGTTCTTAAAATTAGCATTTTTTCAATGTGAACAGACAGCTAAGGGTGCTCAAAGAGAAAGAAAGCAAAAGTAAACAGGGAAAAAATAATGAATGCATTTGTATTTGTAGCAAATAATCTCAAAGCAAGCTAAATTCTTTTCTTTCTCTTGTGCCTATTAGTGTTTATTTATGATTTGCATGTGCTATTTCTTTGCTTAAAACATAGGATCTTGTATTTTTTTTTTGGTCTTTTTGTTATTTTAGTGCTGCACCCGCAGCATGTGGAGGTTTTCAGGCTGGGGGTCTAATAGGCGCTGTAGCGGATTCGAACCGCTTCTGTGACCTACACCACAGCTCACGGCAACGCGAGATCCTTAACCCACTGAGCGATGCCAGGGATCGAACCCGAAACCTCATGGTTCCTAGTCCGAGTTGTAAACCAATAAGCCACAACGGGAACTCCCTTCAGAACTTTTAAATCAAGTCATCTTATTAAAGAGACCTTTCTGGGAGTTCCTGTTGTGGGGCAGGAGAAAGGAATCCAACTAGTATCCCTGAGGATACTAGCTCCTGTTAGACCCCTAGCCTGGGAACCTCCATATGCCGTGAGTGCGGCCCTAGAAAAGGCAAAAAGACAAAAAAAAATTCTATAAAACGTATATGAAAGAAGTAATACCAGTTTTACATGAGTTATTCTAGATAGCTGAAAAAGAAAAAATACTCTCTAGCTCATTCTGAATTCAACATCACTCCTCTAAAGTACGCAATGGAATACTCTTATAATTCCTCTATAAGGACTCTGAATCCAGATCAACTGGTTTAAATTCTGGGTCTTCTAATCATTTAACTTCTCCATGCCTCAGTTTCCTCATCTATAAAATGGAGATAAAGCAGAATTTCCATGTCTGCCCGCTTGCATCTCTCACAAGCATCGTATCTTAATAAATCTATTTCTTACTTATCAAAATAAATAAATTAAGTGGAGATAATAAGTGAACCTATCTCATGCCAAATTGTGAGGTTTAAATGATTAAATATCTGTAGACTACTAAGTACTGAGCACATAATAAACAAATGCACAAATACATCCATAAACCAACATAAATACTTATTATTCCTTAAAGTTAACTGGTGATTTCAACACAATCTTCTTTGATTTAACTAATTAATGATATCCTCTAGGAATAAAGCACAGTTTTAGTCAAGATGTATACAATGTTAATTTGCTAATTTGTGTGTTATCTATTCAAGCTTGGGCACTGAAGGAAAATTATTTTCTTATTCCCATTTTTAATGAAAGTTTAATAAGCAAATAGGCGTAATGCCTGTGATGACCATAATCTTGTTTAACTTGGTTCTACTTTGTGCCTGTTGTTTAGGCATAACTGTCCATGGTACCCTCTTTCACTCTTAAAAGAGTTACAGATTGCACAAAAATTAGAGTCACTCAGGTATGTCATAATCCTGTACTGGAATGGAAACAGAATCATTCTATTCCTTTCCACTGGAATGGAAACATCTGAGTAAAGAACAAACAAATTAGCCATGGAGTGAAAAAAAAAAAAAACCCAAAAAAGAAAAAAAAATGTATAGGCAGTGGAGACAGATAGGTAAGAATGGTAGAGCCAAAGTGACAGGAGAATAATAAATGCTTCAAAATGTACAAAATCAATTCATCCACAATCTAAATTTAAGACTCCTCTACTGCTTGTAAACCCAGCATATTCTTAAATCCTAGTAATACTTCATAAAAAATTTAACTGGCATTCCCTTAAGGATTAAAAAACAAATGAATACCAAATAAATATTAATGTACAACTGTAATTTCCTTTTCTTCTGTTTTAATATCAAATCATAAAGCCAATATATAATTCTGAAATATTCTTTAAAATATTTTTAAACCCACACATTAAAGGCCAGGTTTTAGCAAGAAACCATTTTTATAGCTATTTTTATCTTCCACCTGAAAACATTAGTTGACTTTGGAAATTCTAATCCCTTTAAAATTCATCAGCATCAAAGCAAATAGTCGTGATCCCTTAAGAGGATAAATATTTTAATTAAAAACTAAATTACGTAACTTGGTATGTAATTTTTGCATCTATATTTTGATTTGTATTTATACCGTACTATATATTTCATTAATAAAACATGTATAAGAAAGTATATTCTAAAAGATCTATCCTTGAATTTTCAAAAACTTAGGCTAATACGAGGAAAAAAGTTCTGGTATGTGCTGCAACATGGATGCAACTTAAAAACACTATGCACAGTAAAAGAAGCCATTCACAAAACACTATATATTGTATGGTTCCATTCATATGAAAAGGCCACAGTAAACAAAGCTACAGAGACAAAAAAGAAGGTTAGTGCCTGCCTAAGACTGGGGCTAGGGTGGGGGAATGGGAAATGACTTCCACTGGGAATGATGGAAATGCTCTAAAACTATATGATGTTTGCATAATCCCATGGATATCCTAAAAACTATTGAACTGTACACTCTAAGTGGATAAACTGTATGGTCTGTGAAATGTATCTCAGTACAGCTATTACCAAAAGGAAGAACTTAGGTTATAGTTCATATTCAAAATACATAGTTACACAATGATATCTTAAAAATGGAAAACATGATTCCAAAGCTTGATAGGAGAGAAAACTGGGAAATATATGCACTAATCTATAGATGTTAATTTAGTCAACACTGATGCAAGTACAGTATATGTCAATAATACCTACTCATTTTCAGACTATAAACAGATTCCTTGAACATTCGTTTTTGCCACAAAATAAATTTAGAAATTGGTTTAACTTTATTTTTATTTTATTTTATATTATTTTTCTTGCTTTTTTTTTAGGACCGCACCTGTGGCATATGTAGGTTCCCAGGCTAGGCGTCAAATTGGAGTTACAAATGCTGGCCTATACCACAGCCACAGCAACGTGGGACCTGAGCTGTGTCTGTTGACCTTCACTTCAGCTGCACCATGATGGGGAAGTTCGAAATTGGTTTAACTTTAAATTTGTGGTGGAGATTTCCTGACTTTACATGGAAATTAAATGATTTTGATATAATGAAATTACAGACTTTTTTCCTGAGTAACATTAACAATTTCTCAATGCAAAGTTTAATAAGAATAATCTAGGAGTTCCCATCATGGCTCAGTGGTTAACGAATCCAACTAGGAACCATGAGGTTGCAGATTTGATCCCTGGCCTCGCTCAGTGGATTAAGGATCTGGCGTTGCTGTGAGCTGTGGTGTAGGTTGCAGACATAGCTCGGATCCCATGTTGCTGTGGCTGTGGTGTAGGCCGGAGGCTACAGCTCTGATTGGACCCCTGGCCTGGGAACTTCTATATGCCACGGGTGCAGCCCTAGAAAATCTGGAAAATTCCACATGATGTGGGTGCAGCCATAAAAAAAAGAAAAAAAGAAGAAGAAGAAAATGAGTAGCTAAACTCATATCAGACAATACAGACTTTAAGTCAAAAGCTGAACAAGAAACAACAATCATGATAAAATGATAAAGGGATCAATTTATCAAGAGTATGTAACAATTATAAATATATATGTACTCCAAAATCAGAGCACCTTAATGTATTAAATACTAAAAGATCTGAAGGCAGAAATAGGCAGCAATGCAATAGTAGTAAGGAACTTCAATACCTCACTTTCAACAACTGATAAATCAGTCAGAAAAACAATAAGAAAATATTGGATTTGAACTATACTCTAAACCAAACAGACATAAGAGACATATTCTACTCAATAGATGCAGAATGTACACTCTTCTCCAGCACATCAGCTACATTCTCCAGGTCAGATCATATGATAGGTCACAAAACTAGTCTCAAAAAATTTAAGATTAAAACCACGAATACAATGGTATGAAACCAGAAATCAACAACGGGAAAAGGGCAGAAAATACACAGAAATTAAAAAATACTAACTTGTTAAATAAACAATGGGTCAAAGAAGAAATTAAAAGAATAATCAAAAACTATCTTGACACAACGAAAATGAGAAAACAATGTACCAAAACTTACAGGATATAGCAAAACTCTGTGAAAGAAGTTTATAGCAATAGAAGACTATATTAGAAAAAGGAAATATCTCAAATAAGCAATCTAACTTTACAACTTACAGAAAAGAGAAAAAGAACAAACTAAGCCTAAAATTTAGAAGGAAGGAAATAACAAAGATCAGAACAGAAATAAATAAAATAGAGGCTAGAAAACCAATAAAAAAGCTCAACAAAACTAAGAGCTAGTTTTCTGAAAAGATAAAATTGATAAAGCTTTAGCTAAAAAATAAAAATAAAAAAGATAGAAGCCCAAAATAAATAAAATTAGTAATGAAAGAGCTGACATTAAAACTGATACAAAGGATCATAAGAAACTACTATCAACAATTAAATACCAACAAATTGGATAACCTAGAAGAAATGGATAAACTACTTGAAACATACAACCTATTAACTGAATCATGAAGAAACAGAAAGCATAAACAGACATACAATCAGTAAGGAGACTGAGTCAGTAATGAAAAACCTCCCAACAAAGAACAGCCCAGTACCAGCTAGCTTCACTAGTGACTGCTACAAAATTTAAAGAATAATACCAATCCTTTTTATTTTAATTTAATTTTTATTTTATATTGGAGTATAGTTGATTTGCAATATTGTGTTAGCTTCAGGTGTACAGCAAAGTGATTCAGTTATAAATACACATATATCCATTCTTTTCCAGATTCCTTTCCCATATACGTTATTACATGGGAAACAGAGTTCCCTGTGTTATACAGAGTAGGTCCTTGTTGATTAGCTTCTTTATATCAATCCTTCTTAAACTGTTTCCAAATACTGAAGAGAAATAAACATTTCCTAATCATCTTAAGAGGTCAGCATTATTCTGAAATCAAAGCCAAATAAGGATACTACAAGAAACAAAATTACAGGCCAGTATTCACAGTGAACATAGATATAAAAATCCTCAACAAAACATTAGCAAACTCAATACAGGAGAATCTTTAAAGAATCATACACCATGAAGTGGGATTCAAACCTAGAGTGCAAAGATGGTTCTACATTCACAAATCAAAAACTGTGATACACTACATGAACAGAATGAAGGATAAAAATCATATGATCATCTCAATAGCTGAAGAAAAAGTATTTCACAAAACTCAACAGCCATTCATGATAAACACACTAAATATATTAGGACTAGATGGAATATACCTCAAAAAAACAAAGGCCATATATTACAAGCCCACAGCTAACATTATACTCAGTCTGAAAAATCTAAAAGCTTTTCCTCCAAGATCAGGAACAAAACAAGGATATCCACTTGTCACTTTTATTCAATATAGTAGTGAATTCCTAGAGCCATTAGGCAAGAAAAGAAATAAAGGGGAGTTCCTGTGTGGTTCAACGGGTTAAGAATCTGACAAGTATCCATGAGGATGTGGGTTCAATATCTGGCTTCACTCAGTGGGTTAAGGATCCGGGGTTGTCATAAGCTGTGGTATAGATCACAGATGTGGCGTGGATCCCACCTTGCTATGGCTGTGGCATAGGCTGGCAGCTGCAGTTCCAATTCAACCCCAAGCCTGGGAACTTCCATACGCTGCAGATTCGGCCCTAAAAAGACCAAAGAAAGAAAGAAAGAATAGAAAAGAAATAAAGGTACTCAAAAAAAAGTAAAATTCTCTGTTTGCAGATGATAAAATCTTATACATGAAAAGCCATTAAGATCCTACCAAAAAACTGCTAGAATAAATGAATTTACTAAAGTTAGAGTATACAAGATCAACATGTAAAAATCAGTCATATTTCTATACACTAAAAATAAACTATCTGAAAAAGGATTGAGAAAGGAATCTCATTTACAATAGAATCAAAAACAATAAAATATTTAGGAATAAATTTAACCACAGAGGTGAAAGATCTATATTGGAAACTATAAGACATTGATGAAAGACACTAAAGATAAAATACCCAAATGGAAAGGTACTGCTTGCTCTTGGACTGGAAGAATTAATGTTGTTAAAATATCCATACCTGGAGTTCCTTTCGTGGCTCAGTGGTTAACGAATCCAACTAAGAACCATGAGGTGGTGGGTTCGATCCCTGGCCTTGCTCAGTGGGTTAAGGATCCGGCGTTGCCGTGAGCTGTGGTTTAGGTCGCAGACGCGGCTTGGATCCCGCATTGCTGTGGCTGTGGTGAAGGCCGGCAGCTACAGATCCTGTTAGACCCCTAGCCTGGGAACCTCCATATGCCGCGGGTGCGGCTCTACAAAGGCAAAAAGACAAAAAAATAAAATAAATAAATAAATAAATAAATAAAATATCCATACCACCCAAAGTGATCTACAGATGTAATTCAACTCCAATTAAAATTTCAATGGTATTTTTCACAGAAAGAAAAAACAATCCTAAAATTCATACGGTAACACAAAAGATCTTAAATAGACAAAGTAATATTGAGAAAGAACAACAAAGCTGGAATTATCACATATACTGGTGTCAGACTACATTACAAAGCTAAAGTAATCAAAATAGTACGGTACTGCCATAACCTGAGACACATAAACCAGTGAAATAGAATAAACAGCCAGAAAAAAACCCATGCATATGTGACCAACTAATCTTTGAAAATGGCATCAAGAACATACCATAGGGAATGGATAGTCTCTGAAATTGATGTTGGGAAAATGAGAGATTCATATCCAAAACAAAACAAAAAATAGACCCCCAACTTACACCACTTACAAAAATAAACTCAAGGAATTAAGATGGCGGAACAGAAGGATTGGAGCTAAACTTCTCTCCTGAAAAACAGCAAAACTACAAACAAATGCCGAGCAGCCTTCAACCAACTGGACTGTAAACTTCCAAAAAAGATATTCTACTCCAGAAGACAAAGAGGAGTCCATATCAAGAGGTAGGAGGGGCGATTACGTGATAGAAGCAACCCCATACCTCCCGGGTGGGAAGCCCCACAGACTGGAAAGTAACTGCATCACAGAGACTTAGCTACAGGACTGAGAGTTCTGAGCCCCACGTCAAAACCCCACGCCTGGGGATCGGGCACAGGGAGAAAGAGCCCCCGGAGCATCTGGCATTGAAGG
>PVHT020000166.1:6316664-6390273 GCA_004024745.2 Catagonus wagneri | reverse complement strand
TACCGCTTACATGTGGAAACTAAAGAGACACAATGAACTTCTTTGAAGAACAGACAATGACTCACAGATTTTGGAAAACCTTGGTTTTTCAAATAAGACAATCTGGGGGGTGGGGGGATGCACTGTGGGTTTGGGACACAAAATCTATCGTATTGACTTATGATCTTTGTACACCTATAACTGAAATAAAATTCATTGCTAATATGAAAAAATAAATAAATAAATAAACTCAAAATAGATTAAAAACTTAAACATAGTATCTGAAACTGTAAAACTTCTAGAAGAAAGCATAGGTATCAAGCTTCTTGACATTGGTCTAAGCAATGTTCTGCTTTTTATTTTTGCTTTTTTTAATATGACACCAAAAGCACAGGGAATAAAACAAAAATAAGTAAGTGGAACTATATCAAACTGAAAAGCTCCTTCCTGCATGGTACAGGAAACAATCAACAAAATGGAAAGGCAATCTAAGGAATGAGAGAAAACATTTGCAAACCATGTATTTGATAAGTGATTAACATCTGAAATATATAAAGACGTGTATAAACCAAAAGCGAAAACAAAAATAATCCAATTTAAAAATGGGCAAAGGACTCAAACAGATATTTTTCCAGAGGTGACAAAAATGGCCTATAATAGGCTCATGAAAAGGTGTTCAACATCACCAAACACTGGAGAAATGCAAATCAAAATCACAATGAGATGTCACCTCAAATCTGTTAGGATGTCTATTATCAAAAGGACAAGAGATGACATGTATTGAGTACATGGAGAGAAGGGAACCTTTGTATACTGCTGCTGGTGGGAATATAAATTTGTACAGCCATTATGGAAGACAATACAGAGGTTCCTTAAAAATTTTAAACAGAACTATCATACAACCCAGTAATCTCATGTCTAGGAATATATCTGAAAGTAGTAAAATTAGTAAATTAGTATCTTGAAGAGAAATCTGTACTCGTATGTTCACTGCAGCATTATTCAATAGCCAAGATATAAAAACAGTCCAAGTGTCCATAAGCACATGAATACATAAAGAAAAAGTGAAACACACACACAGGAATATTATTCAGTCATAACAAAGAAGGTCATCTTGTCATCTGTGACAAGATGAATCAAACTAGGTCATTTTTCCATATGATATATGAAATAAGCCAGACAGAGTAAGACAAAATACTGTATGATCTCAGTTATATGTGGAATCTTAAAAAAAAAAAAAGGTTGAACCCACAGAAGACAAGAGTACAATGGTATTTGTCCAGAGTTATGGGACTAGAGTAAATCAGGAGATATTAGTCAAAAGTCACAAACTTTTAGCTAGAAAATGAATAAATTCTGAGGATCTAATGTACAGTATGATGACTACATATAATACTATATGCATACTTACAATGTGATTAGCTCTTAAGAATTCTCACCCCAAAAACGGGCAAAAAAAAAAAAGTGTGTTAATTTGATTACAGCATTCAACTGACAATGCATATGTACATCAAATCATCACATTGTATACTAAATATACACAATTTTGTTAATCATACCTCATTTTTAAAAAGGTTAGATAAAGCTACCTGGTGTACAACAGATGCTCACTATTATATATACACTATTGTATATATACACTTACATATAAAAATAAATGTAAATGAATATAAAATATGTTTAAATATATATATTGTTTTTAATACGTTCTTTGATATTAATTCAATACTTTTTTTGGGGGGGCACATCCACAGCATATGGAAGTTCCCAGGCCAGGAATCTAATCCAAGCCTCAGCTGCAACCTATGTCACAGCTGCGTCAATGCTGGATCCTTGACCCATTAGATCAGGCTGGGATCAAACCCATGCCATTGAAGAAACAATGTTGGATCCTTAACCCACTGTGCCACCACAGGAATTCCCCTAATTCAGTATTTTGATACCAGATAAAACAACAAAATTCTAAGTTTTTAATTTTCCTTATTTCCGTTCTATTTATGGTGATCTAATAGTTTATAGTGGTTTGTTTTAAATTTGTATCAATAAAGTAATAAAGTATTATTTGCTAAGAGGAGATAATATTTTGAGTTTTTATAATTTTTTAAAAACTATTTTTACCTAAGTAATTATAATTCCAAATGTTTTTCTGCTTAAATCATTTAAATCCCTAGGACAAAACTTGGTCTACTAGAAGTAAACATATTCATCATTTTTTCTCTGGAAATCTTGATAAACACATTATATACTCTCCCTAGTGAGATGACATTTCAAGCAAACATAAATCATGATCTTACCTTTAACAGGTGGACTCATAACCCTGAACATGTTAATAAGTGAGTTACATGAATCAGTTTTCAACATTAATAAAAGTCATCTTCGGAATTCTCATAATTATTTTTGCTAAAAGTCGCACCATGATTTAAACATATATTTAATTTCACAAATCAAAAATATACACAAAGAGATTCAAGCACTGGTAAAACTCTCAACCAAAAAACTTTAAATATTACAGATATTACCCAGATAGTACTCTCATTTAGATAAGTCACTCTATGGCCCTAATAATTCAAAGATAATTGAAGGCTTTTAAGTAAACTAAAAGTTACTGTAAGACTTTAATAACAATTCAAAAAGGCATTCTATGCTTTCCTCAAAAGGCATTTTTCTAACCTCCATTACATAACCAACCTAAAATGATGTGAGACATGAATTCCTTGTAGTATTTTCTTTTAAATCCTGAGATTATTTCTAGTGCTATCATCTGACCATCAGGAGAAATTTTTAAAAAGAAAACTGGGGGTTCAAATCTCAGAAAGCAAAAAAGCACTCAAAGTAGCTTATAGAAGCAAAGAGGAGCTCTGCAGAGGATCAGAAAAATATCTGGGCCAATTCAGAGTAACAATTCAGACAGGTGAATACTCATATATGTGCACTCTTAGTATAACTCCTGTCATTTGATGCAAAAGTTAAGAATCCAAAGCAGATATAATAACAAAAACGTGAAGCATCAGGAGACCACTGGACATTGTCTTTTGGAGGAGAGGTAGGTTTTACAAATATAAGTACAGATGCCAATGTAAATATCTGTGATCAGCCTGTTAACCATATATAACAGATATTATCCTCTAATAATTTCATTGAAACTAATCATATCATATATATTTTTACACAAACATTTCTATATTTGCACAGCTCCAAGTATATTTTTAACTCCTCAAATATATTTGGGAGTCATTCCAGACCACAAGACTCTGCAGAATTGCAGAATTTATCAGGCTGACATGTCAATACATCTGTATATAGAATTTTACAATGTAGGTTTTATTCAGCAAACATGTCATAAACAAAATATTTTGGTTTACAATGCCAGGTAAATCAATTAAAATAAGTATAACTGTTTTAAAAAATGAACCCAGTACTTTAGATCTACAGTTCACTTAAAGGGAACATTTTTCAGAAAGTTAAATTCACATATCTTACTGGGTCTCAAAATTCTGATCCCATATACTTCATACCCTCCCTCCATAGAGTTTAATGTGGAGTCAGTGGGCACACCACAAATGAAAAATATGTTAGATACTGCCTTGCAAATTAAAAGAAATAATCAAGATAAGAAAGGCTATTCCACTTAGCCAAGACAGAATAATACTTCCATTTTGCTTATTGTTCCTTTGTTCTGATTTTTTTCTTTTTTTTTTTTTTTGTCTTTTGTCATTTTAGAACCGGACCCCCACAGCATATGGAGGTTCCCAGGCTAGGGGTCTAATCGAAGCTGTAGCCGCCAGCCTACACCACAGCCATAGAAACGTGGGATCCGAACCATGTCTGCAACCTACACCACAACTCACGGCAACACCAGAACATTAACCCACTGAGCAAGGCCAGGGATCAAACCCACAACCTCATGGTTCCTAGTCGGATTCGTTTCCACTGAGCCACGATGGGAACTCCCTATCTTTTTTTTTCATTTTTAAATACTGGTAAGAGGTCAAAGGCAAGCATTTGGAAATCATTTAAGCATGCTTTTAAGAAACCATAATTACAGTATTAAAAACTAAGACAATGTAGTAAAATCAAAGAAGAGAGGACCACATGGGCATGTGACCTACTCTTTTACTGAAATATTTTGCATTGACTTCTTCATTTCTTTCTTTTTCTGTCTTTTTTTGGGGGGGGCCTTTTTAGGGCTGCACCCGCAGCATATGGAAATTCCTAGGCTAGGGGTCAAATCAGATCTGTAGCTTCTGGTCTATATCACAGCCACAGCGATACCAGATCCAAAGCCTGTCTGCAACATATGCCACAGCTCACAGCAATGCCAGATCCTTAACCCACTGAGCAATGCCAGGGATCAAACCCCTCATCCTCATGGATACTAGTTGGGTTTGTTACCACTGAGCCACAACAGGAACTTTAGTCTCCTCGTTTCTTACATGAGAAAGATAAAAACAATCTAACTCACAGCATCTTCGTTAGAGAGTATGGAATAAAATGGGTGTGAACACAGTTTTATAAAACTGGAGAGAAATACATGAATTCATTGGGTTATCACCAAGTAATAATTTTGCTGGAGAGACAAGCTGCTCATCATAAAGTGTAATAAATCTGCGTTCCTTATATTTATACCTCAATTAAAATATTTTAATGAAAAAAATATTCATCTAAGTAAATTGGGTAACTACTGATGTCCCCCCCTTTTAACAATTTGGCAGTAAGAACAATTAACGTGTTTTATAACCAAGAATGATGATTCATTTCTATTTTTAAATGTATTTTTCACATACTTTTAAATCTTGCTTTTATATATTTTATTCAAGTAACAAAACATATATGTGTTTCCAGTTAAGCCTTATGAATAAACATTAGAAGAAGAAAATATATTTATCAAATATCTTTAGAACTTAAACTTGTGAGTTCTAAATCCTTTCTCTTACCTGATTCATTTGGCAAAAACACAATAATATTGTAAAATATCCTTTCTCAATGGTGAATAATAAATTATCATTTTGCTTTCTCTATACTAATTACCTGAACGAGGCTTTAGATAGAACCAAATAGAATTACAATATCAAACACAACAGTCAAGAGTAAAATACTTGCAACAAACCATACCTAGTAATAAGAACTGCATTATCGTGGTGGGCAATCCCATTTTCTGGAATGGTGTTTCCATCACTTTGGTGGGAGAGAATGGATTTCTGCCATTTACAGAAGCTATCGAGAGACTTGTCTGCATGGTGGTTTATCTCCAAGTTTGGCTGCAATACAACATGCATACCAGAAATGTTCCAAACAAATTACTAAGGTCAGTTGTTAAAAGTTTTGAAGACTACAGTGGGGCTATAATTAGAAGTAGTAGTTTCTAGGAATAATCTCTTATCCTCTTGCCAATTTCTATCTCTGTAATACCTGATCTAGAATATAATGTATTATTGAACAGTCTTTCTAGTTCCAGCTTTACTGATAATGTGAATATATGGGATACTCAGCATACAAAAACAACCCAAACCACTGTTATAAGGTCTGCCATCCAAATGCTCACCCTTATACTGAAACATATGGCTAATAGACATATATATAGTTTTAATGAGACATGAGACGTATTCTTACAAGTTTTTAAAATTTGCTTAAAAGATTAAATGCTTAGAGCTGAAAATTATATCCAACCAGAATTTCCTAAGAGTGGTAATAATAAAATAGATATATTTTAATACATAATTCTATAGTCTATCTGTTAAGAGTGTTAGATTTATAAACTAACTCATTCTTACCTGATCTTCTGTGAGAACAATTAAACGGGCCACTATAATATTCACAACGTTTCCTAGGCTGGAATCACGGTAAAGTTTGGCAACCTGACCTCCAGAAAATAAGAAAAGACACAAAGTCAGACAAAAATCACGAGGTGACTGTTCGATTTTTTTTTGAGTGGTAAAACAATTTTTCATTAATTTAACTGCTATGTATACTAAAAAGGTATTCTTTTATACCACATCACTTAGAACTCTACCTTCAAGATGCCTCAGCAAAAGGTTTGTTGTACAAGTCTACTTCAAGAAATATATTCTTCTAATGATGAACTACAACATAGTAATTAAGAGGGTAGGCTGATACCAAATAGGCTCTAACATGACCCATTCAAAAAGTCGTAATACGTGATAATAAACAATAAGGTCACCTTTAGATTTATTTTCTATGGAAATGAAACACAAATTCTATCTAACTTTCAATAAGTAAATCCTCAAAATAATTATTTCAAAATAAAAATCCATGACCTAAGTCAAAGACCACAACAAATTATTAAGTTAAAATGTTATATAGGAGTTCCAGTCGTGGCTCAGTGGTTAACGAATCCAACCAGTAACCATGAGGTTGCAGGTTCAATCCCTGGCCTCGCTCAGTGGGTTAAGGATCCGGCGTTGCTGTGAGCTGTGCTGTAGGTTGCAGAAGCGACTCGGATCCCGCGTTGCTGTGGCTGCGGTGCAGGCCGGCAGCTACAGCTCCGATTAGACCCCTAGCCTGGGAACTTCCATATGCCTTGAGTGCGGCCCTAGAAAAGACAAAAAAAAAAAAAAAAAAGTTATATAGAGGGATCAAACTTACAATATTCATCACACTCAAAATGTAATGTTCAATGTCTTTGCGGCCATGGTAGCCCACCATCATCTTGTCTGCCACTACTAATGTCTCCACAAACCGCTCAATGCTTACTGATCTCTTCTGTCTCTGGTGCACATGTGTGCCATTAAATGGGATTGAAGAAGGAAAAGCCGATGTGTCATTCAACCACCAAGGTTTGCCATTGCTTATGAGGTCTACAATAAAAATAATTAGTTCAGATAGGTTCATCAAATAAACCTTTTATCCATAGAGCTTTCTCATAAATTTTATAGACATTTCTCATAAGTTCTCTAACATATTCAGATTTTTCAACATGAGGGAAGGGGATAAGGAAATTCAGTAGTAAAAAAAAGTAAACTCCTCAAATTTTTCAAAATAATCTATTATCTAGAACAAGTTAAACATTAATAACATTTAAGTGTTCATGAAAACAAAATAAATCTTATAGCTTACTTTAAGAAAGGAATCTGCAAGTAATCACTTCATATTTTTCCAGTGAGTGATTACATCATAATACCTTTACATTTAGAATAAGTGCTTTTTAAATAAGCACCTAGAGCATTAACTTTCTTCTTCCTTTTTTTTTTCTCATTTTAGGGCCACACCCGCGACATATGGAGGTTACCAGGCTAACGGTCAAATTGGAGCTACAGCTGCTGGCCTACACCACAGCCACAGCAACACCAGATCCAAGCTGCGTCTGCGACCTACACCACAGCTCACAGCAACGCCAGATCCTTAACCCACTGAGCAAGGCCAGGGATCGAACCCGCAACCTTATGGTTCCTAGTCGGATTCGTTAACCGCTGCACCACAACGAGAACTCCAAGCACTAACTTTCTAAGCAGCCTAAGATAATTCTGATAAAGAACATTAATGTCGTAAAAATCTATTCCTAAAATGCTTTTGATATTTTAAAGTTTATTAAACTATTTTAATTAGAGCAATTCTACTGTTCTAAAAATCTCAGTTCTAAAAGGGTATAATTATCTTTTTCATATAGTTTTGTGGTCTACAACTATTTATCCTGGCAAACTACACAAAGTATTCCTTCTCCAAAACCTGGAGGTAAATGGCACTAGAATGAGAGCTGAATGACAATGATTCCAGCATGACTCATCTTAAACTACATTTTAGTTTGTACTGTAGTTTTATCCTTTGATTTCCAGACATTCGGTCCTTCAGTACAGAGGAAACCTTTTAGTACAATGGCATTTATGCACACCTGCCTCATTTATATTCATCTTCATTTAATAAACTTAAGCAAGTACAAGTCCTCTGTATGCCTTACTTTTATATCTTTATCGTGAACTGGAAATCTAACTGCCACTTATTGAAAAATTTTGTGAGGACAAACTGGAGTAACTTATATAATCTACTTGATAGAGTCACTTTTCCTTCAGATTTTTCCTTTTAAAAAATTACTTTGAGGAGTTCCCGTCATGGCTCAGAGAAAACAAGTCTGAATAGCATCCATGCGGACGCAGGTGAATCCCTGACCTCACTCAGTGGGTTAAGGATCAAGCATTGCCATGAGCTGTGGTGCAGGTGGAAGATGTGGCTCAGATCTGGCGTTGCTGTGGCTGTGGCATAGGCTGGTGGCTACAGCTTAGATCGGACCCCTAGCCTGGGAACCTCCATAAGTCGCAAGTGTGGCCCAAAAAAGAAAAAAAATTACTTTGATAGAAGTTACACATTTTAAGAAATAAGAGATTGAAATGGCCACTAGAAGCATCAGTCAAATACTTTGGAAACTCATACAAATTAGGGAAGTTCCTGTCGTGGCGCAGAGGAAACAAATCCAACTAGGAACCATGAGGTTGCAGGTTCGATCCCTGGCCTCACTCAGTGGGTTAAGGATCCAGTGTTGCCGTGAGCTGTGGTGTAGGTCACAGATGTGGCTCGGATCCTGCGTTGCTGTGGCTGTGGCGTAGGCTGGCAGCTACAGCTCTGATTCCACCCCTAGCCTGGGGAACTTCATGTGCCACAAGTGCAGCCCTAAAATAAAAAAAGAAAAAAAAAGAAAAAGAAAGAAACTCATACAAATTAAATGAGTATCTTTATTCCTAAAGGTCAAGAGAGGCAGAAACATATTACTTCTTATTTCAGCCAGTAATTATTCCCCAATGTCCACTATGGGAGATAGACTCTTGAAGGGACTCCCATAACCTGCTGCCTCCTGATCCCCCCCCCCTTGAGTATGAGCCAGACCTGTGACTTGCTTCCAACTAATAGAATAAAAAAAAGATGATAATCACATGTATAAAACTAAATAACTATGTTACATCTCACTAGAGTCCTTCCCTTGCTGACCAAGGGGAAGCAACCAACAAGGCTGGTGAACCGAACATGGTTAGAAACTACAGGTGGCCTCTGGAAGCCAACCAGCCAAAACTAAAGGTTTCACTCCTGCAATAACATGGAACTGAATGCTGCTGACAACCATGGGAGTGAAGCAGTGGATTCTTCCTGATTAAAGTTTCTGAATGAAAACCAGAACTGGATTGGATGTAATCCATCTATGTACAGACTCTTGGCCCATGGACAATGTGAGATAATAAAAGTGCGTTGCTTAAGCCTCTGTGTTGTGGTACATCATTATGACATAGACAAAATCCTTTCTGCATTAACACAACTCCAATTTCTCTTTCTCAGTCTTCTGTGATAACAAAACCACTCATGTATTCAGATCATGCCTAGTCATCTCTTTCTCTGGCTAGACAGCTTAAATGTTTAAATAAGGGACATTATTCTGATCATTTACACTTCTCATTTAATTTCTCCTTATTTTTATTTAAAGTATTGTATAAAGAATTAGACATGATTAAGCAAAATAAATGCTTAACAGCAGTGTTTCCCGTTTAGTAGTATTTGGTATATGGTAGCTATTATTAATCATCATCTTCATAACTTTCAACTTTTTACCTTTTTAATTATTAATTTGCCTGGCTATTGATCCATTAAAAATACACACACTTACACACACACACATACACACTAGCTCCAATGGACATTCATAAATGAAAAGATATAACCCTTATACTCAAAAACTTTGTAGTCTGATACATACATATACACGCATACCAAATGAGGTCTAAAGAGATAACATCTTCCGTTTAATTTTAAGGATTAAATACAAATCTTCACTCATGATTAGATCATTAAAAAACAACAACTGCATTTTATAAATGTCAATTGACTGCTTAAAGTTTAATGATCTGAAATTAATACCTTTTTAGTTTAAAATAGAATACACAACTGACTTGTTTTATTTTCCTTCAAAGTAGAAATTAGTTCTTCAGATCATACTTATTACATGTGCTTTGCTCAGTTTAATTTGGGATTGAATATAGAATGTTAAGGAAAACATTCCTCCACAAAAATATGCAATTAAAAAATTTTCCCCCAAAGCAAATACATGGATCTGTTTGTCAGATAAGATTTTGAGTTGTTGATCAATCACAAAATACTTTTTAATATAAATAGCAATGCAAAATTATCTCACTGACATGCTTTTTTTCTTCTTTAGAATTTATGTTTTATTAAAGTATAGCTGATTTACAATGTGCAAATTTCAGCTGTATAGCAAAGTGACCCATCATACATATATATATACATTATTTTTTTAATATTATTTTCCATCACGGTCTATCCCAAGACATTTGATATAGTTACCTGTGCTCTACAGTAGGTCCTTATTATTTATCCATTCTAAATGTAATAGTTTGCATCTTATAATCCCAAACAACCAGCCCATCCTACTTCCTCCCTTCTACCCCTTGGTAATCATAAGTCTGTTCTCCATGTCTCTGAGTCTGTTTCTGTTTTATAGATTCATCTGTGCCATATTTTAGATTCCACATATAAGTGATATCATATGGTATTCGTCTTTCTCCTTCTGACCTATTCCACTTAGTCTGAGATTCTCTAGTTGCATCTACGTTGCTGCAATTGGTATTATTTCATGTTTTTATGCCTGAGTAGTATTCCATTGTATATATGTACTACATCTTCTAAATCCATTCATCTGTTAATGGATATTTAGGTTGTGATTAGGGTTGCAATGAACATAGGGGTGCATGTATCTTTCTGAATTATAGTTTTGTCCAGATATATACCCAGGAGTGGGATTGCTGAATCTTACCGTAGTTCTATTTTTAGTTTCCTGAGGAAGCCTCACACTGTTTTCCATAGCAGTTGTACCAATTTACACTCCCACCAACAGTGTAGCAGGGTTCTCTTTTCTCCACACCCTCTGCAGCATTTGCTATTTGTAGACTTACTCATGATGGCCATTCTGACACGTATGAGGTAATAATTCATTGCAGTTTTGATTTAGATTTCTCTAATAATTAGCAATGTTGATCATCTTTTCATGTGCCTACTGGCCATCCAAATCTCTTCTTCGGACAAATGTCTATTCAGGTCTTCTGCCCGTTTTTCAATTGGGTTGTTTTAACTTTTTTCTGTTGAGTTGTATGAGTTGTTTGTATATTTTGAAGATTAAGCCCTTGTTGGTTCCATCTTTTACAACTATTTTCTACCATTCCGAAAGATTGTCTTTTCGGTTTTGTTTGTTTGTTTTATGGTTTCCTCTGCTGTGCAAAAGCTTGTAAGTCTGATTAGATCCCATTGGATTATTTTTGTTTTCAGTTCTATTGCCTTGGGAGCCTGATCTAATAAAACATTTGTACGGCTGATGTCAGAGAATGTTTTGCCCATGTTCTCTTCTAGGAGTCTTAAGGTGTCATATCTTATGTTTAAGTCTTTAAGCTATTTTGAGTTCATTTTTTTGCATGGTGTGAGGGTGTGTTCTAGCTGCATTGATTTACATGCAGCTATCCAGTTTTCCCAGCACCAATGGTAAAGAGATTGTCCTTTTTCCCAATTTACATTCTTGCCTCTTCTGTCAAAGATTAATTGACCTTAGGTTATGGGTTTATTTCTGGGCTCTCTATTCTCTTCCATTGATCCATATGTCTGTTTTTGTACCAATACCACACTGTTGATTATTGTAGCTTTGTAATATTTTCTGAAGTTTGGGAGTTACGCCTCATGCTTTGTTTTGTTTGTTTCCCTCAGGATTATTTGGCAATTCTTTTATAGTTCTATACGAATTTTTGGATTATTTACTCTAGTTCAGTGAAAAATATGGGTAATTTGGTAGGAGTCGTATTAAATCTATAGATTGTTTAGGTAGTATGGGTATTTTAACAATATTAATTCTTCCAATCCAGGAGCATGGAATAATTTTCCATTTCCTTGAATCCTCTTTTAATTTCCTTGATTAATGTTTCATAGTTTTCAGCATATAAAGCTTTCACCAGGTTTTTTTTTTTTTGGTATGATTTTAAAAGGTATTGTTTTCTTATAATCCTTTTCTAATATTTCATTTTTAGTATATAGAAATGCAACCAATTTCTGAATGTTAAACTCGTATCTTGCTACTTTGCTGAATTCACTGATTAGTTTGAACAGTTTTTGTGTGGAGTCCTTTGGGTTTTCTATATATAGTATCATGTCATCTGCATATAGTGACAACTTTACTTCTTCTCTTCCAATTTGGATAACTTTTATTTCTTCTTTTTTTTTTTTTTGTTAGATTGTTGTGACTAGGAATACCAATACTATGTTGAATAGAAGTGGTAACAGTGGGCATCCTTATCTTGTTTCAGAGTTTAGCAAGAGGGCTTTCAGCTTTTCTCTGTTGAGTATTATATTGGCTGTGGGTTTGGTACAAACAGCTTTAATTATGTTGAGATATATTCCCTTTATATCCACTTTCATAAGAATTTTTATCATGAATGGATGTTGGATTTTGTCAAATGTTTATTCTGCATCTATTGAGGTGACCACCTAGTTTTTGACATTTCTTTTGTTAATGCAGTATATGACATTGATTGTTTTGTATACGTTGAACCATCCTTGTGAGCTTAGGATGAATCCCACTTGGTCATGGTGTATGATCTTTTTCATGTGTACCTGTATTTCACTGAGAGTATTTGTCTATATTCATCAATGATACTAGCCTATAATTTTCTTTTTTGGTAGGGTCTTTGGTTTTGGTATTAGTGTAGCCGTAGCTTAATAGAATATTTTTGAAGTGTTCCTTCTTCAGTTTTTTGGACAAAGTTAAGAAGGTTTGATATAAGTTCTTTGTATGTTTGGTAGAATTTACCTGTGAAGTCATCTGGTTCTAGACTTTTGTTAGTGGAGATTTTTTTTTTTAATTATATATTCAATTACCTTTCTAACGACTGACCTGTAAAAATTATCTATTTCTTTTTGACTCAATTTGTTTTTTTTTCTCTTTTTTTGCCTTATTTAGAGCCGCACCCGCGGCATATGGAGGTTCCCAGGCTAGGGGTCTAATCGGAGCTGTAGCTGCCGACCTTCGCCACAGCCACAGCAACACGGAATCCGAGCCGTGTCTGCAACCTACACCACAGCTCACGGCAACACCGGATCCTCAACCCACTGAGGAAGGCCAGGGATCGAACCCACAACCTCATGGTTCCTAGTCAGACTCCTTAACCACTGAGCCATGACGGGTACTCCTTGACTCAATTTGGATGGGCTGTATGTTTGTTTCTGGAAAGTTGTCCATTTCTTCTAGGTTGTCAAATTTGTTGACATAATTGTTCATTGTATCCTCTTACCCTTTCAAAGAACCAACTCTTGGTTTTATTGACTTTTTTCCTATTATTTTTTAATCTCTATTTTATTGAGTTCATCTCTGATCTTTATGATTTCCTTCCATCTGCTGACTTTAGAGGGTTTTTTCTTCTTTTTCTAATTATTTTAGGTGGTAGGTTAGGTTGTTGATTTGAAATTTTTCTTGTTTTTTGAGGAAGGCCTGTATTGCTATGAACTTCCCTCAAAGAAGTGCTTTTGTAACATCCCATAGATTTGTATGGTTGTGTTTCCATTGTCATTTATCTCAAGGCATTTTCTAATTTCCGCTTTGATTTCCTTATTGACCCACTAGTTTTTTTTTAATCTCAATGCAGTTGGTTTTCCCCATTTCTTGTCCCATCATTAATTTCTAATTTCATGCCCTTTTGGTCAAAGATACTTGAAATAATTTCTATATGCTTAAATTTGCTGAGGACCTGCTTTATCTTTCATTACTCATTACTTCCTGACAGTTGGCCATAAATTTATTTGTTTTTTTAAATACTTATTTAGTTAACTGTCTCTCCTCATTAGAATATAAGATCCCTGGGAATAAGGACTTTTCCTATCTTTTTATTGCTATATCTCAGTATCTAGTAAAGTCTTAAGTATACATGCTAAATGATAAATGAGTATTTATTTAATAAATACATAAGTAGACAATGTAATTAAAGAGACAACAATATCTATTTGAATGGGCTGTAAGACTATTCAGTTATCTCTGAGTGGTGGTATAAGAGCAACTTTTTTATCTTGTAGTCTCTAAAATTTCTACAAAGAACAAATATAACTTTCATTAAAAATTTTTGATTGATGGCTTAAATTTAATTAAAATGGGAAAATTCATATCTGAATGTGAGATAAGCACACACACTGTCAAAAAGCTGGTTTTGTTTTGTTTTGTTCTGTTTTATTTAAGCCACACCCATGGTATGTGGAAGCTCCTGTACCAAAGATTGAATCCAAGCTGCAGCTGTGATCTGAGCCCCTTGCACTGGAACTCTTAACCCACTGTGCCATGGTAGGAACTCCCAAAAGGATTTTTATATCTTATATTTTGATTTAGTTCAAGTTCCTGATAATAGGTTAACTGGCAATGTGTACCCATAAGTGCACATCACACTGGAACTACATTGTTGTAATAGGATCACAATTAGAATAAGTAGTTCTTAACCGGACATTTCCCAAATCTATTAAACATAAAATCCTTTTTCTCCAATAACATCTAGTAACATTCTCACAGAATTTAGGTAACCGCTACTATATTCACACTATTGGTAAGTCAGTCAAGGTCTGCAAGCCAGAATTAGGTAACAGACTTGACCAAAGACAGAAAAAGACAAACCTGGAGCCAGGAAGACGAAACAGTCTAAGCAAGAGATAATGAGGGTCTGAACTAAATGCACTGGTGTTAGGAGTGGTAGAAATGGCTAGTGAATGGAACACATTAAAAGCAAGGGGGACCATTTAGGAAACAGTCTCAGTAATCCAGGGGGAGAGATTGTAGAATATGAAAGTCTTTCCCCAAAAGGCAGAATTTTATGATGGCAATAACAGTAGATTTGGAGAACTGTCTGATTTATGCCTATGCCATTGAAAAGTAAGAATGTGCCTGGTAAATACCGCCTAAAAATGAAATGGGGGAGTTCCCGTCGTGGCTCAGTGGTTAACGAATCCGACTAAGAACCATGAGGTTGCGGGTTCGATCCCTGGCCTTGCTCAGTGGCTTAAGGATCCAGCGTTGCCATGAGCTGTGGTGTAGGATGCAGACGCGGCTCGGATCCCGCATTGCTTGTGGCTGTAGCGAAGGCCGGCAGCTACAGCTCCTGTTAGATCCCTAGCCTGGGAACCTCCACATGCCGCGGGTGCAGCCCTAGATAAGGCAAAAAGACAAAAAAAAAATGAAATGGGCACATCAAAAGATGATAATCTAAATATCAAATCGTTATGAGACACCTTTCAGAGTAAGACGAAATCTTTAAGTATTTTTGCAAAATGTGATCTTTACAATCATGACCTGAAGCATGCCATGTCATATAAAAATTATATCACAACAAACAACTAAATATTTGAATCCTAGCTTTTAAAGAATTTATATGAAGTCGTACTTGTGGCCTAAATTTTGTTAAATATAAGACAAACTATTTACATAATGTTTAGTTTCATTGTTTAATCCAAAGACAAGTCAAATATTTTTTCTTCATTACTATGAAATTGTATTTCATGTCTCAAGTGATTCACTCTAAGTGACCTTTTTCTAGTATCAATTATTCTCAACCAACAAGCACCTCCCATAATTAAAAGCTTCAGCGATTACTGAAGAGACTGTGGCGAAAGAGGACAGTCAGATGAGGAAAGAACTCCAAAGAACACTTATACTTGAAGCAGAAGACAGAGACCTTATGAAGAACACAGAGAAGAAGCAAGACAGTGATGCATTCACTAATTCACAAGGCAACCCATTCCATTTTTACAAATTCACATGTTGAACCCATTCCATTTTTTACTAAATTTACTTGTTGGTGAAATCTTCTTTATATTAAGCTGAAATCTGCCTCTGAAATAGTCTGCTCCTAGTTCCAGCTACTAGAAATACATAGAATAAATCTAATCTTTTTTAAAAAATATATACAGTGGCCCTTTAAATGCTAGAAACAGTCATCCCAATAATAATGATAGCTACAACTGTATTGAGGGACTAAAGTGTGCTGAGAAGAATATTCAGAGAGGTTGGGTAATCTGTCCACAAGTACACCAAAGCCCATCCCAAAGCCCATGTTCTTTCTACCATGCTGTTTTTCTAAGCTTTCTAATCTTTAGACTCAACAGCCTCCAAATGCCCTACCTTTAGTTTTCCTCTTCTCTATTTCAGTCTCTCATTCCAGCTGCCCAGAACAACCTTTCTAAAACACAAGTCTGATCATGTGATTTCTATTGTGTGAAACCTTTCAGTGGGATTCCAGTACACTTAAGGCAAACAAACTCCTAGACATGGTTTATAAGCCCTTTGTGATTCAGCCACATCTTATCTCTCCAGCTTTACCTCTCACAGCCACTCCTCCCCAGCCACTATGAATCTTACCCCTATCTCTCTAATCCATATTCTAATATCCAGTTATATGAATGTTAGTTCCTGGAATGTGACATTCTGTTTTCTGATTTAGAACCTTTATAAATGTTATTTCCTTTGTCTGGAGCACTCTACTCACTACTCTCTCAGTTTAGAAGTCACCTCCTCCATGAAGCATTCTTTGACCACTGACGTGTAGGTTTGTTGTGTCTATTATGCATTTCTATAGTATTCTAATTGACACTAGCTTCAAATAGTACCTTTAAGACACTTCAAGTCTTATTCAAGTGTTTAGATTCCTACCACTAGCATAAAAATATCAGGCAAAAATCAAACAGCACAGATTACTGTGGAACACCTATGCTTGAAACCTCTAACTACTACCTGGATAAAATAAGGTTTCCCCTTCAAAGAAAAAATTAACAAATTTTACACAAACTTATATTTTTAGAACTTCTTGAAGAGCTCCCATAATTGTCTTAAAACTACTGATAGATGACATCTTTTAAGAGGACTTTGGACATTATCACTCTACTCAAATTCCTATTTACTTTTATTATTAATTTTATCATATATATCAGAAGAGAGTGGCAATACAATACTAAACTAAAAGCCACACAGTCAGAGCTCCTGCTATGGTGCAACAGGGTGAGCAATGTCTCTGGAGCACCAGGACACAGGTTCAATCCCTGGCCTGGCACAATGGGTTAATGGATCCAGCGCTGCCACAGCTGCAGTGTAGGTTGCAACTGCAGATCAGATCTGATTCCTGGCCTGGGAACTCCATTTACTGCAGGTAGCCAAAAAAGAAAAAATAAAATAAAAGCCACACACTCACCTGAAACTCCACAATGAGAGTGATCATACAGATGCCGCTGTTGAAGGGTAGACTTTTTATAAATAACGTGAGGATGGCCATTTTCATAACTAAAATATTTGGAATCCTCTGTGGTATTTTTTAATGGTTCAATAAAATATTCTTCATCTTCTGTAGCAATAATACCATGCTAAAAGAAAAAAAAAAAAAAACAAAGCATTTACCAAGAAGAACCATTTTAAGTATTAATCACCATTATTATCAGGAGTCAAAAATAAATTGATACCTCTCCAAAAAGGAGATTAAAGCAAACATTAATAGAAATTTTGTTAATTATCTACATTCAGCAAAACATTATATAAATTTCCCTATATTTTAAATAGGATGTTTAAATACTACTACGTGTTATGTCCTGTACTACACATAACACATACATTATTTCTTCCAATCGTCCCAATAATTCTGTGAAGTAGCAGAGACCTCTGTATGATCACTAAGACTTATTTCCTTTCCAAATGTGACATGACTTAAATGAATCCTGTGTATTTAGGCATAGTTGTAACTGAATTTTATCCAATATAAAAAGGGTAGAGTATATAAACTGCCCAACCCCTGAGAACATCCCAGTGGAATTCTCTAGTCCTTCTGCAAAAGACCTAGGGGAGGTGGAAGCCAAAAGAGAAAGAACCTGGGTATCTGAGTGACCTCCAATCTAAACACTGATTTAAGGGAGAAATAAACTTCTATGGTGATAAACTACTTACATTTAAAGGTTTATGTTATACCAATTAATATGTCTTTAATTCATATACATTCTAATATATCCCCATTTTGCAAAAAGAAGTATTAGGCTCAGAGGTTAAGAGGTAAATGAAGGAAATAGTACTTCACACAAATCTCTGCTCTTTTCACAGTGTTATATTGCCTTATACCTATTTACTTAGCCAAGTCCAGCCTAGCTCCATCATAGCACCTCTTTAAAACTTTTTCAAGACCAACTGGATTAGTGTCATCCTCCTCTCATCGTCTACAGAACTTATTATTGGTATTATTTATTTTTAATTAATTCTGTACTGCTTTGCTACATCTCATATTTAAATTTGTTATAACTTTCAACTACATGTTTTATTTTCCCAAACACAGTATTTGCTCTCTTAAAGTAAAAGGGTTGTGTCCCATATTTCTTTGTATGAGAGCCAAAGAAAGTATATCATATGTAGTATATACAACAAATAAAATTTGCGCATTAAAAGAAATGAGATAGTAAGTTATCTGCATCAGAAATAAGATTTTCCATCCTTGTTTAATAGTGTTATCCTAAGAATGGCACATGTGAGGACTGCTCTTAATCCAACTAATTTACCCTTTAACAGGATAAAACACAAACTCTCTGGGTATATTTCCTCAGCTAGAAAAAAGAAAGGGCTGCTGTAAATTAGTGGTTTTAAAACAGCACTCTAGGGAGCCCTAAGGATTCCATGGAAGTGCCCTCAGGGGACTACCCTGGAAACAAAGGGAGACCTACAGGGCTTGGATTCCTGGGCTTAGGAATCAGCTGTGATTTAATTAACCTATAATATTAAGTTACCACATAACATTTCATTTGAGAAAAGGGTTTTGCCGCAAAAAAAAAAAAAGAAAAAACCTGAAAACCTCTGGTCCAGATAATCTCTAAGATCCCTTTGAATCTGAATCTCTATGATTCTGTTTAGGGAAATTCATATTAAACACCACATGCTTGAAAAGAAAAACAAGACATAATCAAAGATGCTCTAACTTATGAAGTTGGCAGCCACCTACATGAAATGAGCTAAAGAATACAAAAAAAGAAAAAAAGCAAACCTAATCACTTCACATTATTTTCACCATTGTTTGTTTTACTTTAAGGATATTAGTCCCAAAATTAAATGCAAATCCTGACAGGAATAATATAATATGCCACTAATAAACTAATACCTGATCATGAATTACTTTACCAAGAAAATTAACAAAGTGATAGCAAACTGAGCAAGGTTCCTGAAGAAAAAAGGGCACATTCAGGAGAGAGGAAGAAGGTCTGATAAGAGTGAAGTGCAGGTTGCAGGGTCTAGAGTACGCAGAACAATTAATTGATGTGATGCTGGACTATGGGCAAAAAAATGTACCACGGTCCGCAACAAGAGACTGGTTGCTTGAGAAAAATAGAATCTGAAACCAGTAAGCAAACAAAAATCTTCAGTTTTAAGAATGGAAAGACTCTAGAAGAAAAGCCAGACTTTTTATGTGTAAGTAATATGTAAAATGTTTACATGCATTGTATCATTTAATCTTAATAGCTCTTTTAAGTACTGCTATCAGGTCTACTTGGCAGATGAGAAAGCCATATTGAGCAAAATTAAATAATAAACTCACTCAATAGGCTTTGGAGCCCAGACTCTAAGCTACTATACTATAATTACCTTATCTTCTGAGGGGTACTTCTAACTTTATCTATTCATTTACCAAATACGCTTTGAGTGCCTGTCACATGGCAAGTACTGTCCTATGTGATAGGGATCCAACGGTGAACAAAACAAAGTTGTGGCTCTATCATGGAGCTTACATTCTACTGGGAGAAGCTAGAAAAAGTCATTCATTTATTAGATAAATGATCAATCAGGTAGTAAGAAATGTTAACAAGGAAAAAAAAACTCAGAGGATGGAGAGAATTATACAAACTACTTAGCATGCTCAGGAACATCCTAATAAAGTGAAATTTGTAAAAAGCAAAGGATCATGCCCAACAGGTATCTTGGCAAAGAGCAGTTCAGACAGTGGAAATGGCAAATGCAGAGGCAATGGGACAGAAGCATGTGTGAAGTATTTGAGAAACAGCAAGGAGCTACTGCAGCTAGAGGGAGGGAAGGGGGAAATGATTATGACATCAGAAAAGTACTGAAAGCCAGATGATGGAGAATCTGATTTAAGTGGCAGTCCCAGAAATCTGTGCATGCCTAGCAAGAGGCCTACTTCCTCTTCTCTCAGCATCCCCATGCACCTCTACACTACTGGCTTTAGGACCGTCAGGATTAATCTTATCATGTCCCCTTTCCCTGTAATGCCAGTCCCTCCAAAAAGCCCAAGACCCATCCCCTGGATTCTATTCCCCACATGGTTATATACTTCATGTTTTCTGATTCCATCTCTTATTTGCCTCTTCACCACTCAAAACACTTCTATTGTACCCTCTTAAACTCAAGGTCAATTGTCTACAAAATCTATAGCCTCAGCCTCATCTGTGAATGTTCACCTTTATCTTGCTCAAACAAAAATATGAATCTCCCTAAATAACATTCTGTCTTCTCTGCAGTCCTCTGGAAAGGTGGCCGCTTTCTCTCCTACATGCCTCCTACTGGACTTGGAAGTAGGGTTAAGAATCCTCGTATGCACTGCCATTTCTAAACAATTCTCCTTCTCTCCTCTAAAACAAAAAAACAAAACAAAAAAAAAGCCTCACCACCTTTGAATCCCATACCATCACCTTTTCCCTTTGCTAGCTGCAGTCATCAACTGACCCAGAGTCATTTCCCTCATTCCTCAAACATCTTAGCTTCTGGATCACTGTTACTCTCTGCAATACCATTCCTGAATAATTGTTGATTTTAGTATCTTCTCATATCATTGGTTCTTAAAATTTGTGTGTACATGCATGTGCTCTGAATTCCTCTGGAGGTCTACAGGTGAAGCCTGGGGACCACTTCCCAGAATAATATCTTAAGTGCAAAAGAATTATATAGGATTATAAATAAAACCAACTATAATAAAATATAATTATCAATATATTTTTAGATGTAATATAGTAACACATATGACTTTTTGTAACACTTTAAATAAAAAACTTTGCCATAGATCTAATAACTACCATAATCTCATAATAGTGATTAATATCAATAATATTTTAAAGCACCTGCAAAAACTGTAACATGATATGAAAATATAATTTCTATTGGAGACAAAGTCAAAGGTATTGCTATTATTTTATTGGCTTGTTACGTACATTCCTTTTTTTTTTTGGAACCTACATTCTTAATTGAAGGAAATGTTAAATTTCAGTGAAAAATTAGTAAAGATAAAGATGAAAATTTCCCCATTCCAGTTACCAAACCTCCTGAATTCCATCTGTAAACCACAGGTTAAGAATTACTGCAACAGATGGTTTCTTCAATCCTTGTCCTCTCAATTCCTTGGCTTTCTTCCCTTCAAATATTGTGTCCACCTTACCTGAGACACTCATACCTGCAGTTAAACCCTAGATTTCAACATTATCAATATTTGCAACCCTACCATAATATCAATTTCCAGTATCCCATTCTTCTGTCTTTCTAGTAGTATCCCTCTAGTACCTTGACCCCAAGATACTAGTCCATTTACACCCACCAGGACCCATGGATTCTACCATCTTTTCATTGTCTTCCACCCACTTCATGTTCTCACTTCCCTCCTAAATGAGCTACAATTCTACCTTCAAACCTCTTGCCCTTACCTCTCCGTGTGGAATTTATTTGCCTAAACCACCTTGATTAAATTAAATTTTGCTACTCTGGCCTACACCCTTGCAGCTTCATTTAGCCAGAGAAAAACATACCAAGATGCTGACCAGTTTTACTTTAAATTCATCATCATAATCTCAACTGTGTCCTTAATGCTTCATGGCAATTATACTATGTTTCTCTAGTTCACTCAGTATCCTGCTTTCTGGGAAAAATATTTCATAATTTCTCCTATTTAATCTCCTAACACCTTATCTTTACATCTTCCATCCCACTAGACAACAGCATACAAACTCCTGCAAACTCTACAAAGACACCCACCTACCTGCATCTTATGTCCATATATTCTGTATTATTTCCTGTAGTACACATGAACTGTCCATTCTCCTAGATAAGAACAATTTTATTTCCTGTAGTATACATGAACTGTCCATTCTCCTAGATCAGAACAGTTATTTTATTTATGTAGATGATGTTATCCCTTCTCACCTATCAAAGAATCCACTGCAGAAATTTCACTTCTTTTTACATAATCGTTATCTCTTTTTTTGGTCATCCCCTTGGCATGTAGAAGTTTCAGGTCCAGGGATCAAAACCATGCCATGGCAGTCACAATGCCGGAACCTGTAACCCACTGAGCCACCAGGGAACTCCCATTTTCATCTTTATAAAACAAAATGATAAAGACCCCCGCTTTTGCCTGCAGAAAGTGATCATTTCATGCTTTTCTAAAAGTCCTTTTTAGATATTCTTTTCTCTTCTCCTGTTCCTTTTTAAACCTACTCCCACCAGGCTTTTGCCTCTTTTCCAAATCACAATATGACTTCACCAAAACTGCTTTTGCCAAGGTCATCAACAAAGTCCCCATTAATAAATTCAATGATCAGTTTTCACTCTTATTTTGACTCAGCAGCGTTTTTCATTTGAAATACTTCCTTCTCATGGCTTCTGGGATATATACTTGGTTTTCCTTCAACTTTCTTACTCCACTGTTCTTTGCTGTCTCCGCCATATCTTTCTGACCTTCCTAACCCCCTACAGTGTCCAAAGGCTCAGTTCTTTAGAGTTATTACTTACTCTACATACACTCTCCCCTAATCAATTTCATACAATCTCCTGGCACTAAATGTCATTTATATATGGAGGACTTCCAAAATTTTAACTTTACAATTCACATCTCTCTCCTGAACTCCAGACTTGCGTACCTAGCTAGCATCCTATACAACATCTCAAGTTTAACATGTCTAACTGAATTTATGACATATAACCCCCCCAACCTACTTCTCCTAAGCTTTTCCATCTCAGTCAATGCCTGAGTCTTTCTCATCTCAAGTGACAGTTGCTATATTCTTCTAGATGCTCCGGCCCCAAGTTTGGAATCATCACTTATTCCATCCTAACTATGTCTCTAAATCCTAACATCTGGCCCCCAGCTTTCTTTCTAACCTCCTTACTTTCATTACTCTTCCTGCCTCTCTCTTAGCTGTAGCCATGGCAGTCTTCTTGCTCTTCTTCAAACATTCTCAGATCAGAGCTTTGCGCTTGAAGATTTCTACTCAGAAAAAATCTTATCCCTCAGATGTCAGTCATTTCTTTCCTCATTTCTTTTAAGGTCTTTAAATCAATATTTTTTCCACCTTAGAACTCATCATTACCCAACATATTATGATTTTTATTTATCTTATTGTATATCTCCTCTACTAGAATGAAAGCTATACAATACTAGGGATTTTGTTTTGTTCACATTGTACTCCTAGCACCATAGAACAGCACCTACTATATGATAGGTACTTGTAAACATTTCCTTAATGGATGAATTAATAACAGAAAAAGTAGAGAAGCAACGGTGGACATAACTAACTGAATAGAAAGTCTACTGGAGTCATTGATCCTTTGTACTAGCTATACAGTCTTTAGTATCTTCAGAGAGATGAAATAAAATCATTTTTCATGAAATTAGAACAAAATCTGAAGAAATAAGAAAATTAGAAATCTGCTATAATTTTTAAATCAATTAAAGAAAAAGATGGTGAAATTGGGAAAATCTCAAAGAACTTAGAACAAAAAAGAAAAGGATGGAAAAAAAGACAGAGATAACAAGTACCAGAGAACTAAGTACAGAATGGGGTGGTGGTGAATAGAGAAAATTACTAAGTAAATAATTTTTAAAATTTCTCTAAGTTGAAGATGGGGCTTTAAATCGAAAGCACCCATCAAATACAAAGTAGGGGTCAGGAAAGAAGACCCACAGCTTACCATATTACTATAAAATTCTTGAAATGGAAAGATATAGAGAAAATATATTATTCTGAAGAAAAAAAATTTAAGAACAAGAAGCAGACTTCTGCCCCCCAAAATGAATCAATGCTAATTTTTTTTTAGATCTTAAATCCTTTCCTAAGATATAAACCATATAGGTAAATTTGATGCCCCATATATCCCTTTTCCTATTCCATCATCCATGGTTCTGAAAAAAAATTATTTCTGAAGCTAGAATTCAACATCTAGCTAAATTATTAACCAAACATGAGGGTAACATAAAGTCACTTTCAAATAGGCAAGGACTCAAAAATTTTACTTCTCAGGCACCTTTTCTGAGGTAATTACTTGAAGATGTTCTCCAACAAAATCAGGTTGTAAACTCAGAAAGATGTGGAACTAACCTAGGAAAAAAGAAATCCCAAGATGAGAGAAGCGCAGTAGCTCAAGAAATAAATTCACTAGTAGACACCAAGAAAAATGCCTCCAAAGAAGAATGGAATATATTCCAAGCAATAGATACAAGGACTAAAGAACTGGATGATATCGATCAGTAGGTAAAGAAATCATATCTTTTTCTCAATAAGACAAAATAAAAGTAACTAGAAACTCTAGAAAAACAAAACCCGAATAAGAAAGCCATAGTCCAAATATAAAGCAAAAGTTATTTTAAATAACTCATAGACTATAATGCTAGGAATTTTTTCCTTTGAATGGTACAAACTTGTACGACAAACTATGGGTAAGGAAATATACTTAGAAAACACTACTGATCTCTACATTGAAAACTACTTTATACAGAACAATTAAAAGTAGAATTGGTTAAAAGGAGCCTTAGGAAAGTGCAATTTTAGGAAAACTTATTTGGATAATTCTACTTGATTAAAAATGTAACATGATATAAAATAAGAGTGAAGGCAAGGGTTCCTAAGACTGATGGGTAAAACTATGATAAGGAATAGAATTTTACACAGTCTCAAAGGGGAAACAGAAACTTTAGTGATAAACCTGGCAGACCACAATTTAATCAAATGATTAAAGTTAGTCAACATGAACCATGCATTTTCAACAGGAAGCAAAGTAAAGCAGGTGTTAACAAATAGAGGAAAACAGAGCAAGAGACACAGAAAGTCTCAGAGGATGAAAAATAGAAGTGTGACACTTTGTTATCCCCTTAAGTACAGAAAAGTTTCCATTTTCAATCTTCTTACTTTTGACTCATCAACATCTTCCACAATTTCCTTAATAGTCACTTATATTAATGACTCTCAAATTACTTGTTTCCAGAATTAAATTCTTTTCTAAATTTCAGAGCTATCTTTCCCAAATGCCAGCTAGACAACTTTAACCTTTATTTCTTCAGATTCCTCATATTTACTACATCAAAATCACTCCCTTAATCTTCCTTTCCATCCAAGCATTCCCTTTCTCAATTAGTAAAATTCATAGACAACCTCATCCAAAAGAGAAACCACAGCCATCTTCAATTACTTTCTCTCCTTCATTCCACACCCAGTACAATATTTTAATTTTTTTAAATTATTAATATCCAATATGTACTATATGCCAGTAAAGAGAAATTAATGAGATAAATCCTATAAATTTTCTCACCAAAATGTGGTTCAAATTCATTCTATCTTCTCGATTCCCAGTGCCAACATCTTGGCATAGGCCTTCATTATCTAATTCAATTTATGTATTTCAGTTGATGATCTAACTCAGTTTATGTATTTCAAATCATTCCTCTTTCCTCAAATATCAAAATGGAATTAGTGTTTTTTTTCCCCTAAATTTCAAATCTATTCATTTCACCACCCTGTTAAAATTATCAATGGCATTACTAATGTTAACGCCAAATTTAAAGAGCTTGGTCAATGACTAGGAACAGTATTTCTCCATCACATATAAAAGCAAGTGTCCATTAAACATATATGAAGTTTTAAAACAGACTTATTTTGGATAATTCATCTTTATTCAAAAAATATGTTTCTTTTGTATATAAAGCTTAACATCGCTGACAAACTAGTGATAAATGCATTCAGTGTGTCTATTTTATAGGAATTAAACCCAAATAATATCTAAGTAATCATTCTGACTTAAGAGTTATAGAAAATTGACAATTTGAGTAAATTCTTGTATATACCTATAGTGAAAATTTTTCTCCACTGCGTGATTCTTAATACTCCTTTCATATTTAGAACTTAAACACAAATTTAATTAAGTAGCTTTTTATATTGAAGTAAGAACGGAGATATGGATATGATAGAGTAAGGAAGAAAAACAGCTCCTTTAAACATGAGTTGAGCATAAAATTGTACTCTTTTATACAGATAAAGCTTTAATAGAATATCTACACTAGCCTAAATAGGATAAACGCAGTAGAGGAAGTATAGAATAGAGGAAGCAGAAGAACATGTTTTGTTCTACAACCATTATTAGATACAACCTTGAATTATGTATTTACCATTAGACTAAAATGGACCCAGATCCCCAGCCTAGATCCTATACCCTTGAGATCCAGTTTCTAAGTAAAATAAGATTTATTATCAATTTTCAGATAAATGCAAGGATAAATTATTTCATAAAGAGACATTGGTATAAAAGATTTTGCTTAAAGAATTTATAAATATAATTTATAAACATAAGATTTTGCTTATGCAGGTCACAAGTAATTTTAAGCTATGTCGATCACCAGAGAAAGATACCATTGACCTAAGGAGGCAATCAGTGTCATGATTTCCTGCCATAGTACGCACACAAACATACATATATACCCTTAAGCTCTTAATGACTGACTTTCATTTATATATTAAGTATATCTTATTTGAACATAAAAACATAAATCTAAGAAGAAACATGAGGTTTCATTCATTCTTTTACTATAGGGTTTTGAAAACTGTTCTCGGAATTCCCACTGTGGCGCAATAGGCGGCATCTCTGCAGTGCTGGGACACAGATTCTATCTTCACCCAGCACAGTTAAGGATCTGGCATTGCTGCAGCTGCAGCATAGGTAGCAACTACTGCTCAAATCTGATTTCTGGCCCGGGAAACTCCATATGCCATGGGGTAGCCAAGAAAGAAAAAAAAAGAAATTGTTCTTACTTTGAAAAGTCAATGCAAACATTATCAAAACCAAAGACAGCAGCAATAACCATTTATTGTAATACACTCTCCCTAAATAAACAATTTCTGTGTGTGTGTGCATTTTAACCTGAAGAAATATGACTGCATCATGAATGTATTTTCCCACCAAAAATGTAAAATTGTAACATCTACTTACCAACCCAACACAGTTGCTTAAAGCCACTTTGGTTGTACTACGTTGATCTTGCAAGTATCCTGTGTAATGACAGTTGTCTAAAAAATCATGTTTCCACTGGGGTCCATCTTTCCCCCAATATTCTACTGTAAAATGTTTGGACACAAAGTCTGTGTTGAGGGTCAAGTTTAGATGAAAGTGCTTGCCATAGGCTGAAAGTTTAAAAAATAACTTAGATACTGCCTGCTGTGGATCGATAGGGTCCATACTTCGTCTTCTCCTGGAGTGTTTATCATTTTTCACAGTAAAGCTGAGAAAAGCTCCATTTTGATCAACCCTTATTGGAATAGTTAGCTGGTAGTGTTCTAGATAAGTCAGGAATTCCTCTTTGTAATCACAAGGCAGAGAATCCAGAAAAAAGCACATGAAAAAAAAGAAAATTTAACAGAACAAAGATGTAGCAGTATAAACAACTATAAGGCTTAAATTATGTATCATTAAATGTGAGATATGGACAAAATATGTTATATTATAAAAATGAAAGACTAAAAGTTTAAAATCTAAAGATGAATTACATACCAAACATTTCTTTCCTTAAAATAACATTTTAAAATTATTTTGAAAGGCTATTTTATTTAATTTTAAAAACATGAATTCTAGGAGTTAAATTCTACAGTAAATATGACTATTTTATATTGAAATAAAAACCAGTGAAAACTACACATATGTAAAAGACTACAATTTCATTCAGGTAAAATATGTTTATGAAAGTTATCCAAAAGAGTTTATACAGAATTTCTAAAGACTTAGAGCATTTTTTTAAAAAATTATCAGTCACAATATAAAATACAGCAGCCATTTTGGAAAATAGTGTGGCAGTTCCTCAAAAAATTAGACATGAAACTACCATCTGACCCAGCAATTCCACTCTTATTTCTACAGGAGAAAAGAAGACATACATCCACACAAAACCCAATACGCGAGTGTTCATAACAGCATTACTCATAATAGCCAAAAGGCAGAAATAACACAAAGTCCACCAACTGCTGAATGAATGAATAAAATGCACTCTACTCACACAACAAAATATTATTCTGCAATAAAAAAGGCAGTAGTGATACATTATATGACAAGAATGAAACTTCATAATAAAATTTCATTACCTAATAGTATAAAAACACTGCTAAATGAAAGGAACCAGTCATATATGATTCAATTTATATAAAATATACAGAAGAATGAAATCTCTATAGACAGAAATAGATTAAAGGTTGCGTAGGGCTGGGGGTAAGGTGGTTTGGAGGGAACTAGGAGTGACTGTTTATAGATTAAGAGTTTCTTTTTGAGGTGATGACAATGTTCTAAAATTTTGATGATGGTCATACAACTCTGCGAATACACTATAAACCACTGAACTGTATACTTCAAATGGGTGATGATATGCTATCTATATATTATCACAATACAGTTGTTTAAAAACCATCAGACTGACAAAATATTCAGAAGACTATTAAATACATTTTCCTCACTTACGTGTACTAAATATTACCAATCTATGTTCTTAACCACATCTTTCTTTAGCTAAATTTACCACTAAGGGGGAACCAGATGTCTGCAAATTGCTTCACTGTCTATACATGCAGTTCATCCACAATTATAAACTCCCATGAAACCATAACCAAAAAGAAAAAAATTAAAAGATAATATTTATTTCATTTCTCATAAACAAGCTTTGTCGAACTACTTTGAGAGCCATATTTTGTACATACAGACTTCTAGACATATATATCAATCTATAAAGTTCAATTTTATGGATTAAAATTGCAGGAACCTACAGATTAGAATTTGAAAAGTTGAACTTCTTATAACTCTTCTTCTTTTACTCAGCTTCTAGACCTTAGATCAGAATTCTTAAGTTTGAAAGTACATTTTTTCACTAAGGGTCCATGTTAGAAGTATCTTGTATCAGACTTGGTCTGGTTTCTGGCTCTTTCACACACAAACCTTTGGATTTCTTTTGAAAATGACCTTGCCTGTAAATCCTGGAAATGACTGAAAGAGCCTATTAAAGGTCAGAATTCAGAAGAATAGGCCTGCGTCTGTCATCTTCTAAGAAAGAAAAGTCAGCTCATAAATGCACTGGATGTTAAATACTAATAGGACAAGTTAAACGGACTCAGAGGCAATAACATTAACGAAACTAGCAATGAATTGAGACAGTAGGCTCCTACCACTATAAATCCCCCCAAAAATGTTCAAACTAAATATTTAGTCTTGTCTTGCCAGAATAATAGCAGTATTTTTTGTCAGTTTCAAAAGCAGGAATCCTACCTTGAGAACTGTATGAAAGTCTGTGGTCACTATGAAATTCCGATGAAGCCATAATGAGGCTCAAAATCCAGGTCAACGACTTCCACAAAATTTCCATAATTTAGAAAACTGGATGAGTTTTAGAGGGCTACCTATGTGCTAGAGAGTCAATATCATACCAAAATCGAAGCATAACAATTTTATTTCTTCAAAACTTCTTGCAGATTAGTTACTAGATGTTCCACTGTTTAAGAGGTTCTTTTTTCCAACCTCCCATACTTTCTTCTTTATCTGGATTCATTTTCTCAATCCAAAATGAAACAATAATGATGGTAAAATTTTCATAAGCAGAGCATTAGGCTGATTAGTTGCTAAAGCACAGCCATTTTTTAACCTAGAGAAACAACAACAAAAAAATGTTTAACTGAAAAACATCCGGAATAGACAGATCTATTTTGCTGAATGCTTGCAAAATGACACATACCACAAAATAACATAATTAAATCAGACTACTGTTGCTTTTTATAGCTTAAATAAACATTTAGAAGACTAAACACAGAATTAAAACCTAAATAGTTAGCAGGATAATGCCATAGTTAATTAAAAATCAAAACACGAACCCGAAGGGCATCATAAAAATTCTCCTTTTAAAACTGAAGATAAAAATGTGTGGGTATAGTGACTAACCTCCTTTTGATAAAAATAAAAACTAGGCCGACTTCACAAAGTTGATTTTATGAAAGTGATAAACAGTATGTGATCATATCGCTTAACATGCTTTCAAGTACATTCCTATCCAGAGGTTGATTTGTTGAATTTATTTTCTTTCTCTCTTTTTTTTTAGGGCCACACCCGCGGTATATGGAGGTTCCCAGGCTAGGGGTCCAATCGGAGCTGTAGCTGCCAGGCTATGCCACAGTCACATCAACACCACATCCGAGCCACGTCTGAGACCTACACCACAGCTCACGGCAACGCTGGATCCTTGACCCACTGAGCGAGGCCAGGGATGGAACCTGCAAGCTCATGGTTCCTAGTTGGACTGATTTCCATTGTGTCACGATGGGAACTCCTGTTGCTTTCATTTTCTTACAGAAAAACTTTATTGATACAGAGATCTACAAATACACAGTGGCATTAAGCAGCTGTCTGTGGAAACTCAGCAGCATAAACTAAACTTCTGAAAGTTGGATCACATTTACTATAATCCTTGACTTTATCTGGAAGTCTTATATAACTCATAAGGCAACATATATGAGGCAGTTTTAACTAACAGAATGTAACTGTAGGAGTTCCCATTGTGGCTCAACAGTAACAAACCTGACTAGCAACCATGAGTATGCAGGTTTGATCCCTGGCTTCAGCTTAGTGGGTTGTCTCCAGCACTGCCATGAGCTATGGTGTAGATCACAGATGTGGCTTACATCTGGCATTGCTGTGACTGTGGCACAGGCTGGCAGCTGCAGCTCCGATTCAACTCCTAGTCTGGAAACTTCCATATGCCACACTTGCTGCCCTAAAAAAATAATAAGATAAAACAAAATAAGAATGTAATTGTAAAGAAAAGACATTCGTTTTCTGAAAAGAAAACAATTTTTTTAAAAATTCAAGTATCACAACAGATTTCATGTCCTATCTCATGTACTTTCCTTTCGACTTAGAACATCACTCAGTCCATGGATTCACATTTTAAACAACAGTGGCATATTTGGCTACCTGATTTCCCAGCACATAGCACTTTAGAAGAAAAAAAATAACAAAGGAACTAGAAACTAGTCAAAAAAAAGCACAAAAGCGATTTTTAAAAAAGAGGGGAAAAAAATAAAAATAGCTTTAGAATCCCAAAGTAATACAGTTGAAGATAGGGGCAAATGGCCCTTATATAGCTTAAATACTTCATGCTATGTATATGACTGTGTTATAGTGCAATATCTGATATTCAAAATCTACCTGAGTCAATAATAAAGTAAATTACTTTTAATAACATTGTTATGATAGAGAAATACACAAAAGATACCAGATTTTCATCCCAAATCCCTAGTATATGAGATTATCATATCATAAATTCTTACATATTTGTGTTTAAGAAAAAGAATGAGTAAATGAATGAATGGTGATTAAAATAAAATCACTTTAGGGATGATATTAAAGGATATTTAAGGTTGACTGTAAAATTAATTTATGTGGAATACATTTCCTATGGTGCTAGAAATATTATTTATTACAACATATAAAACAACCACAACCATTTTAAAGTTCCTTACATCTGTATCCAGAAGTTATTAATCTGCTAAACCCTGGAAAATCTAATTCATTAATCAAAAAATGTTGTCTTACAATGTTTTAAAAATGATGTTATAATAGCATGAGGATGAGAAAAGATTAAGACACAATTCTTGTCCTTCAGGAACTCATAATCTAAAGAACAAAGAAAAAACTCAAAACAGACTAACATATGCCATAATAAAGTCATGAAACATATTAGAGGAGATCAGATGAGGGAGATGACTTCTGAGTCAGAGATGAATGGGCAAAGGAAATTCTATGAAAAAAAGTAACACATGAGATAGACACCGGAAGATGAACAGAATTACAGAAGTCAAATCTGTGGGGGCATTCATTACAAATTAAAGAGATAACCAAAGTAGAGACGGCAAGAAAGAAATGGAAAATAGTATTAGTAAAATAGTAAGTTTGGTTCCTATACATAAGACTAATAGGTAATATCTAGAAAAGTCACTTAAGGTCACGTCCAAAAATAAAGAGAACTTTAAATATATGTTACTTCTTTTAATATTCACAACAATCTTGTAAAGTAGGTATTATTGCCCTTGTGTCTGGAAGAATCTACTATGGCCGTAAGGGTTATGACTCCTGATATACACGCCCTTGTGTAACCCAATTCCTTTGAGTAATTCTATCCTAAGTTAAATAAACACCTCAGGAGTGAGGGGATGTCACTTCCATGATTAGATTACCAAAGGTTCTCACTTCTATCTTAATTGTAGACTCCCTTGTTGGGCTTTGATGAAACAAGCTGCCATGTGGAGAGGCTCACATGGCAAGAACTGAGAGCAGCCTTCAGATAATCACTGGTAAGGAAACGAGGCTCTCCATGCAACAGCTTGCAAGAAACTGAATCCTGAATATCTGAGTTTAGAAGCATATCCCAGAAAACTTGAAAAGTTTTCTGTGGTGATCTCAGTCTTTGCCAACACTTTGATTGCGGTCTCGTGAGAGACTCTGAAGCAAAAAAATAAAGCTAAGCCATGCCCAGACTCGTGAACCACAGAAAATGAGTGTTAATAAATGTATGTTGTTTTAAACTACTAGGTTTACGGTGATTTATTTTATTTTATTTTTTGCACCAATTAATAACTAGTACAGCTGCCAATTTACAGATAAAGAAGTTGAAGCTCATAGTGGTCAAACACAAGAGCCCAGAGTCACATATAAGACTACCTGGCTTTTTCTATTATATTACACTTCTATTTTAAGTCACTATAACTTAAATATTCAATAGCAATTGCATACAGAGTATTTATATATTTATAAATGGTATAAGTTAATTAACATGAACAGTTTTAAGCAACTTGATTCAAAACAATTATTTCATCTAAAAATTTTTCTACAATGATTCAGGCAAAACAACAGGGACTATATATCCTTTCTAAGTCAAAAATCTATAAAGAGATTAAATCACATCATCATTTAATAACAGTACAATTGATCTTTGAACAATATATGGAGTAGGGACCACCAACTGTCTGCAAAAATCTGAGTATAACTTGGCCTTCTACATTCATGGCGGATTCAACCAATGAAGGCTAATGTAGTATTGTAGAATTACTATTAGAAAAAAAGCCTCGTATAAGGGATCTGTACAGTTCAAACCCATGTTGTTCAAGGGTCAACTGTAGTAGAGAAAATAATCCAGGACCTCCCACTGTGGCACAGTGGGTTGATGATCTGGCTTGTCTCTGTGGAATTGTCCATTTGATCCCCAGCGTGGCTCAGTGGGTTAAGAATCCCGTGTTGCCACACTGTGATGGTGTAGCTGTGGCATAAGCCGCAGATACAGCACAGATTCGATCCCTGACCTAGGAACTTTCACATGGTGTGGGTGCAGCAGAAAAAAAAGAAAGAAAAACAATCCAGATATCTTGATTCCCAACCTACTTAAGTACAGTCTCCAATTCTATAATTGTTGCCTCATTAACATTTCTTCTTCATTGCTTTTTTTACAGATCACCTGAGTGCTTTGCATAAAAATGTCCCACATTAAGTGAGCCCCTCATATACTTTAATCTTCCTTTAAAGAGAAATACGTAACATATATATGAGTTAATTTTCTAGTAGTAATGATAGATTTGTATTAAATAATACTCATCCTTCTTTCGTACTTTCCTGGACTCTGAAATTGATAAACTTACAATATAATTAACTGAGTCTAGGGAGAAATTTCGTGGTCTTCATAGTTTAACCCCCATTCTTATCATTACTAACACTGTCCTATAAACGCACAAGTTAAGTGAGCCAGTAGCATCAAGAGAAAAAGTAGTGTGTAATTACTTGGCCAGAAGTAGACTAACATTTGATTTAAGGACTTGTAGTAAAAAGAGCATTGATGCATAATAGAAAGCAAAGGAGCTTTGAAGTTAAACAAAACAGAGCTACAGCTTTGTTCCACAACAAGCTACGGTGTCTGGCACATGGGCACTCAAAAAATTTGAGTTTTTTTCTCCTTCCTCACTCCCTCCTTCCCTTCCCACATTTTTAAAATCTCCAGTGCCATGAAGGAACTTAATAATACCTAAATGAGATTTTAGTTGGCTCAAGCACAACTAAAATCAAAAACTAACATATTTAACCGCTCTTAGTCACCTACACAATAAAAATGAATGGGTGAACCTACTCGTTGATTCCTACTAGAAAAGTTAATCTAGACATCATAAACAAATATGCATAGGCACTAACTTTTCTAGACACAGTTTCCAAAATTCAGAATAATATTGAAATAGTACATAATTATCCAGAAATCACAATGCATTTACCCTTTATATTGTATAGCATAAATATTATACTATGGAAAATACAAAGGCTTTGAGTCCTGGCTTGACTTCAAGTTACTGAACCTCTCTGCTTCTGCTTCTCTTTCCTTACTATAAAACCATGATAATGATATTGACCTTAAAAAGACTTTTGAGAGATTAAATTAGATTGCGCATGATGTAAAGTGTCCGCACATTTCATTTTAACGGTTACATAAATATTAGCCCCCCCCTTTATCTGACTCATCACTTCTCAAAGGTCTTCCTTCAAAAAGTTTCACATCCTCCTTCCCTTAAAAATGTGGAATGACTGGATACTATGATGCAATCAACCAACTTGGTTGTCTTGTCTTTTAGACCAAAGAGTTAAAGAATTTAGGTCACGATAACTGGACTTACAACTATTTTAAATTTGAAAACAGAATCAAAACTTCCACTTTACTTTGATTTCATAGGTTTTTTTCCCTAATACAAATGCACCAACCAGTAAAGTTAAGGGATCATTTACCTTTATACATGGAAACGAAGCAACACTAAGTAGAAATAAGATCAGAGAACTTGCACCTGAGTGACTCCTTCAGCAGTCTCCATTGGTTGGAGAGTAAGTAGTTATGTTTTTCCCCTTTCATGTTTACTTCCCATTCAAATGATCTAGGAGTAGCCAGGGTAAGAATTTCCTTTCCTGCACTACTCTTATGGAGCTAAAGAACGTGTACAGCATCTCCTCAACTTCTTTCATTCATCTTAAACCTGATTATTTCTTTTAAAGCAGGTTTGGTCAAAACAGAGGAAGCAACAATACTATGCTCCCTTCAGGTATTTAATTTTTGTAGATGAAAATTAACTTCTCATTTCATTTTCCATTTATTCTCTCAACACATATTTAATGTTGCCTTCAATACGCCAAGGCTCGAAGTACAAATCTGGATCATTTATAAATTTTGGTTTGGTGAGACTGGTTTCCAAGGAAAGGTACAGTTAAAGAGACTCAAAACTTACCTAACAAGAAAAGCAAGCAAATGAGCCAAAAGCAAAAATACAAAATACTATGCTAAAAAAAAAAAATTCAAACTCCAAATTAAACATAGTCCCAAACTGTTTTTTTTTTCCCAGATGGCAAGTAAAAAACTATAAATTATCTGTTTCATAGCTTCTCTCCTGAAAATCAGAAACGGCTTTTTCTCTTATGGTTAGTTCAAAATGTTGATAATCAACTATGTCTGTTGGTAGAACCAAGAGAGCTACCCACCTCTTTCACCTTTTAATCTTCCGCCCCACCAATGTTCCAAAGAATGTGCTATTAACTCTCTTAATATGTTAACTCTCTTTCTTCTCTCACAAAAGTCACACACAGGGTAAGATTTCGCATAGAAGACCATCCTAAACCACTAGTAGCTACAAATGGTTGCTAAGGAAATGAAGAGGAAGTGGTAAGAGTAGACAAGAGTGGGAATTAATCTTACATGTATTGGCCCAGACATGAAAAGTATTTCAGGTCTTGAGGTTAGAGGTTTTTTCCCCTTGAGAGTCACAAAAACATTAATACCGCAACACAGATTTCATTTGCTGCCATTTGTGAGAAATGAATCAATTTGATTTCTTTGAAATCAACTTATTTGCCTCTATAGCTAGTCTTCAAAACTCTAACACACCAATGATCATATATAAATTAATATAGACCAGAACTGTAGCTACCACTTTGGTGAAAAATAGGAAAATAATTATCCCCAAAATTAATTTTTTCAAATTCCTTTCAATTACACCGGTTTTAAGTTACATTTCTTTCCCTATAGTGAATACATCTATGCTTCATTCTAATCAACATAAACTAAAAAACGGAAAGGAAAAAGAAAAATTTTCCAAGAAATTTAAACATAAAAGAATATGTTGAAAATCACACTCCACTGTGTTTTTAAAAGTTGCAAGCAATAGTTCAGTTTCCCCTTTCCTCCCCCATTCTGCACACCCTCACCACCCCCCCACCCCCGCCCCACTTCACCCAGACAGAGGGTAACAGTCTGAGCTGCCCTGGTTGAGTTGATCCTAAAGTTAACATTCAGCAGCCCAATTCCAGACAGCAGCGCTAAATCTATTTGGATAAAACGCGTGTGACCCAGACAGTTGGCATTTGGCCCAAACGCGTTGCACCGGCAGCTCAAATAAAAACAAGAGTAAGAAACTCAGTCTTGTTCCCTCTCAGTGCGCTTTCTCACTCTCTCACTCTCTTTGCCTCCAGTACAACAAGTAAAGAAATTACCAAAGACAGGAATTGTAGTACACACATTATCAGAAGACGGGTTTCCAATAACCCCTCCAGCAACACCACCTTCTCCCCAGTCTCTGAATTTTGATCACATATACCATATATACTGACATATCCTGATGTTCAAGGCTCCAAAGGGTTATGGGTCTAGCAAGTCCCAAGTGGCAAAGAGTAAATCAAAAACACACCTTTCCATCTCTGTGATTAGCCTATTAAGAGCTTAACATATCCTAGAGCATCAGGACTATAGCTAGCACATTAATTCTGCCCTCTAAGCCCAGGCATAAAATAATGCACTTGTCTGACTGCTTAAGACACTGACTTTAAACTATAAAATGCAGGTTTTTCTTTAAGAAACCTAGAAATCAGTTAAAAAGATACACCATTACTACTTTCCCGATTACTATTTGGTCATTAAAGACCACAAAAAATCGTAACTCATATTTCACAAAACATGTCTATATTCGTATAATAAACGTATATATTTTTTGCATCATAAAATATTTGCAAGACCCAGAATTCTCCAACCCCCAACTAGTCTGGAGTTAAAAGATTTCTATCTGTAAAATGAGTTCAGTCAAGCTCACTCATTGCCATTAAAAAAAAAGAAAAAAAAAACACCACACACAGAAAAAAAGTTTTCTACCCGTTATTCGGAAGACAAGCAAAGCACAAGTTTTAATTAAAAAAAAAAGGTTTCATTGAATATTGTGAAGTCTTCCTTACCGTTTTCATCTTCAAATTCTGATAAAAAGTAAGTTTCAAACAATAGAGATTGCACTGGACGACTCACGTACTCCCTCTCCTCTCAACTTTTTTTTCTGCCCCCCTTTGCAAAGCCACAGCAGTTAGTTAGTTATTCTGCAGCCAGAATAAAACCCTATAGTCTGGCTAAACCGGGCTTTAGAGAACGGACTTTTCCGTCTTGGCAGAAAAAGAGATGCCTTCAATACATCCAGTCTATCATCCTGAGATGCTGTCTTTACAAACCCACTTTCTTTCCCGCAACCCCCCCTCCAAAAAAAGGAAAGAAAAAAAAAGAAAGGAAGGAAGGGAAAAAAAAGACTTATTGGGGGTGGAAGTGGTGCCCTCTCTTCCTGGACAGCTTAGTGCCTTTGCTATGCAAATAACATGTGAAGAGCATCAAAAGGTATCAGGAGAAAAGAAGACAAGAGGAGCAGGAAGGGCAGCAAAGTTTTGTTGAAGTAGCCCTAGATCTCACTACCGGCCCCCAGCCAACTTGAATTGCAGCAGGAGAAAATTTTGGCAGCTTTTCCTCGGAGGCAGAGCACACTGACGTCAGTCTGCAGATGTGCCGGGCTGCGTCGGGTGCGCATGTGTCCTGGGCCGTCACGTGGAGGGGGAGGGGAGGTAGAGGTACAATCAGGGTAACCCAACTACCAGCCATTCAGAAGGGCTTAGAAAATATCAACTTTTCCACCCTGTGAATGAGAGGAAATTCTGGCCCTTCTAACCTCAATCCCCTTACCCACTCCTGTTTTCCTCCTCCTCCTCTAACCTCGTTAGAAAGGCTAATCTGGTTTGTGATTAGTTGTTTCTGGGGAGGGGGAGAGAGGATGAATGGCTTTAGAAGAACTAATGTCACTATTGAGATCACTGCTGCCCCTCTTCGTGTATTTTTTTTAAAGTCCACACAACAGTAATGTTAAAAGTTGCACATTAACACTGTCTTTGAGGAAAGTATAGCAAACTTTCGAGGCAGATTTCAAGTCGCGGTAGCTACATATGCACAAAATGCCTATGTTTGTTTGTTTGTTTGTTTTTAATATACCTCAACAAGTAATATTGCCAGCAAAAGGGAGAGTAGACTAAAATAAACTAAGACCAGCACATTTTCCATCTGATCACTGACTTCAGGTTATGTGGGGCTTTAAAAAAAAAAAAAAAAAGAAGAAGAAGTGGGGGAGGAGAGGGAGCGGAGGAAGAGAGAAAAGCTTGCATTATTTCCAGATGAGAATGAGACTGGATGGTGTTTTAAAGTGCAGCCGGGGAAAGCTACAAGTGGAGTGTATTTTTTTAAGACAGTACATTGAATGAAACCTCAATGACTGCCCAAATGAAAATAAATCCGAAGTCAGACCCCAAAGGGGGAGAGCAGCAGGAACCCTGCTGAGATCTCAAGATAAACAAACAAAACCTCAAAACTGGTTCTTCAAGCTTCCCAATCCAACCCCCTCCCCCTCAACTACTTACACACCAGCAGCCAGTCCATACTTTAAGGATAAAACACGGCTACAACGTAGCACTTTCACTTTCAGTTGCTGGGAGAAAGCCACTGGAATTAAACTGTGGGGGAAATGCCCAAATCTGTTTTCCATGTCCTAAGCAAGCAAACAAAGTCTGGCACACAAATCGGAAACGGGAAAAAAATGTGAAAATAGCTCAGGACAAATGTCGTCTTTCAGCGGTGTAATCTGCTGCATCATTTATCTGTCTCTACGGTTGAGAGTAGGGTAGGGAGAGGTTTAAGAGTTTCCGAAGGGGGGCGGCCGGGAGTGGGGAGAGGAGGCGGGAATTGACGCCTTGGAATTCCAGTTCACAGTTAAGGCCAAGTCAATTTCCGAAGGCCAGAACCAGAAAGGGGAATTGGACGGGAGGGAAGGGGATGGGGAGGAGGACCTTTCTGAATATCAGCTCTTAAGTTTCAACCTCCTGTTAACATTATTGCTCATTTGACATTTTTTTTTCTTCCTACACCGGAGGTAGTAGGTGTAATTCTTCTGGTGAATACATGAATAGTTGGCTAAAGGAAGGCAAGAATCAGACTGAGAACATCCAAGAATACAGTTATTTTCATTCTTTTTTAAAGGCTCAAACGGGAAAGCATCTGTCCACAGTCAGTAGTCCTCATCTTGACCTAAATTAGTAGCATATGGCTTAAAGCCATTTAAAACATAGAAATACTTTCTGTGGTTGGAACTGACAGTTTTAAATAAAGATTATTCATATGACAATATATAGGTATATAGATTTGCATTAAAATACACAAAATGGCTAAGAGTGGGTACAGAGCTGGTTTTGCATCAAGCCACATTTTAGTTATTAAACATTATCTTTAATTTTTCAAAAACTGGTAGTAGATAAACACAGACAGCAAAAAAAAAACAAACTGAAGTTAAGGTGTGAGTAGTAATCATCTATATAAGCTAACTGAAAAGATTTTATTCTCAACTAAAATAAACTGCCTTAGGAAGAATCAGCACTGTAAAGGAAAGGAGCTAATTCAATGAGAAGTGGACTTTGGTTAATTACGTATTCAAAGAGTGCCATCCTGTGTCTAAATAGAGTAATAAAAAATTTCTACAAGATTCCTTTTCTCCAAATGCCTGAGTTAAGAAAAACAATGTGAATACAGGGGGAAATTATTAGCAATGAAAAATGAGGAACTGTCAATTTAAATTTGTGTGTGTGTACATTTTAATTGCATTACAGAAAATTCAAATACATTCAAAAGGAGAAAAACAGTACAATGAACCCAGTGTATCCATCATCTAGTTTCAACAAGTGTCAAAATATGACCAATTTTTCCCCATTACTTGTTCCACCCCACTGGATAAACTTGAAGTCAACCAGAGAAAACATTTCACTTCATCCATTAAATATTTATCTGTATTTCTAAAATATAAGGTAAAAAAACACTATTATACCACTATTATCTTAAAATAATAATAATTCCTTAATTTCATCAAATATCAGATTTCCTCAATTTCAAAAAAGGGCTTAAAAAGAACTATTTTTATTGGCATCGGTATCAATATATTAGGTTGATCTATTTCTAATGTCTTTTTACACTTTTTTTTTGGTCTTTTTGCCTTATCTAGGGCCACACCCGCAGCATATGGAGGTTCCCAGGCTAGGGGGTCTAACGGGAGCTGTAGCCACAGGCCGAGGCCAGAGCCACAGCAACGCGGGATCCGAGCCGCGTCTGCAACCTACACCACAGCTCACGGCAATGCCGGATCCTTAACCCACTGAGCAAGGCCAGGGATCAAACCGGCAACCTCATCGTTCCTAGTCGGATTCCTTAACTACTGAGCCACGACGGGAACTCCTCTAATGTCTTTTTTAAAAACTTCTCACTAAATTAGAATACTCATAAAGAGGAGTATATATATGTACTATTCAATCTAATGAATTTTCACAAAGAGGATAATGCCTGTGTAACCATGTAACTCATAATCTATTGGTCCCTCATTTCTTGGCAATATAAATGCTATATTAATATCTTGCCTTTTGTTTTGCTTTTTAGGGCCACAGCTGAGGCATATTTAAGTTCCCAGACCAGGGTCCAATCTGAGCTGCAGGTGCCATAGTACACCACAGCCACAGAAACGCAGGATCTAAACCGCATCTGCGACCTATGCCACAGCTCAATGCAATGCCAGATCCTTAATACTTTGAGTAAGGCCAGGGATCTAACCCAAAACCTCATGGATACTAGTCAGGTTTGTAATCTACTGAGCCATAATGGGAACCCCCATATTTTGACATCTCACTACTGTATATAGCACTTCCATTACCATAGAAATGGTTTATTGCTTTACTGTAATATCCAGGCATTATTATTATTATTATTATTATTATTATTATTACTTTAATGGCCAGGAGTTGAATCAGAGCTGCAGCTGAGGCTTGCGCCACAGCCACGTCATCAGACATGAGCTGCTTTTGTGAACTTTGCCACAGCTTATGGCCACACTAGATCCTCAATCCACTGAGCCAGGCCAGGGATCAAATCCCCATCCTCACAGAGATAACATTAGGTCCTTAACCCGCTGAGCCACAATGGGAACTCCCCAGGCATTATTTCTTAATTGAATTATATGAAACAATTTTGAATAAAACACTGAATTAATTTAAGTTGTAAAGAAATTATTTAAAATGTATGTGTGACTGGGTCATTTTGCTGTACGGTAGAAAATGGACAGAACGCTGTAAACCAGCTATAATGAAAAAAAATAAAAATCATTATAAAGATAAAAAAGTAATAAAAAATAAAATTTTTATAGGAGTTCCCGTCGTGGCACAGTGGAAAGGAATCCAAGTAAGTACCCTGAGGTTGCGGGTTCGATCCCTGGCCTCACTCAGTGGGTTAAAGATCCCGCATTGCCGTAAGCAGTGGTGTAGGTGGAAGACGCAGCTCGGATCCTGCATTGCTATGGCTCTGGTGTAGGCCGGTGGTTACAGTTCCGATTGGACCTTTAGCCTGGGAACCTCCATATGCCTCTGGTGTGGCCCTGAAAGACAAAAAGATCAATAAATAAATAAATAAAATTTTTATATTGACCAAACCTCTAGTTTTTTTCCCCTCCAGCTTTCCCTCTCTTTCTCTCTTTAATTAAGAAATGAGGATCATGGGCAAAGTAGAGTTGATAGCAAACGCCATATTAGATCTAAAAAAAAAAAACTGAAAAAAAAAACCTTTGCTTTCAGTCTTTAGAATTCTAATTAAACCTAAATGAAGGTACCCTTTCAGTAAATTAAAGATGGAATAAACAGAAATTTGGGAGAGGAGGCAACTTCTATGTAGGTATGCTTGCATCTATGAATCTATGCATTTCAGAGCCTTAAAAACAGAGAGGCAAAAGAGTTTGAGTGTTAAACAATATGGACTGAGGAACTTTTAGAAGAGTAAACTTCTATGCTATAATTTTTAACACATGAGCATATAAATTTAATTTTTTTTAGTCAAAAACCAAAGCATTTCTTAAAATTAGACTGCTTGTATTTCAAGAAAAAAACCTGAGCTGAAGAATTCTGATTTGGGGCTTCCTGTTGTGGCTCAGCAGCTTAGGAACCAAACATACTATCCGTGCACATGCCAGTTCAGTCCCTGTCCTTGCTCAATGGGTTAAGGATCCTGTGTTGCCACAAACTGTGGCATAGGTTGCAGATGTGCCTGGGTTCCAACATTGCTGTGACATAGGTCTACAGATACAGTGATGATTTCACCCCAGTCCAGGAAATTCCATATGCCACAGGTATGTCAATAAAAAGAAAAAAAAAGAGTTCTAATTTTATGCTTGTTTGAAACGATTAAATTGGAGCAGGTGACTATCTCTAAAGATGATGAATTACAAGTTCTACCTCCCAGACATTAAAATCACTAAAACCAAATTCAACACATTTTCTACACAAAACATTTTATTATTTCAATGACACTGTAATGGGATTTTATACAGTGAAAATAAATATTTTCTAATCTTTTGAAGGATGATTGTAGGATTTAAGTAATGTGTGAAGACTCAAGGCATACAGGAAAATACTGATAAGTTTAAATTTATTAAATGAAAATTTTAAAAATATTAAAAAGTGAAAATATAAGCCAGAAAGTGGAAGAATAATTTGTAACACATAAATATATAGAATACTGAAATAACTCTCAAAAATCTATAAGGGACTAGCCAAAAAATTAAAAACCGGAAAATGGCATAAACAGGAAAGTCACAGGAGAAAAAAGCTAATGATCAATAAATGAGTAATGAAATGCACAATCTTGGTCATAATCATGGAAATGTAAATGGTTTTTCTTTTATTAGAGTGGCAGCAATGTTAAAATTTTAATAATAATATCAAGTGTTTGAGAGGAGTGGACAAACTGGAAATCTAATATACTGCTGATAGAAGTGTAAATGGAAACAACCTAAATGATTATTAATAGGGAAAAAAGAAGTTGTAATCTTTTCCTGCAAAGGAGTATTGCATGGCAGTTAAATGATGGAGTGAATCAAGCATGTTAACATGGATAAATTATAACAGAATTAAGTTGAAATGCTGCAGTAGGATACATTATGATGCAAACTGGGAAAGGATGCATATAATATGATACTGGGATGGTATGTGAATATATGATAATTTATATAGTTTTAATTATAAATATTTTTAACAACAAATATATATCTCAAACTTACCAAAGTATTCAGAGGAAGAATATATAGAATCTTGAAGATCATAGTTACCTCGGGGAGAAAGAGAAGAGGATGGAATTAAGGAGCACAAAGTGAACATCAACTAAACCTGTAAAATTTTGTCTGAAAAACAAAACAACCTCAATTATCATAAAATGTTAACACCTATTAATTCACAGTATCAAGTACACATGAATAGCTATTATTTTAATCTCTGGATAGTTAAAATAATTTATAATTTTACAAAATGGAAAAATGAAAGATTATTGTGATTTGTTATTACAATTTATCTGGCAATTTCAACAAGATTCAAATTTGTACTTAGAAATATGATAATATATTATGGGTTGAGCAAAGCCCATGAGAATTCATGTACTACATTTTTATTTTATAATTTCAGTCTTTCTAATCCAAATTTTTAACCCAGATAGCAGCAAAAACTACTTTCATTTGAACCTCTCCTTCCTTATTTACTTTCTTATTAAAAGTACAAGATCAGAGGTTCCTGCTGTGGTTCAGTGGCTTAAGAATCTGACTGCAGTGGCTCAGGTCACTGCGGAAGTAGGGGTTTGATCCCCGGTCCAGCATAGTGAGTCACAGCTGTGACTGGGATTCAATCCCTGACCCAGAATTTATATGCCAAGAAATCTGACAACGTAGAAGTAACAGACAACTTTCTAGAAACATACAGCACACCAAAACTGAATTAAGAAGAAATAGATCATTTGACCAGACTGATCACTAGAGGTGAAAATGAATATGTGATAAAAATACTCCCTATAAACTAAAGTCCAAGATCAGATGGATTAACAGGCGAATTCTACCAAACACACAAAAAGAACTTATAGCTATCCTTCTTAAATTTTTCGAAAAGATTGAAGAAGAAGGAACACTCCCAAAGACATTCTATGAAGCCACCATCACACAGATACCAAAACCAGACAGAGGTACTACCAAAAGAGAAAGTTATAGGCCAATATCTTTGAAGAATACATATACGAAAATTCTCAACAAAACTTTAGCCAACCGAATCCAACACATAAAAAAGATCACAGACCATGACCAAGTGGGATTCATCCCAAGTTCATAAGGATAGTTCAACACACGCAAATCAATCATTGTCATACATCACATTAACAAAAGGAAAGTCAGAAACCACAGTAGGATCATCTCAATAGATGCAGAAAAAGCACTTGACAAAGTCCAGTGTCCACTCATGATTAAAAAAAAAAAAAAAACTCTTACCAAAGTGGGAATATATCTTAACACAATAAAAGCCATTTATAACAAACCTACAGCCAATATAATACTCAACAGAGAAAAACTGAAAGCCTTCCTACTAAAATTTGGGAGAAGACAGGGATGCCCAATGTCACCACTTTTAGTTAACACAGTATTGGAAGTCCTAGCCACAACAATCAGGCAAACAAAATAAATAAAAGTATCCAAATTGGAAGAGAAGAGATACGATTGTCACTATATGCGGATGACATGATATTATACACAGGAAATCCTATGGACTCCACATAAAAACTGCTAGAACTGATCAAGTTCAGTAGCAGGATACAGGATAAACATTCAGAAATCAATTGCATTTCTGTATACTAACAATGAAGTATTAGAAAAGAAATATTAAAAAAAAAATTTAAATCACACCCCCAAAAATTAACTTGAATAAACTTGACTAAGGAAGTGAAAGACTTATATGCTGAGAACTATAAAACATTAATCAAGGAAATTAAAGAAGATTCAAAGAAATGGAAAGATACCCCATGCTCCTGGATTTGAAGAATCAATATCGTTAAAATAGCCATACTACCCTATGAATACAAAGATTTAATCCAATTCCTATCAAATTACCCATGATGTTTTTCACTAAACTAGAACAAATCCAAAAATTCATATGGAACTATAAAAGCCCCAGAATCGCCATTGCAATCTTGAGAAGAAAAAAAAAAAAAAACAAGCAGGAAGCATAACTCTCCCAGACTTCAGACAATATCACAAAACTACAATAATCAAGACAATGTGGTACTGGTACAAAAAGAGACATAAGGATCAATGGAACAGACTAGAGAGCCCAGAAATAAACCCAGACACTTACAGTCAATTAGTCTTCAACAAAGGAGGCAAGAACATAAAATGGGAAAAAGACAAGTCTCTTCAGCAGGAGATGCTGGGAAAACTGGACAGCTGCATATAAATCAATGCAACTAAAATACACCCTCACACCATGCACAAAAATAAACTCAAAATGGCTCAAAGCCTTAAACATAAGACATGACACCATAAAACTCCTAGAAGAGAACATGGGCAAAACATTCTCTGACATCAACTGTACAAATGCCTTCTTAGGTCAGGCTCCCAAGGCAATAGAAATGAAAACAAAAATAATCTAATAGGATCTAATCAGACTTCCAAGCTTTTTGCACAGCAAAGGAAAACATTAAAAAAAAAAGCAAAAAAAAAAACCTGAAACAACCTACAGAATGGTAGAAGATAGTTGCAAACGATGGAACCAACAAGGGCTTAATCTCCAAAATATACAAACAACTCATATAACTCAACAGAAAAAACAAAAAACAAAAAACCCAAGTGAAAAATGGGAGAAGACATAAATAGACATTTCTCCAAAGAAGATATACAGATGGTCACCAGGCATATGAAAAAATGCTCAACATCACTAATTATTAGAGAAATGCAAATCAAAACTACAATGAGGTACCAACTCACACCAGTAAGAATGACTATCATTAACAAATTTCCAAATAACAAATGCTGGAGAGGGTGTGAAGAAAAGAGAATATTCTCACATTGTTGGTGGTGGGAATGTAAACTGGTACGACTCCTAGGGAAAACAGTATGGAGATTCCTCAGAAAACTATAGAACCACCATATGATCCAGCAATCCCACTCCTGGGTATATATCTGGACAAAACTATAATTCAAAAAGATACAGGCTGGAGTTCCCTTTGTGGCTCAGTGGTTAACAAATCCGACTGGGAACCATGAGGTTGCGGGTTCAATCCCTGGCCTTGCTCAGTGGGTTAAGGATCCGGCATTGCCATGAGCTGTGGTGTAGGTTGCAGACCCGGCTCGGATCCCGCGTTGCTGTGGCTGGAGCGAAGGCCAGCAGCTACTGCTCCTGTTAGACCCCTAGCCTGGGAACCTCCATATGCCGCGGTTGCGGCTCCACATAAAAAAGACAAAAAAAAAAAAGATACAGGCAACCCTATGTTCATTGCAGCACTATTCACAACAGCCAAGATATGGAAACAACCTACATGTCCATTGACAGATGAATGGATTTAGAAGGTGCGGTACAGGAGTTTGGCTCAGTGAAAACAAATCTGACTAGGATCCATGAGGACTCAGATTCGACCCCCTGGCCTCACCCAGTGGGTTAAGTATCCGACGCTGCCGTGCACGGTGGTGTAGGTCGCAGATGTGGCTCAGATCTGGTGTTGCTGTAGTTGTGGTGTAGGCCAGCAGCTACAGCTACGATTAGACCCCTAACCTGTGAACTTCCATATGCCACAGGTATGGCTCTAAAAAGAAAAAAAAAAAAAAGATGTGATACATATATACAATGGAATAGTACTTAGCCATAAAAATGAAGAAAATAATGCTATTTGCAGCAACATGGATGCAACTAGAGATTCTTATACTAAGTGAAGTAGTTCAGAAAGACAAATACAATCTGATATCAATTATATGTGGAATCTAAAATATGGCACAGGAGGATTTCCCATCGTGGCGCAGCGGAAACGAATCTGACTAGGAACCATGAGGTTGTAGGTTCGATCCCCGTCCTCGCTCAATGGGTTAAGGATCTGGTGTTGCCATGAGCTGTGGTGTAGGTCACAGACACGGCTCGGATCCTGCGTTGCTGTGGCTGTGGTGTAGGCCGGCAGCTGTAGCTCCGACTGGATCCCCAGCCTGGGAATTTCCATATGCTGCAGGTGGGTCTGTAAAAAGACTAAACATATATAGATGAATCTTCCTACAAAAGAGAAACAGACTCACAGACATGGAGAACAGGCTTGTGGTTGCCAATATGGAGAGAGTGGGATGGACTGGGATTTTGAGGTTAGTAGATTCAAACTTACACTTAGAATGGATAAGCAATGAGGTCCTGGTGTATAGCACAGGGAACTATATCCAATCATAGAACATGATAGAAGGTAATAAGAGAAAGTATTGTAATGATAGAAGGTAATAAGGTAATAATAGTATATACATGCTATTACTGGGTCACTTTGCTGTACAGTAAAACTTAACAGGGCATTGTAAATCAATTAAAATTAAATTTTTAAAAGAAATCTGTTTATAAGTACCCAGTTTGTGGTGTTTTCTTAAGGCAGCCAGAACAAAGATGCTCTTTCTCCTTTATTTTTAAAGCATTTTCAAGATACTTATTCTCTACTGTGAAGTGTCTTTTTACCAATATAACTTTTAATTGGGATGAATGTCTTCTACTTGTTGATTCTGGGACATTCTTTATATATCCCAAACTGGAGTTCTTTGTTGGATATAGACACCGTAAATACTTTCTCCCATTCTACGGGCTGCCCTCTAACTCTTTTTAGAAGTGTCTTCATTTTTTATAGGCAGAAATTCCTAATTTTAATATAACTCATTTCAATTTTTGTGCTTTTATGTATAGGGCTCACTGTATTCTCTTAAAAATTTTTTTGCCTACCTGCTATACTTTTTTTTTTGATACCTTTATAATATGCAACTGTCCTAAAGCAAAAGCAACCCTTTGCCTTTCCACCATTAACAGTAAGAATGCATATCATCCTCCACATTCAAAACAAACACTTATACCCTAAGCCAAAAATAAGAAAAAAATTATATCTCACCTTCGAAAAAACTTGAATATTCCCCATAAATTAACTTACCAAAATTTTACTCACTTCTGCCTAAAAATAAATGCATATGAATGTACTTATGCCTGAAGACAAATACATATAATAATGATGTAGAAAAATTACTATTACCCCCCACGATGAACAAGCTAATACAAACTTGACAACTGTTATAGAGCTTTTTTCCTTTAAACATAGGTTGTGTTTTTATTAACTTGAATAGCCTGATGTTTTAAAATGTGATACCCTTATATCTTTCCCAGAAACACTTTTTTCTAAAGCTAGTCTTCCTTTTTATTTATTTGTCTTTTTAGGGCCACACGTGTGGCAAATGGAGGTTCCCAGGCTAGGGGTCGAATAGGAACTATAGTTGCTAGCCTAGGCCAAAGCCACAGCAATGCCAGGTCCAAGCTGCATCTGTGACCTATACCACAGCTCAAGGCAACACTGTATCCTTAACCCAATGAGTGAGGCCAGGGATTGAACCTAGTCAGATGGATACTAGTCTCATGGATACTAGTCAGATTCGTTTCCACTGAGCCACAGTGGGAATTCCAAGGTCTTCCTTTCATAATTGAGATGAAATAAATTGATATATTCATGATTTTCTTTTATGCTCCATCATCCTCCTAGATTAAACACTTCTTTTATTTTTCTTGATTTATTTTGCCACACCTGCAGCATGCAGAAGTTCCCAGGCCAGGGATCAAACTCATGCCACAGCAGTAACCCAAGCCTCTGCAGTCACAATGCCAGATCCTTAACCCATTGTACCACAGGGAACTTCTTAAACAATTATTATTGAAGTACGTGCTAACAGGTCTTTCAGGGAGAGCGTATTGTGGGAAAGGTTTTTAGTTTTTGTCAAAAAATTTGTTTTGCTCTCATTCTTAAATAGTTTAGCTGGTTATGGAATTCTAGGCTGATGATCTTTCTTTTCCCTCAGCACCAACCTCTGTTTTTTTGGATAAATGACAAAATTGCTATTTTGGTGTTGTAAACTATCTTTTTCTCTTTAGTATCTTTGAAAATTCTTTCTCCTTGATATTTAACAGACTCAGTAAACTATTTAATGGTGTGGTTTTAGACCTATTCATCCTGCACAGTATTCACTGTACATGTTTTTCTGAGGCTTTCTGTTTTGTCAGCTATTATCTATTCAAATATTGATTATTCCTCATTCCTTCTATTCTTTTCTTCAGGAACTTCTATGTTGAAGAAGTTCCTCAATTTGTTCTCTATATATTTTATTGACTCTTCATAATTTTCTCTTTATTTTTCTGGATGAGTTCTTCAAATTATGTTTAAATTCATTAATTCTATCTTTACCTAGTCAAGAGTTTATCCTATATGTAGAATTTGTATTTTAATTGTTATATTTAATCAGATATGGGATTTGTGATTAATTCCTTTTCATAACCAAATGTTATTTCATTTGTTCACTTTTTTCCCATTTTTCAGCCACAACTGTGGCATATGGAAGTTCCTGGCTAGGGATTGAATCCAAGCTGCAGCTGTGATCTGTACCAGATCCTTAACCTGCTGCACCACGGTGAGAACTCATTTGTTCCTATTTTTGTATTACAATGCCTAGCCCCTTTTAAATAGAAGAAATATATTTCTGCCAGCAACCTCAAAATACACATTTTTATGTCTCTGGCAGACTGGTCCATAAAATTAATTTCCACGAGAGTGAAAATATCATTTGATTTTGTTGACTGTTACTAGAATGTCATTTTCAGGTAACATAATAAACCCTGTCTTAAGTGATTAAACCAGAAGGAAAATATATTATCTTGTATATCATGCTCCCCAGTAAAGCAGATCTAGGGTCAATTAATTCCCTGGTTCTATGACATTATCAGCATTTGTTCTTTTTTGAGACTGACATAATATATATTGCAAATCTGTCCATGGCAACTCTCCTTATGGTTACAAAAATGGATAAAGAGTTGCAGATATTCCATGCAGACCCAATAACATCCACCGGAACTAAAGATGCCATCTCTTCTTGTGTTTTTTTTAATTATTAAGAAAAATCTTTCCCAAAAGTCCCTCAATTCACACATACTCCCTTTCTCCTTGCTCACAGTTTCCACTAGCTTTAACATCTTGTATTTATTACAAATGATGAACTAATAGTGATACATTATTATACATTTATATATATATATATATTTTTTTTTTTTGTCTTTTTGCCTTATCTAGGGCCGCACCCACGGCATATGGAGGTTCCCAGGCTAGGGGTCAAACAGGGGCTGTAGCTGCCGGCCTTCGCCACAGCCACAGCAACGTGGGATCCGCGCCACGTCTGCAACCTATACCACAGCTCACGGCAACGCCGGATCCTTAACCCACTGAGCAAGGCCAGGGATCGAACCCACAACCTCATGGTTCCTAGTAGGATTCGTTAACCACTAAGCCACGACGGGAACTCCAGTGATACAGGAGTTATTACTATTATTATTATTAACTAAAGTCCATAGTTTATATTAGGATTCACTGTATTGTATAGCTCTACCAGTTTTGAAAAATGCATGTTACGTTTCTACAATTACAATATCATAAAGAATAGTTTCACTGCCCTAAAAATTCCCTATACTCCACCTATTCATCCTACCCTTCCCTGGCCTCCCCTGTACTAATAACTTGAAACCACAACCTCTGGCAACCACCCACTGTTCTTTTGTTTCCATAGTTTTGCCTTTTCCAGAATATTATACAGCTGGAATCATATGGCATGAAGCCTTTTCAGGTTGGCTTTTTTAACTCAGGAATATGTATTTAAGTTCCTTCCATGTCTTTCTATGGCTTGATAACTCATTTTTTTTTCATAGCTGAATATTCCATTGCATGGATATCTCATGGTTTATTCACTTAATGTAGAACATTTGGATTGCTTCCAAATTTCAGCAGTTATGAAAAAGGGCTGTTATACACACTGGTGTGCAGGACTTTATGTGAACGTAAGTTTTCAACTCATTTGTGAAAATACCAAGAAGCATAATTGGTGGGTCGTACAGTAGCAGTATGCTTAGGATACTTTTTTCCAAAGTGACTGTAATCATTTTTGCATTCCCATCAGCAATAAATGAGAGTCCCTGTTGCTCCATATTCTTCTCAGAATTTGTTGTCAATGTTTTGGATTTTGCCCATTCTGACAGGCGTGTAGTATCTCACCATTATTTAATTTGCATTTCTATGATGACATGATATAGAGATCTTTTATTTGCTTTATTTGCTTTCTGTGTATCTTGTTTGCTGAAGTCTGTTTAGACATTTTGCCCTCTTAATTGGGATGTTTGTTGTCTTGTTGTTTCAGAGTTCTATATTTTGGTGAGTTCTATGTTATCTTTTTCAGATATATGTTCCGCAAATATTTCCTCACAATCTGTGGCTTAGTTTTTTTCATTCTAAAGTGTCTTTAAAGAATTAAGTCCAACTTAGCAACTTTTTCTTTCATGGATTTTGCTTTTGGTGTTTTATCTAAAAAGTCTTGAACTAAACAAGTTCGAACTAGATTTTTCTCTGTTTTTTTCTAGAACTTTCATAGTTGTGCATTGTACATTTAGATCTATGATCCATTTTGAGTTTATTTTTGTTAAAGTTGTAATACCAGCATATCAGTTCCCAGTTTTTCTTTTTTTGCATGTGCATGTACTGTTGTTCTAGCACAATCTGTTGAAAAAGACTAAAGCTTTCTCCATTAGATTACTTTGCTACTTTGTCAAAGATCAGCTGATCATTGTATGAGTCTACTTCTGAGCTTTCTGTTCTGTTCCAGTCATCTATTTGATTTTTTTCACCAATACAGTCCTGGTTACTATAGCTTTATAGCGTCCTAAGGTTGCTGTCAGTCCTTCCACTGTGTTCTTCAATGCTGTGGCAGGTATTCTGGGCCTTTTGCCTTTCCATATAAATTTAGAAGTAATTTGATGTCCACAAAGTAACTTCCTGGAATTTTGATTATGGTTACATTAAATCTTAAATCAATTTGGAAAGAATTGACTTTTAACAATATGGGAGTTTTAATAGCCATAAACATGGAATATTTTTCTATTTATTTAGATCTTCTTTGATCTTATAACTTTGTAGGTTTCCTGACATAAATCTTATACATATTTTCGATGCTAATATAATAATGTTTATCGGGTGTATAGGTAACAAATGACATTCCTATGTTAATTTTATATCCAGAACTTTGCTATAATTGGTCTTCACTTCCAAGAGATTTTTTTTGTTGATTCTTGGGATGTTTTTTGCCTTACTGTATTAGGCAGAACTTCCAGTACAAGGTTGAATAGCAGTGGTGAGGTAAGACATTCTTGCCTTGTTCCTGATTTTAGATGGAAAGCATATAATCTCCCACCATTAAGTATGTTAGTTATAAGCTCTCTGTAGATTTTTCTTTTTCAAGAATAAGTAATAATGCATCAGATTGTAGATGTTCTTCCTTTATTAGGCTGAGAATAAGAAAGTCCCTTGCTGTTTCTAGTTCGCTGTGAGCTTTCATCATGAATAGGTATCCAGTTTCGTCAAATAGTTGTTTTGTAATCTACTGGTATGGTCATATGATTTCTCTTTTTCTTTTTTCTTTTTTTTGGCAACATCCACAGTATGTATACGTTCTCAGGCCTGAGATCAAACCCACGCCACAGCAGTAAGCAGAGCCACTGAAGTGAAGCTAGATCCCTAACCCGGTGCACTACAAGGAAACTTCTAATTGTTCTATTTTAATCTGATGAAGTGATGGATTACATTAATTGATCTTGAATGTTGAACCAGTTTTGAATACCTGGAATATCACTTGGCTGCGGTGCATAATTTTTTGTAATACTTGTTGAATTTGATAATTTTGTTGAGGATTTTTATACCTATGTTCATGAAAGATATGCATCATGAAAGATACTTGTAGCTTTCTTTTCTTATAATGACTTTGCCCGGCTTCAGTATTAAAGTAATGCTGGCCTCACAGAATGAATTAGCTTCTATTTTTTGGAACAGATTGTATACAATTAGCACCATTTTCTTCTTGAATGTTTGGTATAAATCACCAGTAAAACTATTTAGGCCTGATGTTTTCTGTTCTGAAATCTTAATAATTATTGATTTAGTAGATACAGGCTTATGTAAAATAGTTCTTTTCCCTTGTCTAAGTTTTGGTAGATATAAATCATCAAATTGTTTATTGCCTTTATCTATTTCTTGCAACCTGAAAAAAAATCTGCAACCACCTCTGTAGAAATGTTGTCAGACTTATCCTGCCAGAATCACTTCTCCTCAGTCTAGTAAATTCAAAGAATAAAAAGCTGCTCATTCTTTTGACTCCCAACTGAAGTATTCTAGGAAAGTACTTTTGCATGTCATCTTTCCATTAAAGAACTTACATTTTCTAAAATATAACTGTATTTTCTATAAAAGGGAGCTGGTATACTTGGAATAGTATTCGCTTACTTCAAAGAAAATCAACTATTTCAGGTAAGCAAGAAACTTGAATAACGTCATACAGTAGAAAGCACTTTCAAATATAATAGTATTCACTGAAGTCCTCTTAGAAAATTAATGATGCAAAAAGGGTTTGGAATTCTCTAGTTGAGCTTGTATATAGTTCTATAATAACTTGATTTATCTACCTATGAAAAGGTCTATTTATTAAAATATCAGGCCACATCACAAAAAAACTAGAGATTTTTAAATGAGGATTTTATTTACAAAAAGGCCACAGAGTATTAATAAAATTTTATGAACACAATTTTGTTAGTAATAATTAACAGAATCAAGAATGGCTTATATATAATATCACTTATAATATACATTAAACATGGTTTTCATACTACCTTTATCCATTAGTGTGTTTATATTCCAATATTTAAGAAAGGTAAAAATATGGCAGTATACATGAAACAGATTTACTAAATACTTTTAAATTATGGTTCCTCTACATAAGAGAGTAAGTCAATTTTTAATCCTCCTGCAAATTAAATGACCCATCCATTATAATTTCTAAATTAAAAGAATGTAAATATTTCATACATAACTCAAAATGCATAAAAGAAACTGTCATAAATTTTAAAAGAAAAATATTACATTAGCAGTATCAAAAATTAACAAGGAATTTTCCAAAAAATATTACAGAATTAAGGCACATTTAAAGGTTTCATAATGATTAAGTCTAGAATATTTTTTACTTGCATTCTTGTCCATCCAGTTGAAAACACCAAAGCACTGACTGACTGTGAAAGGACCATTTTTAAATGAATATTAAATGGCAGCATGAATCATTTTAAGCATAAGAAGAAGGACTACATATTTTGATTTGCAAATAATGTTCGTTAGTCAAGTAATTTTCAGTGTTTCCATTATCCTTGAATGACAAGATTCTTTAAGTACTATGTGGGGGAAAAAATGACCATCTTTTTATTGATGGAAGGCTTCTAATCTTATTCGGGTTGGATCTTCTGGATGTCTCAAGGCAATTCCATTACGCAGAAGTAGCTCGATATAAGGTGGCCAAAAAGAATCACTAATTTTGACATATGGGTCATGTGGAACACCAAATAATCTATTTAAAAGAATCTAGGGAAAAAATCATTTAAAATACACCTTACTTGGGAAAAAAACTGATAGAGCTATAATAAAACATTAAGATTTTTTTACCAAATAATGTCGATCTCTTTTCTCCTTGAATAATTGTTTATATCATAATTTCTATGTGTTAAATACCTGACTTTATTTTTTAAAAATCTACAAATATTAATGAATGGAAAAAGCTTTAAAATAAATCTCCAATCTTAACTTTTAAAACATTTCCTGAAAAGTGGTTAAAAGGCATTTACAATTCTCCCACTTCTCTTAGGATTAATAACTTGTTTGTGTTAGAAGTTTGGTTATAACATTTTTAAAAAATAAAAACAGAAAACCTAAATACTCGACAGAATACACAGAAAGTTCATAAAACAACAGTCTTAATATCTGAGGGAAGGAGAAATCACCAACCCTTCTCCCACCCCCCAAATACCTATTTATCTGATAAATCTTCAAAACAACAATTCTATCATGATTTCCTTCAAGTTAATCATAAATATATTTGATTTCTTAACCTAGGGTATTGAGGGGGTTACAACCACAAATTGAAAAGTTTTGAGTATATTATATAAGACTAAATTATATAAGACTAATACATTTCCCAAATACCAAGGAATTAGTCTCTGTAAAGACGCCCTTAGTCTTAAGAAAGAGGTTTCTATGGTTAAAGAAGGTGTGAAAAGACTGCTAATGTATAGTGAGAATCACCTGTCTTTTCCAAACTCACTGGCATTAGAAAAGTTGAAGAAATACTTAAAATTCTTTGAACACTTATGTTCTATGAAACATACTGAAAAATGCTAAATATATCAGTTATTACTCTACCTCCACATCTCCTACATAGTGCTTCCACAAATTACAAAACCTGAATCCAGAAAGGTATAAAGATTTCTCAAGGGGTACATAATTAGTGGCAGATCATGGATTAGACTACATGTCTCTGAATTGCCAGGCCAACACTTTAAGGATATTGTAAGAACACAGAAAAAGAAAATATAATTTATATAAATACAAAGTTCAATAGAAATAAAATCAAACTATAAAGCTCTCAATCACATTTCGTAATATCAACATCTCAATTTTTAAAATAAAATGTCACCTCTCATTAACTTTAGCTATTTCAAGTGCCACATCCTGGAGAAAAAAAAGCTCATGGTCTCATTTCTTTTACGTATGATAATAAAAGAATTAAATATGACTCCTACTTTAGAGCAATTGCTTATTTTAATATAATTTAAAACCTTTCTTTTAACTTTTAGCTTCAATCGTATCTACTAGATGCCAGAAACAATTAAATGCTAGAAATTCTACTTTAAAATGAATATGTATATTGTTTCATTCTTTGATCAACTGAAGTTTAAATTTTGGCCACTTTTATCAAGATCTGAAGACAAAAATGGTTTCTAAGTTTTATATGGTATCCAATAGTACACTATTCAAAAATTACACATATATTTCCCAGTTAAGAACCAATATTTGCCACATAGAAGAGAAATTTATTTTTTTTTTAAATTAAGTCTTCCATGAGAAATATTAGTACTGGAATAAATAGAAATTGTTAAAAGATTCTAATCCCAAATCAAACAAATATTTGTAATTGTCTTTCAAAACAATACTATAATATATAAGGCATCCTGAGGTATAAGAACCACTTAGCTACAATGAAACAAGTTTTCTGAAATCACTTTATTCTAAACGATTTTCAAAAGCCACATTGTTAACTACCTCTTCACAGACTACTTATCTTCCTCTCCACTCAACTTGCAATGGATTATCATATCAAGATTTAAAGTATTTAAAGAGTTCCTGCTGTGGTACAATGGGATTGGAGGCACCTCTGCAGCGGCAGGACACAGGTTCAATCCCTGGCCCAGTACAGTGGGTTAAAGGATACAGTGTTGCCACAGCTGTGGCATAGGTCACAACTGTGGCTCGGATCCAATCCTATACAGCCCAAGAACACCATATGCCACAGGGTGGCCAAAAAAGAAAAAAAAAGATTTAAAGTATTTAATATATTTGATAATTTGGCTGAAGCTTCGAATCTTTTTTTAAAAAGGTCAAAGATACTCGTTCTTTTTTAAAAAAAAGTAATGTCAAGTAAAAGTTAAAATTAGTCCTTACATTATGAAAAAAAAAAGCAGGTATTATTTAAGGAAAACCTGTGCATGAATTTCTTAAATTCAATGAAATATTTTAAAGAGTATACTGAGTTGCCAACTAATGATTATATCAATATAACAGCATAGGGTTTCACTGTGTAGATGCTAATTATTAACACCATAAAAGTTTTCTTAAAGTAATAATCTTGGGAATATGACTTAGGGTAACACTTTCATCTCAACTTCTTTTAAAAAATAATACTCTTTCTAGTTCTTCACAAGAAATAGAACAAATTTTATACTAAAGATAAATTAATACATTTAATAAAGATTGGTGTTATACCTTAAGAACTGAAGCAGAATTTTTTTCTTTTCAAGCCTATGTATAAATATTCACGAATCACTAATTAAGAGACATCTTCAAGCAAAACTATACAAGACACTTACCTCTAAGATTTCATGAAGTGTTATCAGCTGTGCCGTTGATTCTTTAGTGTTTTTCTTTGAGAAATGTGAATAACAAAGAATTAACATTTCAGTTTTGTCAATGGCAGAATATTATATTTACTACAAAAGTTTAAAAATTAATATTTCTCAATTGCAATGGTACAAGACATACTAAAACCAAACATTTATAATTAGATGATTTTAAAAGAATTCTGAAAGTAAACAAGCTGCTTATATGAAACAGTAAGGTTCCTAAAAACACAGCTGAGACAACCTCTAAGACAGAGACAGCTTTTGCAATTACCATAAGATACAATTCAGACTACCTATATGTAATGGATCAATTATATAACATATACCCACTCATATAAAAGAAAGTCTAATGTTTGAACCCTTCCGTTCAAAATATCCCAAACAAATACCATTAGAGACTGTGTTTATACAGCTTCAGCGCAGGAAACTTGTTTACCAGGGAGGCCTGTTCATCTTTTCATAGTTCTTGACAGTTCCTAATGTTAACACACTAGTTCTTTTTTCTTGGAATTACAGAGAATAAACCTCATTCCAATTCCATCCAAGAGTGTGTGAAGACAGTCATTATAAGGTCCATGTCTTCTCCATATTATTCACCTCGAGTTTCTTCAATTATTGCTACCTCTTAATATTATGGTTGTTCTCTGAAAGTGCTCTAATTTGCCTTTTAAAAAAAATCCATTCTCCACAATGATATAGATGCGATTCAAAAACCAAAAATGAAAAGGAAGACTCACTTTTAGACACACAGATGATGGAATTTTATCAAGATTAAGACTGCATTAGCTTTTGGACATCAATTTCACCCTGCTGACCTCCAAATGAGAATGCAATCATCTAAAGTGCTAGTCTCCTTCATTACATCGCTACATCTCCTTCATTCTTTAATATTTTATTTATTTTATTTTATTTTATTTTTTGTCTTTTGTCGTTTTTTTAGGGCCGCACTCGCGGTATGTGGATGTTCCCAGGCTAGGGGTCTAATCAGAGCTACAGCCAGCCACAGCCACAGCCACGCCAGATCCGAGCCGTGTCTGCACCCTAGAGCACAGCAACCTACACCACAGCTCATGGCTTTTCTTTAACATTTTAAACCCAAGAAAGACAGCCTGTCTACCTCCACTAAATATTATCCTCTTTTATCCGGACTGTCCTATTTTATCTTGTCCAGTTAAAAAATACAGTTCTAATTCTGTCATCCAGTGTATTTATGATCTAGTCCTCTCAGTTTCATATCATTTGTAAACTTTGATGACCATATCTTCTACCTCTTTATCCAAATTACCATTAAAAATGTTCATTAGGGAGTTCCCATCATGGCTCTGTGGTTAACGAACCTGGCTAGTATCCATGAGGATGCAGGTTCAACCCCTGACCTTGCTCAGTGGGTTAAGAGTCCAGTGTTGCCATGAGCTGCGGTTTAGGTCACAGATGCTGCTCAGATCCCGTGTTGTTGTGGCTGTGGTGTAGGCCAGCAGCTACAGCTCCAATTTGAACCCTAGCCTGGGAACCTCCACATGCTGTGGGTGCGGCCCTAAAAAGCCAAAAACAAACAAAAAAAATGTTCAACATGACAAGGTTCTAAGGGAAATGACTAGAAATCTCCCAGAATAATACTAAATCTAATCACCAGCATTTTAGTTCAGACATTCAGTTAACTGCAAGGTCTCCTACTAAACAGACATCTGGTACTTTCCTGACCACAGTCAAGATTACTATTGAATCCTTGTAACGTATTATAAAATAAGCCTGACAAAAACAAATGGATTCCTGAGTAAAGATGATAAAGTGGGATCTCAAAATCTCCTGTCCTCTACTATCTTACTAAATGAAAAAGTGATAAAAAGTAGCATGTGATTCACAAGTGATGAAAGAAAACACAATTATAGAACTGATAAATATACAGCAAGGCACAAATTATTATGTTAAGGTTTGAGACAAAGAAAATGCAGAGGAAAAATATAATGAAAGGAAACAAAGAAAAACTGTTCCAACATAAGAATATGAAAAACAATATAAAAACAATAAAATAAAATTGCCATGAAATGAAATGTGACCTAAACCTGCCCTTGGAAACAATACATCATCTTCAAGGCAAACCTGATATTGAATGACCAACACTGTTACATAACCCTGTTAAGTTATAAAATTCAAAGATAAAGAGGAGGTCCTGTCATGGCACAGAAGAAATGAATCCGACTAGTAACCATGAGGTTGTGGGTTCGATCCCTGGCCTTGCTCAGTGGGTTAAGGATCCGGCGTTGCCATGAGCTGTGCTGTAGGTCACAGACACCGCTCGGATCTTGCGTTGCTGTGGCTGTGGCGCAGGCAGCTGTAGCTCCAACTCGACCCCTAGCCTTGGAACCTCCACATGCTGTGGGCGTGGCCCTAAAAAGCAAACAAACAAATACAACAAAACGAAACAAAGAACTCTTCTGGCAAACAGTCATAAGCAGCAAGACATCTATAGTCTTGTCTCAGACTTCTCCACTGCACATTATTTTCCAGAAAAATGGGAAAATTCCCTATCAAGTCTTGAGATTTTAAAAAATTGTGCCCAAGTTAAGCCTTTAAGTATAAAGCAAACAATGTGTTCAGCATTTAAGAATTCAAGAAACAAAACACCCTGGAATCCTTCTTTAAGAAATTACGGTCAAAGAAACCCATCCTATCAAATAATGGACTAAACTTAAAAACTCAAAAATGAATGGTAAAAGATGATAAGCATTGAACCCAGCACAATGTATAATAAATACTAACATATACATAAATGATGGTATCAGAACACGATATAAAGGCTATAAACCTGCCAAAGTTAAAATAAATAAAACAAAATTAGAAAGAGGGCATTGAGGGAAGAATGTTAATTTTCTTATTTTTCATATCAGGGAACCAATAAATCACTTGAAGCAAAGAAACATTTATCTGAGTTTATCTGAATTCAACTTCACTCATTTTTCATCTATCAAACATAAGTAAAATTACATCTAAAAATATTTTATATTAGCATGTACAAAATTACACTGATTCACCCACCCATCAGTCCATCTATGTTTCCATACATGTACGTATTAAGGAAGATGTCTCAAATAATATTCACCTAATGTTAATGATCTGGTGGAGGGAGTTCGGTTGTTTCTTTTTAGTATACATCTTTGAATTATAAAGTTCAATGTTACAGACAAAACTGTGTCTTCCAAAGTTCTTATGTTGAAATCCTAATCCCCAATGTGACTGCATTTGGAAGCAGAGCCTTTAAAATGGTAATTAAGGTTATATGCAATCATGAAGGTGGGGCCCTAATCCAACTGGACTGGTCCTTTTAAGAAGAGGAAGACACACCAGAATGTTCCCTCAAAACTCACAAAGAGAAAAAGCCATGTGAGGACTCAGCAAGAAGGCAGCCAACCACAACCAGGAAGAAAGGCCTCAGTAAAAAATGATACCGATGACACCTTTATCTTGGACTTTTGGTCTCCTAAACTGTGAAAAAATAAATTTATTTTGTTTAAGCAATCTTGTTTTTGGTATTTTGTTATAGCAGCATGAGCTCACTAATACATTCAGTATCACTGCTTGACAGAGAGAGAGAGAAAGTAACCATCTTTTTGTAACATGTATAAACTTTATTTTATAGATTTTATTTTTTTAAAAGTGAGCTTATCCAATATAATTTAATGAACCCATCATGGCTTCGGTAATTAATGCTTCCTTTTAGGAATGAGTCAAACCTTTGGTTCTATTAGGAGAGAATCTTAATAGGTTAAAAAAAAAGTTTAAAAAGAGACTGGAATCAGAAAATAAGTCATTGGGATATGTAACAGATTATAATCATTAAGAGGCAAGAGATCACAAATTTTATTTTGGCTATACCCACAGCATGTGGAGGTTCCTGGGCCAAGGACTGAACTCACACCACAGCAGCGACAACGCTGGATCATTAACCTGCAGAGCCACCACAGAACTCAAAGGAATCATGAATTTAATGAAATGGTTAACAGAAGGCCAGTAATTTCAGAAAAGACTAACGGATACAAATAACAATGGATAGAATGGGAGAAACAGTCCATAATAAGTGTAAAGCCTACTGATAGCTACAAAGTAGAAAGGGAAGAATAGAAAAACAAAGATTATAAGAAAAAAAACAATTTTTTCTTCTTTTCTTAGTATGCTCACAACCATTCGAAAAACATGAACTTGAAGGTATGAAAGATATGCAAGATAGTAGAGCTAACAAAGATGAATTTAAACATCATGGAGCTCAGTGTGTGGTGGATGAATAGAGAGAGGGATATAAATGATTACTACAAAATCATGTAATAAAAGCCAATAAAATGACACCTTCATTCAATGCTTCACACTGAAGATGATGTCTGAACGGCTTCAGGAAGGAATTTACTACCCTGACCAGAGAGGAATTCTTGTTACCAGAGGGAATAGAATGTATAAGGCACAAAAAAGTGACAGGTCATTCCTTATTTGCTAGAACGATAGTAGAATGGTTGAATAGACTCAGGCAAGAGATGGATAAAAAATGGTTAAAAAGGAGGCTAAAGAGATAGAAAAAGTCCAAATATAAATTCATCAAGAAGTTTATGGTCATCCCAGAGGCAGTCATCAAAAGTTTTATGTTGAAAAATGATTAAAATACGTTTTAAATATATGATTAAATAATTAAATATGTTTTTATCTGTAGAAAGATCACCCTGGTACCAGTTTCAATGCCTACTCCACTTCCACAAGTTATATTTATTTATACCTTATACTGTTTCTTAAAAGGAATTAAAGGATTTCCCATCATGGCTCAGTGGAAACAAATCTGACTAGCACCCACGAAGAAGCAGATTCAATCACTAGCCTTGCTCAGTGGGTATGTGTATTGAAATATATAATAAACATGTAAAAATTTATCATAAAATTTACATTTGATCCTATCTGAAACAATTTCATATGTGAATACCTATATAAATGTCTTCTCTAAAACTTACCTTTTTCTTTTTAACATTTCTGTCAGGCAGAGGAAAATGGTCTTCTAGAAACTCACCCAAGGTAGCCAAGAGTTTCTCTTTATATTCTTTTATATTACGCATTTTCGTTTTCAACTCATTAAAGACTCTAAAAAATATTTTTAAAAATATAAGAGAATTATTTCACTGATAAAATACTTAAGTATATATAACTGGTTACTCATAAAATTAACCAAAACCTTGTTCAAACTTCATTTGCTTAAACAAAATAACTAGCTTTATGAGAAAGTCTCTAACATGTAAGAACACTAAAAGTCAAATTATTCATAAAAGATTATGTTACTTAAATTTTGGCAAAAGTTAAGGTAAGGCTCACAATTTCTGGTAAAATTTACCTTTTTTTCATTTATGTATTTCATGTAACATTCAAAAAGGAAGTAATTTCCTCTGTTTTGAAAACCTAGAACACGAAATCAATACCTTGATTCAGAAAATGTCACAACCTGCTGTTCTAATTCATTGTGCAGTACATTAAGAGATTCCAATATCTGCTGCTGTTCATCCAGCCATTTTTGCTCCCTTTAAACATGGAAAAACAAAACAAACAATAGTCAAATAAAACACTAATGCCAATTCAATATATATCAATGATTAAGGGTAATTATAATATAAATATACCTTTCCAAATCTTCTTTTAAATTTTCATTCTTTGACTGAATAGTAGATAGTACCAATTCAAGGTCATGTCTCAATTTTTCGAACTAGAAAATAATTAAAACAAATTGCTTAGTCTTTAATTCTATGAACAGTTATATCTCTGAATGATAGTGAAATTTACATGTTGGTCTAGGATTTATAGTCAGAAATCAATAGCAAAAAAGTCTAGTAGAAAGCCTTTGACAGCATAATATATAGCAGGTACTAAGCTCTTTGCAATATTTCACTGTTAAATTAAAAAATATCAGAGTTCCCCTGTGACTCAGCAGTAACAAACCCAACTAATAGTATCTATGAGGATGTGGGTTTGATCCCTGGCCTCGCTCAGTGGGTTAAGGATCTGGTGTGTGATGAGCTGTGGTATAGGCTGCAGACACGTCTCAGATCCTGCATTGCTGTGGCTGTGACTGTGGAGCAGGCCAGCAGCTGCAGCTCCAATTTGACCCTTGGCCTGGGAACTTTCATATGCTGTAGGTGCGGCCCTAAAAAGACAAAAAAAATATATTAAAAAAAAAGAAATAAAAAATAAAAATGTAAGAGTTTGTTTTCTGTTTTTTGTTTTTTTAACAGTTGCACCCACAGGATATGGAATTTCCTGGGCCAGGGACTAAATATGAGTTGCAGCAATGCAGGATCCATTAACACACTACGCTGGGCCAGGGATCAAACCTGTGTCTCTGAGGAAAGTTGAACTGCTGCAGTCAGATTCTTAACTCACTGTGTCACAGCAGGAAATCCTGAAAATATAAGAGGTTTTGCGTAAAAAGTTTTATTTTCATACTGAAAGGCAATTTAATGTAGAATTTTCAGTAATCAGGCATATTAGGTCTCATTTCTAAAGAGACTATACAATACAGACAAAAACAAGTATCACATTTAAAAAACATCTATTGATCAGTTGTTGACTACTGGGTATTACTGAAGGAATCCAGGATGCAAAAGTGAACAGCACAAAGAGAATCCAAACAAACAAACTTAGAAATTCAGGGAGGTTTAAGTACCAGGAAGTAAAAATAGGTCAAAATAAGAGTACAGAAATGAGGAGGAGGGATGGCTCTTTCAGGTAATATGACATGGAAAGAGCTCTCACATCAGGTTAACTAACAGTTTAGCAGCAGAGAAAGAAGGCAAAAGAATGTTTTCAGCAAAGAGAATTTTAAATACAAAGGCCCGGAGACAAGAGTATGCTGGAAGTATCTAAGGAACATAAAAGGAGACTGTGTGGCTATAGGGGATTACAATAAACTGAACTTTTTCTGGTAAATACACAATTAATCCAAGGAAGTGGGAAGAGAGGAAAACAGAAACAGAGAAAAGGTATGACAAGTAAAGAAAAATCAAGAATGTAGATTTTAATGCAACCATATTGCTCTTATAGTAAATATGATCCAACAATGAGAATAAGGTAAAAATCAGTAACAGAAAGGCACCTGTAAAAACATACAAATATTTGAATACTTCAGGACTTCCCATGTGGTTTACAACAAATATTTGGATACTTGAAAATAATCCATGGGTCATGTGCAGGGGTATCTACTCAATATTCTGTGATAACCTATATGGGAATGAATATATGCATATGTATAACTGAATCACTTTACTGTACAACACTGTAAATCAACTATACTTCAATAAAACTTTTAAGTAAAATAAAATAAACACTCCATGAGTCAAAGACACCATCAATAGGAAAGTAAGAAATTACTATGAACTGTCTGACAATAAAAACAAAATTAAATTTTCTAGGATAAAGCAAAAGAAACACTCAGATGGGAATTTGCATCACTAACAGCCTATGTTAGAAAAAAGAAAACTCAGTCCCTTCTCGGCCTTTTGGCTAAGATCAAGTGTAGAAAAAAGAAAACTCTCAAATTAATGACCTCTGTTTCCACAAAACTAGAAAAAGAGAAAATAAAACCAAAAGTAAAGCTGAAGAAAAAATGATAAAAAATTTAAATCAATGAAACAGAAAAACAAAAAGAAAAATAGGAAATTGATGAAACCCAAAGCCAATTCTTTGAGAAGGTTAATTACCCACACTATTTAAAGGAGCTAAAAGGACGCAAATTACCAAAATCAGGAATGAGAGAGGTAGCATTATCACAAACATTAAGAGTAATAGGGAAATGCTATGAACAATTTTATGTCAATAAATCCGACAAATCAGATGACATGAACAAACTCTTTGAAAGTCACAAACAACCAAAGCTCGTTCAGAGAAAAACAGAAAACCTGACTATCTATAAAGAAACTGAATTTTTAGTTTAACATTCCCAACACACACACACACACACAAAACAGGCTCAGACAGCTTTACATATAAATTCCAACAAACATTTAAGCAATAAGTAATACTGATTCTATACAAATTCTTTTGAAGAGAAAATACCTCTGAAATCATTCTATGAGCCTAATATTTGCCCAGATACCAAAGCCTGAAAAAGATATCACAAGAAAAGCACTAACCAATATCTCTCAAAAAATAGACACAAAAATTTTGGCAAATTAAATCCATCAATAAATAAAAAAGATCAATATATTACAGCAATGTGGGGTTTATCTTAGGAATAAAGTTAAACAGTTGAAATCAGTTTTAAAATATCAATGACATTTACTATATCAACAAACTGAACAAGAAAAAATTAATCTTCTCAATGAATTCAGAAGCAGTAAGTGACAAAATTCAATATTAATTCATAATTTGAAAAAGACTTCATAAATGGTAATAAAAGGTAATTTTCTCGATTTTATTAATGGCATCTATGAAAAACCTACTAATATCTCACTTAATGGTAAAGGAGCAAATGCTATCCACTAAGGTCAGGAACAAGGCAAAAATATTCTCCTCACTCTTATTCAATATATTAACAAATATTCTAGGACAGTACAAAAAGCCAAGAAAAAGACATAAAAAGCACCCAGATGGAAAGGAATAAGTAAAACTGCCTTTGCTCTCAGATGGCATGACTAGCTTTACAGAAAATGCTAAAGAATCTGTAAAAAAGCTACTAGAATAAAGGAGTTTATCATGCTCACTAGACATAAGATCAATACATAAGTACCAATTTATTTGTATGCGCCAGCACTAGATAATTGGAAATTGAAATATTAAAAGAATAGTCTGTTAATAAAAATCAAAAACAGGAAATACTAAAGGGATGAATCTGACGAAACATATACAGACTTGTACACTTCTATTACAATTTATCGTCTTTTTTTGAATTATGAATGAATAGTTAATTCTGTCATTTATTCTGAATTCACTGAGATGATCAAATGCTTTCTTTTTTTATATAATGATTTTTTTTTCATTAGATCTGGTTTACAGTGTTGTGTCAGTTTTCTTCTGTACAGCATGGTGACCCAGTTATACATATATGTATAGATTCTTTTTTCTCACATTATCATGTTCCATCATAAGTAACTAGACATAGTTCCCAGTACCACACAGCAGGACTTTTTTCCTTTTTCAGTCTGTTGATCAAAACATTAGTGAGATAAATTCCTAAAATACCAAATAAATGGAGACCTAAGTAAATGCTGAGATCATACACTGTTCATGGATCTGGACTGAGACTCAATACATAGGAGACAGCACTTCTCCTCAGTTTAAACTATAAATTCAGGGCCATCTCAGCCAAAATTCCAGTAAGCATCTGTATGAGATATAATGACAAGCCAATTCTCATTTATATGAAAATGTGAAACCATTTTAGTAAAGAACAACATAGTGAATTCATACAACTTAATTTTAAGACATTACAAAGCTTCAGTGAACAAAACAACACATTACTCGCCTAAAGAGAGAAAGAGAAATATCCACAACATAGAACGGTGAACAAATGGAAAGTCTAGAAATAGATCCAAACAGGTACGATCAATTTTCAAACATGTGCAAAGGAAATTCAAAAGAAAAAATTTTTCAATAATTTTCACTATAACAATTAGTATCTATATAAAAAGAAACCTTTATCAATGACTTATTTCACATGTAAACATTAAGTGGGTCACAGATCTAAACACGAAACATAAAACATTAAAATTTCTGAAAAAAAAAAAAAGGCAGGAAAATCTTTGTGACCTTAGGTTGAGCAAATATTTCTTACATTTGAGCACAAACCTTGAAAGAAAACTTGATAAAACGGAGTTAATCAAACTAAAAAAGAAAACTCTTCAAAAGACACTGTTAAGAGAATAAAAAGACGTGCAGGAAAGAGTTAATTCAGCAGACCAAGGTTGCACAAATTCTGCACATTATGAGGAAGGACCTGTCTTTAGGAGTGGTCCTTGGTAGATTCCTAGAACATAAGGTATTTTTTTTTCTTTTTGTATAATAAAGTTTAATTACAATTATAAAAATGTAGCTTTGGACTTGTACTGTTGACGTATGTACAGTTCAGTGCAACAGGAAAAGCAGCACCCCCCTGCCACTATCCCAGCCTGGCAAAGCAAGAGCTTCCAGACACCAGGGTGGGAGGGTGGCAGCCAAAGGGTCTGGCAGGAACAGAAGATGAGTCAGGGTTCCAGGCACAGAACCATGGAATATTAAATGAAATAATGGAATATTCTTTCTGATAAAAGTGTTTTTTTAATGCCTGGTGCCTTGGGCTATTTAGTACCAGTTTGATTAGAGAGTTCATTCTAACTATCGGATTCACGGTGAATGCATTTTTCCTCTGGGAGGCTGGAATCTGAGTAACTACTAAGGTCAGTAACAGAGAGCCTGACTAACTCCTGATAAAAAGCCCTGGACAAGGGTCAGGTGAATTTTACTATTTGACAATACTTTGCACATATTGTCACACACAGTTGTAAGGGAGAATTAAATGAATCCATGCAAGTCTACTAGGAAAAGACTCCCATAAGTTTGGCTCATATGTGTTTTCCCTTGTCTCATTTTAATTTGTGTCCTCTCACAATAAACCATAACCATGAATATAATAGCTCTTTGAGTCCTGTCAGTCCATCTAGTGAATCACTGAATCTGAGAGTGGTCTTGGGGGAAACCTCAACACAGTTGGCATCAGAGTGGGATTTGCTATAATGACCTGGCTGTTCAAACATGGTGAAAGCATGGGAAAAGTTCTTTGGGAAAAGTTATGGTGATGAGGCAGGGGATGATGAATCACTGATGCCCGATGGCTACTGAGTCAACTAAGGTATAAGACAGTAGCTGCACTGTGATCAATAGCTGTAAACAGAAATTACCAATGAAATTTAGAAGTAACAAAAAAAGTTCTCATAAAGTTGGCTCACTGGATGCATGAAAGAATGCAAAATAATGAGAAACAAGCTAAATATTCAAACATTTCATTATTTTTATTGGTAACAGTTAAAATTGGTGTTTTTCTTTTTATTGTCATTACTCTAACAGGTGGATCTGAGAAGATGTTGCTGTCATTTAATGTCAGAGTGTTTGGCCTATGTATTCCTCTAAGAGTTTTATAGTATCTGGTCTTATATCTAATATCTGGTCTTTAATCTATTTTGAGTTTATTTTTGTGCATGGTGTTAGGAAGTGTTCTAATTTCATGTTTTTACATGTGACTGTCCAGTTTTCCCAGCACCACTTATTGAACAGGCTGTCTTTTCTCCATAAACAAATGGAACTTAAACTTCAAAGTTTCTGCACAGCAAAGGAAACCCTAAACAAAACGAAAAGACAACCCACAGAATGGGAGAAAATATTTGCAAATGAATTGACTGACAAGGGATTAATCTCCAAAATTTACCAACACCTTCTACAGCTTAATACCGAAAAAACAAATGACCCCATCAAAAAATGGGCAGAAGATCTAAACAGACGGTTCTCCAAAGACATACAGATGGCCAAAAAAACACAGGAAAAGATGTTCAACGCAGTCACTATTAGAGAAATGCAAATCCAAATCCACTATGAGGTACCACCTTACACCAGCCAGAATGGCCATCATCAAAAAGTCTACAAACAATAAGTGCTGGAGAGGGTGTGGAGAAAAAGGAACCCTATCACACTGTTGGTGGGAATGTAAATTGGTGCAGCCACTGTGGAAAACTGTATGGAGATTCCTTAGAAAACTCAAAACAGAATTACCATTTGATCCAGTAATCCCACTCCTAGTCATCTATCCAGAGAAATTCATGACTCAAAAAGACACATATACTCCAATGTTCATTGCAGCCCTCTATACAATAGCCAACCCATGGAAACAACCTAAATGCCCACTGACAGAGGAATGAATAGGGAAGATATGGTACATGTACACAATGGACTATTACTCAGCCATTAAAAGAAACGAAATAAGAGCATTTATAGCAACATGGATGGACTTAGAAATTATCATGCAAAGTGAAACCAGTCAATGAGACAGCAACATCAAATGCTACCACTTACATATGGAATCTAAAAAAAAAAGGACACCATGAACTTCTTTGCAGAACAGATACTGACGCATAGACTTTGGAAAACTTATGGTTTCCAAATGAGACAAGTTGGGGGGTGGGGGGATGCACTGAGGGTTTGGATGGAAACACTATAAAATTTGGTTGTGATGATTTTTGTACACCTATAATTATAATAAAATTCATTAAGTAAATAAAAAAATTTAAACTAGTGTTGAGGCAGATGCTGCCAATGCAACAAGTCTGGATTTGGCCAGTCTAAACTACAGCTGTTAGTAATACAGGCTGCTACCAAAGGGAAAATTATGATGGATTATCATGCTATGTATTGTTTTAAATTCATGATATTAAAAATATGGTGGACCTTTACAATGCGGAAGAAGAATCATTATCTTTCATTTTTGGAAAACGTTCATGTATTATTTATTATTTCTTCCCTTCCGTTTTTTTTTTTTTTTTCTACTTTGAAGTATCTACTGATTATATGCTATACTTCTGAGTTGATACTTGGGTTTTCTTTCCCTCCATGATTCTAATTTTCATTTTTTTCCCCCTTCCTAATCTACTTTCTAGGATATCTCTAAGACTATAATTACCACTCTTTTTCTATTTATTTCAGCTATCATGTTTTCATTTAGAAGGGCTCGCTGACTGCTCCTTTCTCAAAAGTACCAGCTTTAGGAGTTCCCTTCGTGGCATAGCAGAAACGAATCTGACTGGGAACCATGTGGTTGCAGGTTCAATCCCTGGTCTCGCTCAGTGGGTTAAGGATCCGGCATTGCTGTGAGCTGTGGTGTAGGTCGCAGATGCGGCTTGGATCCCACGTTGCTCTGGCTCTGGCATAGGTCAGCAGCCACAGCTCCGATAGGACCCCTAGCCTGGGAACCTTCATATGCCACAAATGTGGCCCCAAAAAGACAAAAAAAAAAAAAAAAAAAAAACCAGCTTTATTGAGATGTAACTCACATACCATACAATTCACACATTTAAAGCATATCATTCAATAATTTTTAGTATATTTATAGAGAAGTGAAACCATCAGCACAATCGATTTTACATCATTCTTACTATCCCAAAAGGAAACTTGGTAGCAGTATCGAGTAGTACCTAATAGTCACTGTTTCCTCTCCAATCACCCACTCTTAATCAACAAATAACAATCTATTTTCTATCTTCATATATTTGCCTATTATGTATATTTCATATAAATGAAATCATATAATATGTGATACTTTGTGAATGGCTTATTACATTTAGCATAATGTTTTCAAGGAATATTCATATTATAGAGCTTATATAAGTACTTTACTTCTTTTTATTGACAACTAATATGCCACTGTATAGTTATATCACATTTTATTTATCCTTTCCTCAGTTGATGCACATTGGGTTTGGTTGTTTTCTCTTTCTGGTCATTAAGAAAAATATTGTCATGAACATTGTACGTGTAAGTTTTCATGTGGACACACATATTTCCATTACTCTTGGGTATATACCTAGGAGTGAAAACTGCTGATTCAAATAGTAACTCTTTCACGTTTCGAGAAACTATTAGACCATTTTCTGAAGTGGCTGTATCCTTTTACAATCCCACTAGCGGTGTATAAGAAAGTGTTCTAATTTCTCATCTTCACCAACACTTGTTATTATCTGTCATAGCCATTCTAGAGAACGTAAAATGGTCCTTTTTTAAGTTGGCATTCTGTTACTTTGAAGACTCAAAAAATTTTTTAAATCTCAAAAGATATTTTATTAAATTCTCTTTGTTCCCTGAATTGTCTCTACGTCCTGTTTTTGGGTTTCTGTCTTTCCATTTGGAGGTGTTTTAAAAATGTTAATGATCATTGGCTAACCATTCACATTTTTTTAACTTAAAGTATAGCAGATGTACAATACTGTATGTCACCAGTATACAATACAGTGATTCAAAAGTTTTATAGATTATATTCTCTTTATACTTAGTATAAAATACAGACTATAATTGGTAATATACAAAATAGCAATGTAGCTTATTTTATACATAATAGCCTGTACCTTTTAATTGCCTCTTACTGCCCCTCCCCTTCTCATCTTACCACCGACAACCACTATAGTTCTCTGTAACTGTGAGGTCTGGTTCCTAGTTTGTTGTATTTTCTAGAGCCCACATATAAGTGATGTTATACAGTGATATCATATCATTTCTCTGACTTCTTTCACTTAGCATAAAACTCTCCAAGTCCATTCATGGTGCCATAAACGGCAAAATCTCACTCTTTCTTATGGGCCGAGTAGTATTCTATTATTTACATATACCACATCTTCTTTATCTGTTCATTTGTTGGACATTTACGTTGTCTCCATATCTTAACAACTGTAAATAATGCTGCTATGAACATTAAGGCATATGCATCTTCTTGACTTAGTGATTTTGTTTTTTATGGATATATACCCAGGAGTAGAATTCCTGAGTCATATGGGAGTTCTACTTTGTTTTTCGAGAAACTGTTTTCTGCAAAGGCTACACCAATTTACTCTCCCACCAACAGTGTATGAGAGTTCCCTTTTCTCCACATTCTTGCCAGCATTCATTACGTGTGTTCTCTTTAATGATGACCATTCTGACAAGTGTGAAGTAGTATCGCAATGTGGTTTTGATCTGCATTTTCCTGATGATCAGCAATGTTGTGAAACTTTTCATGTGCCTGATGGCCATATGCATGTCCTCTCTGGGAAAAGGTCTGTTCAAAAGTCTGTCTATTTTTAAATCAGCTTGTTTTTTTGTTTTTTGGGCTTTTTTTTTTTTTTTGATGTTGAGTTTTATGAACTGTTTATCTGTGTTGGATATTAACCCTGTCTCAGTCGATCATTTGCAAATGTTTTCTCCCAATTGGGAGAGTTGTCTTTTCATTTTGTCGATGGTTTCTTTTAAGTTTAATTAGCTACCAGTTGTATTTTTGCTTTATTTCTTTTGTTTTAGGAGACAGATCCAAAAAAATATTGCTCTGATTTATGTTAAAGTTTCCAGTCTTACATTTAGGTCTTTAATCCACTTTTAGTTTATTTTATATATGGTGTTAGAGAACGATCTTATTTCATTCTTTTTCAGGTAGCTGTCCAGTTTTTCCAGCACCAGTTATTGAAGAGACTGCCTTTTCTCTATTGCATATTCTTGCTTCCTTTATCATAGATTAATTGACCATAAGTGCATGGGTTTATTTCCAGGCTCTTGCTTCTGTTTGTTGATCTGTGTCTGGTTTTGTGACAGTGCCGTATTGTCTTGATGACTGAAGCTCTGCAGTATAGTCTGAAGGCAGGGAGTGTGATTCTTCCAGCTCTGTTCTTTCTTAAAACTGCTTTGGCTGGAGATTGGATTGAGATGGCGGAATAGAAGGACTGGAGTTCAACTTCTCTCCCGAAAAACAGCAAAACTACAAACAAATGCCGAGCAGCCTTCAACCAAATGGACTGTAAACTTCCAAAAAAGGTATTCTACTCCAGAAGACAAAGAGGAGACCACATCAAGAGGTAGGAGAGGCGATTACGTGATAGAAGCAACCCCATACCTCCCAGGTAGGAAGCCCTACAGACTGGAAAGTAACTGCATCACAGAGACTTAGCTACAGGACTGAGAGTTCTGAGCCCCACGTCAAAACCCCACGCCTGGGGATCGGGCACAGGGAGAAAGAGCCCCCGGAGCATCTGGCATTGAAGGCCAGCAGGGCTTCTGTGCAGGCGCTCCACAGGACTGGGGGAAACAGAGACCCCATCCTAGCAAGGCACA
>PVHT020000166.1:6279956-6315664 GCA_004024745.2 Catagonus wagneri | reverse complement strand
ATCACTGAAGAAATCAAAGAGGAAATTAAAAAATACCTAGAAGCAAATGACAACAAAGACAGGACACTCCAAAACCTCTGGGATTCAGCAAAAGCAGCGCTAAGAGGCAAGTATATAGCAATACAAGCCAACCTCAGGAAACAAGAAAAAGCTCAAATAAACAACCTAACTTTACATCCAAAGCAGCTAGAGAGGGAAGAAGCCAGGTCATGGAAACAACCTAAATGCCCATCGACAGAGGAGTGGATAGGGAAGATATGGTACATACACACAATGGAATATTACTCAGCCATTAAAAGGAACAGAATAACAACATTTACAGCAACATGGATGTACCCAGAAATTATCATACGAAGTGAAACCAGTCAGACAATTAGACAGCAACACCCAACCCTACCGCTTACATGTGGAAACTAAAGAGACACAATGAACTTCTTTGAAGAACAGACAATGACTCACAGATTTTGGAAAACCTTGGTTTTTCAAATAAGACAATCTGGGGGGTGGGGGGATGCACTGTGGGTTTGGGACACAAAATCTATCGAACTGACTTATGATCTTTGTACACTTATAACTGAAATAAAATTCATTGTTAATGAGAAAAAATAAAAAATAAAATAAAATAATTTCTGAACCGTTTGAAAAAAAATTGCTTTGGCTATTTGAGGTTTTTTGTGTTTCCATACAAATTTTAAAACTATTTCTTCTAGTTGTGTGAAAAATGCCATTGGTACTGTGATAGGGATTGCACTGAATCTGTAGATTGCCTTGGGTAATATGATTATTTTAACAATATTGAGTCTTTCAATTCAAGAAGATGGTAAATCTTTATATCTGTTTGTGTTATCTTCAACTTCTTTCATCAGCGTCTTACAATTTTCTAAGTACAGAAAACTATAGGTTTTCAGAAAACCTTATTAGGTGGGTTTACTCCTAGGTATTTTATTCTTTTTGATGTGATTATTTCCTTAATTTCTCTTTCTGGTGGTTTGCTATTAATATATATGAATACAACATATTTCTGTATATTAATTTTGCATCTTGCAACTTTACCAAACTCACTGATGAACTGCAGTAGTTTTCTGGTAGTATCTTTAGGATTTCTATGTATGCATCATGTCATCTACAAACAGAGACAATCTAACGTCTTCCATTCCAATTTGTATCCCTTTTATTTCTTTTTCTTGTTTGATTGCTGTGATTAGGACCTCCAATGTAATGTTGAATAAAAGTTGGCCATTCACATTTAAAGCTCAAAAACAAAATCTGTTTATAAATAGACCTTTCTGATGTACAGCCATCCTGCTTTTCACTGGGAACCTCCATACATTAATACTTACAGACTTTTTTTTCCTAGGGTCCTTTAGAAATTCCAAAGCAGATTATCTTACCTCCAGCCTGAGATTACTTTTATACCAGACTGCAAGACTCCTAGAAATAGATTGGGGAAAGAACTGGCAGTTTCACCACGCAGTATAAAGATGTTAACTTGAGTTTCCAGACTTCTGACCTCACGCTACCCCTACTAAACACCTAACCTGGACTCTGAGTCCAGAGTCTCAATAGCTTAATGTCTCCATACCATATATCTCCAGTTTTCAGGTGTGTGGGTAAAAGTTAGCTGCTTGATTACAAAATAAAGAGAGAGAGAGGTCTAGTAGCCTGTTCTTACTTTAAAGCAATCTCCTTGTTTTAGCTCCACATTTGAATCCTGAATTCTGAAGTACCAGGTTCCTTAAAATCCAAAGCCGTTCTTCAATTCTGTAGGGCAGGTAATCTTTTTGTCATTCCTATTTCTGCTTCTAGGGACACAGATACTTATCTATGTCCAGCTCTACAAAATTCATTCAATGTTTCTATCATCTCTCCTATACTCTGATCTAATGAACTGACACTTTAAAAACACTTTTACTGACTTTTTTTTTTTTTTTTTGCTTTTTAGGGACACACCCACAGCACATGGGAGTTACCAAGCTAGGGATCAAATCAGAGCTACAGTTGTCAGCCTATATCACAGCCACAGCAATGCCATATCCGAGCCATGTCCGTGGCCTACACTGCAGCTCATGACAAAGCAGCTCATGGCAACGCTGTATCATTAATCCCCTTCCTCATGTATATTTGTCAGATTCATTATCACTGAGTCACAAGTGAACGTCTTTATTGACATTTATGTTAAGTTTTGAGAAGGACAGATGTATATTCCGATCATTTAGCTATGCTTAACTTTTTATTATGAAGTGTTTAATCTAGTGAAAGTTAAGTACAAGGTTTACACACAGTATTCAAAACTTAAATCCTCTAAAATATTCTGTGCAATAAAACATAGTTAATACAGTTATAAAGTGGTTTCATCTTACTTGTTATCCAATGAACTTACCCAACTTACTTCAAGTTATAAATTATTTGAGTTACTCCAAATTCATTAAGTGACTTACCTCTTCTTTTCCTAATGTTACCAGAACTTCTTCATTCAATGGAATCACTATAGGAACAAAATTAACCAAAATTTTAGATATGCTTAGTAACTATCAAAAGTCAATAATTTGATGTTATGGTTTCTAAAATATCCCTTTTCCTTTCCATTTACATATTATAGAATCTTTTATAAGATATGCATAGTTTTTATGAAATTACTTTTACTTAACATCTTTACATATATACCCAATTTATATATAATTTTAGACAGATGTGATATTTATGCATTTTGTTTTTGGTGCCCTTTTCTTATTTTATTGTCCCAATCATCAAAAACAAAATTAATAATATATAGTGTGTTCTTTAAATATCTCTCTCTGTGGTGATTTGATTCTATACATACATACACATATATATTTGTACACACATACTTGTACACATACATACAATGGTTATTAATTTTGCTGACCCGGGTCATTGCTGGTTTTACAAGAATGGGATCATATCACATACTTTAGATCTTCTGCCCATTTTTTTTTTCCTTTTTAGGGCCACACCCACAGCCTATGGAATTTCCCAGGCTAGGGATCGAATCAGAATTACAGCTGCCAGCCTACACCACAACCACAGCAACACAAGATCTACGCCACGTCTGTGACCTACACAACTCATGGCAATGTGGGATCCTTAACCCACTGAGCAAGGCCAGGGATTGAACCTGCATCCTCATGGATCCTAGTCAGGTTCATTATTGCTGAGCCACAACCAAAGTTCCTCATACACCTTACTCTAATTTTCACCCAACAAAACCCATGAAAATCCTATCTAGTGATTTGGTATAAGTCCTTTCATAATTCTACAACACTGCATAATATTCCACATTGTGAATATACCAAATATATTGATTTCATTATTGGTTGAGAATTAACTTTATATCTAGTATCTAGTTACACACACATAAAAAAGATTCATTTATGTCTTTATATATTGGTGCTTTCATTTATGTAGGATAGAGTCCCAGAAATTTAATTTCATGGAAGGAGATGTGTATTTTTAATATTGAAACAGAATGCTAGATTCTTTTTTTTTTAATTTTCTAAGAACAATAAAAAAAACAGCAAAAGATATTATAAACTCTACTAAAATTTTTGCAAGCCTAATAATGAGTATAATCTAATATTTCATTTTAATTTTGTAGAGCAAAATCAAATCTTTATACTTACGAAGTTCAACTGCTTTTTATTATTTATTTATTTTTGGCCGTACCCATGGCAAATGGAAGTTCCCAGGCCAGGGACTAAAATCTGAGCCACAGCTGTGACCTACACCACTGCTGTAGCAACACCAGATTCTTAAACCACTGCACCATAGCAGGAACTCCAGAAAAGTTTAACTCATACTGGAAAAGTAAAGTTTATCTTTCCATATAAAGTGCTATTTAAAATTTCTCAAATGATATGCTGCTGAAAACTTTCCAAGTCAATTTGCCACTCTAGAGGGTTTTCTAACAGAAAAAGCTATGTTCTTCATAAGCCCTGTAACAGAACTAATTATAGGCAGCCCTAGGATAGTTATACAATGAAAAGGATTCTAAGAACATAGTTAAAAATCTCCCTCTTGCTGAGCTGGCCAAAAGTAGCAGTTTGATGTTCATTCACACAATCTAACACAGCAGGCACTAAGAATATAAAGATTTAAAAAATCTTTTCAGTGGGGTAGCCTATAAAATTTGCAGCCCTGTAAAGTGGGTATTTGACCAACAGTGTATTCTATGTTACCAGCATAAGGTGTGTATGTAAGGAATGATGATAATAAGAAAAATTAGGAGTTCCCGTCGTGGCTCAGTGATTAACGAATCCGACTAGGAACCATGAGGTTGCCGGTTGGATCCCTGGCCTCACTCAGTGGGTTAAGGATCCGGCATTGCCGTGAGCTGTGGTGTAGGCTGCAGACGCGGCTTGGATCCTGCGTTGCTGTGGCTGTGGCGAAGGCCAGCAGCTACAGCTCCTGTTAGACCCCTAGCCTGGGAACCTCCATATGCCGTGGGTGCAGCCCTAGATAAGGCAAAAAGACCAAAAAAAAAAAAATTAAAATTAAAATTAAAAATTTCCAGACATATAGCATCAAAAAGAATAAAATACTTAAGAGTAAATTTATTTCAGGAGGCAGGGAGTTCCCTTCGTGGCTCAGTGGTTAACGAATCCAACTAAGAACCGTGAGGTTGCGGGTTCGATCCCTGGCCTTGCTCAGTGGGTTAAGGATCCGGCGTTGCCGTGAGCTGTGGTGTAGGTCGCAGACGCGGCTTGGATCCCGCATTGCTGTGGCTGTGGTGAAGGCCGGCAGCTACAGATCCTGTTAGACCCCTAGCCTGGGAACTTCCATATGTCGTGGGTGCGGCTCTACATAAAGGCAAAAAGACAAAAAAAAAAATTTATTTTAGGAGGCAAAAGACTTGTATGCTGAAAACTACAAAATGCTGAAAGAAATTGAAGGCACGCTAATAAGCAGAAAAAAAAATTTTGTGTTCAAGGATTAAGAAGACTTAGTATTAATAAGATGTCAATACCACCCAAAACAATGTATAGATCCAATGTAATTGCTATCAAAATACTATTTGTGGGGTTTTTTGTTGTTTGTTTGCCACACCAGCTGCATGTGGAAATTCCTGGGCCAGGGATCAAACCTGGAATACAGCAGCGACCCAAGCCACTTCAGTGACATTGCCAGGATCCTTAACCTACTGCATGACAAAAGAACTCCCCAATGATATCTTTTAGAAACAGAAAATGATGTTTGTAGAAATAGAAAAATCCATCCTAAAATTCACATTGACACTCAAGGGACTCCAAATAGCCAAAACAATCTTGAAAAAGAACAAAGAGGTCTCACACTTCCTAATTTCAACTTACTACAAAGCTACAATAATCAAAACAATGTGCTACTGGCATAAACGCAGACATACAGATCAACAGAATAGAATAGAGAGCCTAGAAATAAAAATCCTCATTGTACAATCAGTCGACTTCTGAGAAGGGTACCAAGACAATGCAATGGCGGGGGGGGAGTGCTTCCTCAACAAATGGTACTGGGAAAGCTAGATAATACACATGCAAAAGAATAAAAGTGGACCTTCAATTTTAAGTTTGAAAATTTCTGTAATTAATATTTAAAAATCTTGATCAAGATGTAAAAATTCTATGATAATAAACTAGTGGATTAGTGATAAAGGCCTAAAGTAAATCTGTGGCATAAGGCTCAATACTTAATGACTGGCTATATGTGAAATAAGAAAAATCTTGAATAATCTAGAAAGACAAATTTATGGATCAAAGAGATTCTATTCAATGGGTTAGGGAATGGAGATCAGTTCACAAATCTGAGACATCAGTAGAATTATTTGGAAAAGAAGTCTAGAAGTTAGATAAATATGTATGTGTGATATTACAGAGAATTCTGCTTTGGAGATACAGATTTTAAAGTTGTTATGGAAATTGAGTAACTTCTGCCTATCCCCTCATCCTCACTCACCCCACTCAAATTCCTATTTTGATGTCCTAATCTCCAATATACCCAAATATGACTGTATTGGGAATGGATCTTTAAAGAGATAATCAAAAAGTTAAAATGAGGTGGTCATCAGGGTGGGCCTTAAGCCACTATGAATGGAGTGCTTAAACAAAGACATTAGAAAATAGATGAGCAACCACGTGAAGATACAGGAAGATGGCAATCTATTAGCCGAGTGGCCTCAGAAGAAACCAACCCTGCGAATGCCTTGATCTTGGACTTCTAGCTTTCGGAACTTTAAGAAGATAAACTTCTGTTGTCTAAGCAACTGAGTCCATGCATCTTTGTTATGGCAACCTTAGTGAACTGATAAAAAAATCATTCATACAGATAATCTAACATAAAAACAGGAGCAGAAAATATAATGTTGAAAAGGCATACAGAGTAAGAAGCAAAAAGAGCTAAACACAGTCAACTGGAGAACACCAACATTTTAACAGCAGAGTATGAGCAAGCAGTATTTGAGGTGCTCAATATAATGCTAAAAGAGATAAGATAAAGTTTAATGCAAATTAGAATCACAATTGTATATATGTACCTATCAGAAGTACTGAAATTAAAAAGAATATAGGTGGTGGGGAAGACATAAAACAATGTTAGACACTGCTATAAATATAGTAGTTTAAGTCAAGAATGCAGATAAAATTGTTTAGGAAGAAAACATGGCGAAAAGAATCCCAATAACTGGAATAGAGAACGGAAATGAAATTAACAAGGGAAGTTGGTGTGGGGGGTGCCTACAAGAAAGGAGACAGAGGGGCAGGAGAAGGGAGACATATATGAAAAAAAAGAGGTTATAATCCTTCTAGAAGATCAAATATAGACATATATGTGACACAAAGAAATGTATGCTTTCATAATAGGAAAACATCTCCTAGTTGAGTATTCTAACTACAAATTTTTAAGCCAACTTAAAGGCAAAAATATAGTTGGCCTCAGTTGGACAAGGCAAAAGGCAACTTAAAATATATGTGGCTCTTATATTAGTAAGTATCAAATAATTTATTTCCTCCACTAGGTAAGTTTCATTTATTAAGAAACAATTTACAGTTTCTACTGAGCATATAAAACAGTGACTATGAGGATAAAATGATAGCTATAATAAAGGCCCCATAATCAAGGTTACTATGTTCTACTGTGAGACAAATAAGTTCATCTATAATAATACATATGCATAAAATAACATGTGTTTAGGAGTTCCCTTCGTGGCTCAGTGGTTAACGAATCCAACTAAGAACCATGAGGTTGCAGGTTCGATCCCTGGCCTTGCTCAGTGGGTTAAGGATCCGGCGTTGCCGTGAGCTGTGGTGTAGGTTGCAGACGCGGCTCGGATCCTGCGTTGCTGTGGCTGTGGCGAAGGCTGGCGGCTACAGCTCCTGTTAGACCCCTAGCCTGGGAACCTCTGTATGCCGCGGGTGCGGCTCTAGATAAAAAGGCAAAAAGACAAAAAAAAAAAATGTGTTTAAAAAAAATAAGGTGACTTCTAAAAGCAATGGAATTTAGGCGATTTCAAGAAGGCTAAACGGATCTTGAATTCTTGTGATCATTAAATTAATTGACCATTAATTTGTCTGCAAAAATAAACCTAAAAATAAGAATCTTACTTTCAGGAGTTTCTCTCTGCCACTGACTGAGTTCAGCAGTCAAACATTTCACTTGCATAATTAATAATGACAGCTATTTAAAAAAAAGAGAGAAAAAAAACAAAGTCATTTCTTATGGAATATTCACATCTACTCATAGATGAAAGTGTAGACCGTCTTAATACTTTAACACAAGAAGTTCCTAACATAAATGGCTAGTAACCATCTAAACTATAAAAAATTATCACTCTCAACAGAATTTTGCTGTAAACCATACTAATTATAGCTCATAAATTGCCATAATACCAGTGATTCAGTATTAAAAAGATCATTTCTAGCTTTACCATTCGACCTAAAAGAATCTAAGTACATTAAGTTTATTTCCTATGTTAAAATTCTTTCTTAAAAAATGCCATTTCTTGGCAACATTTTTTAGACAAATTTCCTTTAAAGACGCTTTTTATCGCCATTTCCACTGTGGTGCAGAGGAAATGAATCCGACTAGTGTGCATAAGGATGCAGCTTTGCTCCCTGGCCTCATTCAATGGGTCGGGGATCCGGTTTTCCTGAGAGCTATGCTGTGTAGGTCAGACAAGGCTTGGATACCGCATTGCTGTGGCTGTGGCATAGGCCGGCCCCTATAGCTCTGAATCGACTCATAGCCTGAAAACTTCCATAGGCCACAGGTGTGGCCCTAAAACAAACAAGCAAAAAAAAAAACATGCTTTTTATCCTTCTATGCACTTTCAGAAAAACTGCAACTATGTTTAACGGAGCAGTTAAAAATGTTTAAACACATACAGAGACAATTATAAAATGAGACTGGTTCCACAAGTCACACAAAAAAAACAGTGTTACTACAAAATAGCTTATAAATTGTATATTCCTTTGGCCAAAGATAAATTAGCATAAACATTTCTTATATTAAGTGATGTAAACCACTGTAATTTTTTTTTTTTTAAATAGGGCTGTACTAGCAGCATGTGGAGGTTCCCAGGCCAGGGGTCGAACTGGAGCAACAGCTGCCAGCCGAGGCCACAACCACAGCAATGCGGGATCTGAGCCACATCTGTGACCTACACCACAATTCACGGCATCACCAGATCCTTAACGTACTGAGTGAGGCCAGGGATAGAACCTGCAACTTTATGGTTCCTAGTCGGATACATTTCTGCTGCGCCACAACAGGAACTCCTAAATCATTATAATTTTGATAATTACAAATCTATGCAAAAACTTTTCTGTCTGATTAGACCATAAAATTAAAATCCATGTATGCTTAAATCGAAACATTTTTCCAGCACTACGGATAATATTTATCCATTTTTAAAAAATCTATTACAAAAGAGACTAATGTAATTCATGAAACTATTTTAAAGCAATATTTATTTACTGATTTCCAGGTTTTTTTTTTCCATTCTTTACAATTTTATTGAAGTATAGTTGATTTTTCAGAACATTTTTAATCTCCTCTATATAATTCTTATTGGTAGCCAAACAAATCAAAAATTCACATTTCAGGAAGTTCCCATGTGCACAGTGGGTTAAGGATCCGGCATCTCCTCAGCTATAGCACAGTCTGCAGCTGCAACACAGGTTCCATCCCCAGGCCGGGAACTTCCATATGCAGCAGTTGTGACCAAAAAAAAAAAAAAAAAAGACAGCAAAACTCCATTTCACAAATTCAATAGGGATTCCTGTACATTTATACTAAAAAGACACCAAGTACTCTTTTTAAACCATTTTTTATGATACAGACCAAGAAGCTCAAAGACTCCGCTCTGAATCAATAACACTCTGTTGAATAGTCAGAGGAAAAAAACCTAGTCTCTAAAAGATTTATATAATTATATAAAAATGCTTTTACAAGCATTAAAATTTTTTTACCAGAGAAGAATTAAACATTATTTTCTCACAGATAATTAAATGAGAATGTAAAAAAGTTTTTGTGAACTATAAAGTGAATTATCATTGTTAATTATTATTATTACTAGAAAGGATAACAAATTCTTAAAAGGAAGTATTTAAACTAGGTAAAACTATCAAAATGATATGGAATTGTATATCACTTTTTCTGAACATATGAGACTGAAATATATAAAATTAACGATATTCATTTTTTAACCTATTAAAAAACTATAATTTTACTTCACACTATACTTACGAAACACAGCTCTTACCTTTTAAAGCCCAGCTAAAACAACCACCCAAATTATTTATCCTGCTATAAAATTAAACCCTTTCTAAAAAAGAAAATAACAGTAGTATTTCTAAAGTGATTTAAAGACAAAACTTTGAGAAATCCTGTTATTTTTTTCATTTAAATATCTAACTTCTTGCTTTAGAAAATGGATTGGGTTTTAATATTGAAGTTTTGAAGTTAATAGGTATGCCAAATAGTTAACAAAGCAAGCCTGACACTACCCTTAAAGACCTGCTTGCAAAGTTGGCCTTTGGCTGGCATCTGGGAACCATGATCTTAAGATAGTTCCCATCAACGTAACTGGTAAGAGTGGCTCTCTGTGCCTAAACTGTGCAAAAATATGATTTACGCTAAATACCTGCTTTCCTTCTGAGAGTCTAGTATATTGATAACTGATAGGCAAAGGGCTCCTACATGACTATTCCCCACAAAAAGCCTTGGGCCGTGAGTCTCTAACAAGGTTCTGTGCTAAACAACATTTCACACTCCCTGTCACAACTTTTTGAGGTGGTCAAGCATGTCTTCTGTGATCTTACTGGAAAAGGACTCCTGGAAGCTTGTGCCTGGTTTCCGCTGGACTTCACTCCAGGTTTCTTTTCCTTTGGCTAATTTTACGCTGCATCATTTTAATGCAAATGATTAATATCTTAGCCATGAGTATGACTATATACTAAGTCCTGTGAGTACTCCTAGAGAATCATTAAACCTGGAAGTAATCTTGGGCACCCACAACACAATAGGAAAAGACATTTTGTGGATTCTTTAGATAACGTTATTATATGGAGTTCCCACCATGGCTCAGTGGTTAATGGACCCGAATAGCATCCATGAGGATGCGGGTTCGATCCCGGGCCTCACTCAGTGGGTTAAGGAGCTGGTGTTGCTGTGAGCTATGCCGTAGGTCGCAGATGCGGCTCGGATGCCGTGTTGCTGTGGCTGTGGCATAGGCTGGCAGCTACAGTTCTGATTCGACCTCTGGCCTGGGAACCTCCATGTGCTGCAGATTCAGCCCTAAAAAAGGAAAAAAGAAAAAAAAGATAATGTTACTATTGACTATCTCAGGAAACTGATTATTTTACTACTACATGAGCACTTTCTTCCAAACTAGTGTTTAGCTTACTGCCCGAAAATCATACAGGAAACCTAACAGGCTTCATCTCCAGTGATCTGATTCATTACGTCTCAATTTCTACAATTAAAAAAACACATTTCCCAAGGAAGCTAAATGATTATTTATTGTACATTTTTTCAAATACAATATTGTTTTACACTGCACAATAGAATACTATTTATTTATTGATGGATATAACATTTTTTACAAAGATGGTTTAATATTTAAAGATCTGGTGTAATAGGAACTTCCAAAAGAGACAAATTAGTTTTCTCCTTCTTTTTCCCAAAAGAGACAAATTAGTTTTCTCCTTCTTTTTCCCAAAAGAGACAAATGAGTTTTCTCCTTCTTTTTCTCCCCAATTTATTATTGAGTATTATAATGCTCATAGATATTTATGTTCTCATACTGTTATAATTAACTGAAGACATTATTCCCTTTTTTTTTTTTTTGTCTTTTTAGAGCCGCACCCGCGGCATATGGAGGTTCCCGAGCCAGGTGTCCAGTCAGAGCTACAGCTGCTAGGCTACACCACAGCCACAGAAATGCCAGATCTGAGCCGCCTCTGTGGCCTACACCACAGCTCATGGCAATGCTGGATCCTTAACCCACTGAGCAAGGCCAGGGATTGAACCTGCGACTTCATGGTTCCAAGTCAGATTCGTTTCCGCAGCACCACGACACGAACTCCAAGACATCATTCCTTTTGATGCTCACATGACACCAAATTTGAACAGAAGGAATGACTTCGATTGGTTCCTATGTCTCCTGACATGCTCCCACCAGTTTTGGAGAACTTTCATTGTAATCATTTGATATTTAACTTCATTCTTAGGATTTTTATCAATAAAACATTTTAAAACTTTTATACGGTCAAATAAATCTAAGTTTTCTTCCAATATCTAGATTTCTATTATTAGCCAAGACATTTTCCTCTGTCCCTACCTAGATTGCAGTCTCCAGCTTTTAATGTAAGATTTTCAAAGCAATCCAACCAGAATTTGTGTTTATATAACGAAAGCTAGAAGCCCAATTTTATTTTATTTTTGCTTTTTAGGGCTGCACTTGTGGCATATGGAAGCTCCCAGGCTAGGGGTCTAATCAGAGCTACAGCTGCTGGCCTACACCACAGCCACAGCAACACGGGATCCAGGCCACAGCTGCGACCCACACGACAGCTCACAGCAATGTTGGATCCTTAACCCACCGAGAAAGGCCACGGATCGAACCCACAGCCTCATGGTTTCTAGTCGGATTTGTTTCTGCTGCGCCACAACAGGAACCCCTCTAGAAATCCAATTTTATTTTCTCCCAGATGGATATCTAGTTGTACCACTAGATGGAATTATTATCGTTGTCATATTTTAAATTCTTAATCTGTTGCAGTGATCCGCTGGTATATTTCCATACCAATTCCATAGGTCTTTGATTATTAAGATGGATATCTTAATCCCTTTTTTAAGCTCAGGGAAAATCAGTTAAGATTCCACATAGTAAAACGACTGCAGCTACTGCAGCAGAAAACAAAATAGGGCAGTCTTTGTTCTAATTTTTAAGAAGGTATCACAATTGCAGCTAACAAGCAATTCACACAAAGTTGAACGTATGTGTAGTTGTTAATAATAATTTGTTTATAATAGCTTATCCAAAAAGTTTTTAGAATACTTCTCTTAAATCAGAAAGTATAATTTTTTCTAAAATCATTAAGCATACAGGTAATAAAAAGCTACTACACTTGGCATAAATATAGACGGATACACTTCTCATCTAAAACACAAAAATTCCACTTCTCTACTTTTAAGAATAACAAAAGGATTCATACCTGAGCATTTGAATCAGTGAGTGTCTCAGTTCCAACAAGCGATAACTTATTCTGACACTTGATTTAAAAAGTAAAGAAAAACGAGTCACATACTATAATTCCTTTCCCTTGACATTTTATACTAGGCAATGTAATATTCACCTAAAGCAATATACAAATATCTGATGGAAGAGAAGAGTTTGTTTAAATCCCTTACTTCCTAAGCAAGAGAGTGAGAAAGGCAGCCAAACTAGTCCCAAGGTGAATACAACAAAAGTAAAAGTTGATGCTGGACTCAATACAGACTGAAAACTGAGCTTAAGGGAGTTCCTACCGTGGCGCTACAGTATAGGCAGGGTCTTAGGAGAGTTGGAACAGGCTTGATCCCCTGCCCTGCATGGTGGGTTAAGGATCTGGTGTTACTGAATGGGCTTAGGCTGCAACTACAGCTTGGACCTGATCCCTGGCCAGGGAACTCCATATGCCATGTGGCAGCCAAAAAAAAAAAGAAAAGAAAAATGAGCTTAAGAAAAACAAAAACAGGTATTCCCATTGTGGCTCAGCGGGTTAAGAATCTGACTAGTATCCATGAGGATGTGGGTTCAATCTCTGGCCTCGCTCAGATGCAGCTTGATCTTGCGTTGCTGTGGTGGAGGCTGGCAGCTGCCGCTCCGATTCAACCCCTAGCTGTTGAACTTCCGAAAAAGGAAAAAATAAAATTAAAAAAAAGAGGTAAGACGACAGTTAAGATCATAAGAAAATAAATCCTTCAGGAGATACCACTACTGTGCCATTAAAAAATATATGTAACAACTATTAAAACAGTGATCTGAGTAAAAATAGGGGCAATTTAAATTTTATTTGTGCTTACTTCTAGTTGCAGTATCTTTCGGTCAAAATTTTTTTTCAGTTATTAACTTTAAATTTCTACACTGAAAACATTTCAAAAGCAAAAAAAAAATTATATAAACTATCTTGAAAATATACTAATAATACAAAGTACCAAGAACACGTTTAAAAAATTTAAAAAAATAAAATAAAGAGAAAAAAAACCCCACTAACCTGCCTTAATCTGAAACTTTAGTGGGAAGCATAGGATGCAAAAAATGTCTGTGGTTTACATCATATATTACACTATTTAAAGTAAAATAAATTTTTACCAGCATACTATATAGTATACCAGAAGTGATTCTATCACATTACCTCAGAAAATGTAAATGTAAATACATTTTCAAAATATATTGTTGTTGTTGTTTTGTCCTTTTTTAGGGCCACACCCACGGCATATGGAGGTTCCCAGGCTAGGGTCAAATCGGAGCTACACCTGCCAGCTATACCACAGCTCACAGCAACACCAGATCCAAGCCACACGTGCCACCTATACCACAGCTCACAGCAATGCCGGATCCTTAACCCACTGAGCGAGGCCAGGGATCCTAGTTGGGTTCGTTAACCACTAAGTCAGGACAGGAACTCCTATTTACATTTTTAAACACAACATTTTCTAAATGAATTCCTATTTCCCCCTTTACATTCTCTATTGTAGGAAATAACCCCATCAACCAGTCAATGGCCCAAACCAGGAGCCTGAAGCTATCTGTAATTTCCCCTCTCCATTTCACAAAAATTAACTTCCAAGTCTTTTTGGTCTAACCTCCTTAATATCTTTTGAATTCATCCTTCTATCTGCAATGTAAGAGTTGGTCCTTCAGTACTTCTTCAATTTTTTTTCTGTCTTTTTGCCTTATCTAGGGCCGCACCCACTGCATATGGAGGTTCCCAGGCTAAGGGTCTAACAGGAGCTGTAGCCACCGGCCTTCGCCACAGCCACAGGAACGCGGGATCCGAGCCACGTCTGCAACCTACACCACAACTCATGGCAACGCTGGATCCTTAACCCACTGAGCAAGGCCAGGGATCGAACCCGCAACCTCATGGTTCCTAGTCAGATTCCTAAACCACTGAGCCACAACGGGAACTCCAGTACTTCTTACTTAAGAGCCTCCTGAACAGTCTATCTGTAGTCTCTCTTCCGCATTAGATCTTCAAAAGTACCCGTTATTTTCCTCAAACTACATGTCACTTCGTGTTTATAATCCTTTAATGGTTCCCCATAATATCCATTCCACAAAATCCTTCATGTGCTTGCCCCTAATTACCTCTCCCATCTCACTCCATGAATCCTCCTAATTTATATACTATTCTACTTAGAGTGCTCTAAACTCTCCCAACATTATATGCTTTGTTCTTTCTGCTATGTATACCTCTCTCTCACTTTAACTGGCTTTACCTTTTAGAAAAGAATTCAGTTATTTCCTCCTTTAGAAAACTATCTTTGACCCCTTTAGTACAGGCTTAGTATCCTCCTTCGTAGAATCTTTGAACCTCAACACATTGCTTCTAATATAATTTGCTATTTCCCCATTTAGATGATAATCTCCTGGTAGACAGGGACTGACATACTTTTATCTCTTTCTACAACTCACCTATTGCAAAGCTTCCTTAAATGGATGCTTATAGGTTATAAAAATATATAAATATTTATCACATAATGGCTTTCAGGAACAAGCATAATTATTTCTTTCCTAAGTTGATTACTGAAATTGAATTCAATCTTATAGTATTAATTGGTATATTACTTTTATCTCTTGATACTTACTTCTTCCATATCTTTCCACATTTCTTCACATTTTTTAATAAGATCTTCTTCAGCATCTGTAACATCCTCCACATCCGTGGTACTATCTGGATCTAGATCTTGCTGATTCACTGACATGTGCCTTGTAATTTTCTCAGCCTTATAAGAAAAACTAAAGTAAAAATTATTCACTTAATAATTTTTAACTATTAACTGCCAGATATTCACTTAGGAGCTAAAAATGCAACAACAGAAAAAAATAAGCAAAAACCCCTCCAACTATGAAGTTTCCAGAATGGTTGAGGAGAACAATAAACTGAAATGATTAAGATCAATATAAGTAAGTTATAAATAAAATAAAAATATTTCAGAAATATACAGTGTTATATAGCAAATAATTTATAAGTACTGTGAAGAAAAGCAAGACAAGGAAGAAACCACAGGGAGTGCTAAGACTGGGGCAATGTAATTTTTCATAAGGTGGTCATATAAAGTCAATGAGAATTTGACAACTTAGCAAAACATGAAGAAGGGAAGGAAGATGTGTAGGTATTTAGGGGAAGAGAGATAATAGAGGTAAGATCACGTGGGCTTTGCAGACCATTTTAAGGTTTTAAACAGAGGAATGACATGATTTGAATTACCTTTTTTTTCTTTTTTTGCTTGTTAGGGCCGCATCTGCAGCATAAGGAAGTTCTCTGGCTAGGGGTCGAATTGGAGCTCCAGCTGCCAGCCTAAGCCATGGCCACAGCAATGTGGGATCCGAGCCACATTTGCGACCTACATACATACCACAGCTCACTGGGCAACTCTGGGTCCTTAACCCACTCAGCGAGACCAGGGATTGAACCCGCAACCTCATGGATACTAGTCAGGTTTATAACCCGCTGAGCCACAAGGGCAACTCCTGCCAATTATATTTTAACATTATAATAACTCTGGTTAACTATAGCCAGTGAGGACAGAAGCAGGAAAACCAGTGAGAAAGGTACTGCAATGACACAAGTAAGATGGGGAACAGGATACAAAATGTCCAATTCTAAATATATTTCCAAGACAGAGACAAAAGGATTCCCTAACCTCTTCCTTTGATATAGACTATCAAAGGAAAAGATGAATCAATTCTTTTTTTAGAATCTGGGCCTAAGCAATTGGAAAGATGGAGATGCTAGGTTCTGAGATGGGGAAGATGGCAGAAGAGACCGTTCAGCAAGAATCTGAGGGAGTGTAGGATGTGTTAATTTAAGGTGTCTATTAGTAGAACTGCTATTTAGGCAATTGGATATACATGTTTGGAGTTCATGGGAAAGTTTCAAAATAGAATTTGAGAGTCATCCCCATACATATATTTAAAGCCACAAGTCTGGGTGAGATCAAAAAAGCAAGACTGTACAGAAAGAAAGACAAAGAGTTCCAGACTTGGAGAGATTGAGGAGATAAGGAAAAACCACCTTAATACTCTGAGAAGAAGTGGCCAGTAAGGCGAAAGGAAAAAACAAGAGTATGCTATCCTGAAATCCAAGATAAATATTCAAAGGAATGATGAATTATCAAATACTAATGGTAGATCAAATAAGATAAAAACAGAGAATTGACAATTCACTTGGCAATATGGATAGGGGACTGCATTTGCCAAAAACAGTCAGCAATATTTTAGGTTGTTGTACCCCATCTAGAGACAAAGCCTGTTTACCCTCCCTTTGAATCTAAATATAACTTTCTGTCTACTTTTATGAACAGAATGCAATGGAAGTGAAGTCACATAACTTCCAAGACCTAGTCATAAAAGGCTTACATCTGTCTCTCAGAATATTCACCCTTGCAACCCAGCCACCATGCTATAAGGAAGTACAAACTAGCACCTGGAGAGGCCCACACAGAAAGGAACCAGCTAGAAGCTAGCTAGCATCAACCACCAGACACACGTGTGAATCAATTTTCTGATGAATCAGTCTCCAGGTTTTGAGTCTTCTATACAAAAACTCACACACTGTAGAGCTGAGACAAGCAGTCCCTGCTGTGTGAGGTCTGAATTCTCAATGCAAAGAATCACTAAGCGTACTAAAGGTTGTTTTATACCTCTAAGTTTTGGACTGATTTGTCACACAATTTCAATAAAGTAATGGAGGTCATTGTTAACCTTTATAAAAGCAGTTTTAGTAGGATAGTGGAAGTGAAAGCCTGACTGGAATGGATGCAAGAGAGACTATATGGCAAAGAACTGGACATAGGAAGTATATACAACATTTTCAAGAATTTTTTCTTGAAAGGAAAGGAGAAATGGAGGGAGATTTGGAATGGACAGAGTTTGGGTTTTGTCTGAATGCAGAAGTTCCCAGACCAGGGATCGAACCTGAGCCACAGCAGTGACAATGCCAAGTCCTTAACCACTAGGTCACCAGGTAACTCCTGTTGTTGTTTTTTTTTAAGATGGGAGAAAATACAGCTTCTTTATATGATACAGTAAGAGAAGGGAACATTTATGATGCAGAAGAGAAAGGAGAGGAAAAAGAATTGGATCCAATACACAAGTAGAGAGGGCTGGCTTCAGACAGATGAAGTAGTTCATTTTAATGGGAAGGTAGAATACTGGGGCACAGATACAGGCAGGTGAAGAAATGTGTTGGTAGGAACTTGTGGATGTTCTATTTGGATTGCTTCTCCTTTATTAATAAATGAAATGGTAACTAAGGTCATCTATGAATAAGGACAGGGAAAAAGTATTGGAGGTTTAAGAACAGAAAAAAAAAGTTAAAATAGATATATCAGAGAGTGAGAGGGTAAAACAGTAAGAATGCTGGGTGGCATTAAAGGCTCACTTGAGATTAGTAGTGAAATCTACTAATAGATTAGTAAAGTGAAGTGAAAGAAGAACATGGTTTTATGTTTTCCTCTATAGTGTAGCAACATTGGTGCAGAAAGAGACAAAATGAAAGAATGACAGTCTTTCAGGTACTACCATAAAAGTAGCTAAGATGAAGAATATAATCATTGGACGAAAGGAGGTCAAGAAAAAAAGAGGCCAGGTTATTTGAAAGGTGATCTATATGGATATTAAAACCATGAAGAATTACGATAGTAGTGCAGAAGACGGTGACAGTGAGTGAAGAGCTAAAAAACATTCAAGGAATGAAGAAATGTGACACAACTTTGTATATAACTGCTACAAGGAGAAATGATAGGTGGCAGAGTCTGGTGGCATGAGATTCAAAGTTTGGTAATTTTAAGGAGGCAGATAGAGCAGTAAAAAACAATGAGGATGTCTATCCTACAACATCAAATGCAAATCAAAATGACCCAACTCCCCAAAATATTTTTATTCATACATAACTTAAGCTTTCTATTGCTTAATCTATTATTTAACAAAAAACAGAGAAGTTTTTAAAATATCAATAGATAGAGCTCCCATTATGGCTCAGCAGTAACAAAGCTGACTACTACCCATAGCAACGCAGGTTGGATCCCCGGTCCCGCCACGTGGGGTTAAGGATCCAGCGTTGTCATAAGGTGTGGTGTAGGTCGCATATGCAGCTTGGATCTGGTGCTGCTGTGTAGCCTGGCAGCTGTAGCTCCCATGTGACCCCTAGCCTGGGAAATATCATATGCCACAGGTGCAGCCCTAAAAATAAAAAAATAAATAAATGTCAATGGAGACAGTCGTAGATTGGAAGATTCAATATTGTAAAGATGTAAATTTCCCCCAAGATTATCTACCAAATCTTATTTCAAAATTCTAAGTTTTTATTTTTGTGGCACTTAACAAGCTAATTCTAATATTTATATGGAAGTACAAATGACAAAAAAGCCAAGACCCTCATGAAGATTAAGATGGAAGACTTGCCTTACCAGGTGTTAAACATATTATAAAACTATGCAAATTATGAGTGTTCAATCAGCACATAAATAGGCAAATTGAAAAACAGAACACTATACAAAGCCTTTCTAGAGTTACATCTTTATAGTTCTACGATATATACTGATTTTTTTTTCTAGGTATTCTTTGTCCTATATAACTACCCTCATTAACAAACTGCATGGTATTTGGTGAGGGGGGGGGAATAAGCCTAAATATATATCTCAATCTTTACACTACTCCTCCATCCCTCAAAAAACCTAAACCATAAAAAAGAAAACGGAGAAACATTTTTTCAGGTCTTAGATTAGAAAACGCCTTTCTAAACAAAACTAAGTAAAATATAAAACTATATAAAATTTTTAATATTCTGAATATACAAAGATATCATTTGACAGTTAAAATTTAAAATACAAAACTTAAAATATGTATATACATGGCAACCAAGATCTAATTTCCTTAATGAACAATAAATGACCATAAAAAAGAAAAAAAACAACAACCAATCATTTAGAAAAAAAAAAAAAAGGAGTTCCCATCATGGCTCAGCGGAAACGAACCTGATTAGTATCCATGAAGACGCAGGTTCAATCTCTGGTGTTGCTGTGGCTGTGGCATAGGCTGGCAGCTACAGCTCCAATTCAACCCCTGGCCTCAGAACCTCCATATGCCATGGGTGCGCCCCCCCCAAAAAAAAACCTAGACAAGTGATCACTATAAAAGCAAAATATTAATTACTTTGGACAGAGAGGGAGGAGATAAAAGGAGACAGAGGGCTGTGACTAGCATGGGTGAAATGGAGAGAGTTCTGAGGTGACTATCAAAGCTTTATTTCTTGATCTGTATGGTAACAGTTGTTCACATTTATTTTTTGTGGGATTTTTTTTTTGTATCTGTATTTTACTTTGTAATGAAAAGGCAAAGAACAGTCTAATGGAAATGGGCAAAGGACATGAATGATTTTAAAAAAATACCTTTTAAACATAGAAAAATACATTCTCATCCTTAACAAGTCACAAAAATGCAAATTAAAAAGACTTTTTTTTGGGGTCTTTTGTCCTTTTTTGGAGCTGCAACCAGCGACAAGTGCAGGTTCCCAGGCTAGGAGTCTAATCGGAGCTACAGCTGCCGGCCTACGCCAAAGCCACAGCAACGTGGGATCCGAGCCGTGTCTGCGACCTATACCACAGCTCATGGTAACGCCGGATTCTTAACCCACTGAGCAAGGCCAGGGATCAAACCTGCCACCTTGGTTCCTTGTCAGATTCATTTCCTCTGCCCCACAACAGGAACTCCAACAAAAAGATATTCTTCATTCAGACTAGTAAAATAAAAAAATAAGTAAGAAATAATATTGGCAAGAGTGAAGAACAAAAGGCATGCACTGTCTGTAGACCAATCCCTTTGTAGGATAATTAGCAATATCCTTCAAAATTTTAAATGTATTTATCTTTTGACCCAGAAATTCTACTCCTAGGAATAATCCTACAGATAGATATATTTACCTAAGTCTACACAAGTCTGCTTACTGCTGCAGAATTATCTACAAAAAAGTTTATGAAAGTGAATTCTACAGACTGTCTAGGTATAAATCCTAGTTTCAATACTTATAAACCATATGACCTTGGACAAACTATTTAAACTGTCAGTGCCTCCGTTTCCTTATCTGTAAAATGAAGATATTATTACTCTACAGGATTGTTATGATAATTAAATGAGTTATTATATGTAAAACTCTTAGAACTGTGCTTAGCATATAAAGAAATGTATAAATAGATGATATTAACTTTAATATTAATCTGAATGTCAACTGGTAGATTGGTTAAATAACTTACACCATCCAAAAACGTATACATTGGGAGTTCCTGTCGTGGCTCAGTGGTTAACGAATCTGACTAAGAACCATGAGGTTGCAGGTTTGATCCCTGGCCTTTCTCAGTGGGTTAAGGATCTGGTGTTGCCATGAGCTGTGGTGTAGGTTGCTGACGCAGATAGGATCCCGCGTTGCTGTGGCTGTGGTGAAGGCCGGCAGCTACAGCTCCTGTTAGACCCCTAGCCTGGGAACCTCCATATGCCACAAGTGCAGCCCTAGATAAGGCAAAAAGACAAAAAAAAAAGTATACATTGAAGATCTTCTTTGTTGTACACAAAATATGCAGTTAAATTCACAAAGCAATAAACAATGATTAACTATTCTAGAATTTTTTTTTGTCTTTTGTCTTTTTAGGGTCATACCACAGCATATGGAGGTTCCCAAGCTAGGGGTTGAATAGGAGCAGTAGCTGCTGGCCTACACCACAACCACAGCAACACGGGATCTGAGCCACGCTGTGACCTACACCACAGCTCATGGCAACCGAGTCTTAGCCCAATGAGTGGGGCCAGGGATCAAACCCACGTCCTCATGGATACTAGTCGGGTTCATTAACTACTGAGCCACGATGGGAACTCCCTATTTCAGAATATTTTTAAGCAAAAAAAACAAAAAAAACCATACACACACATAATTTACTATTATAAATATACCCTAATTAAGAAATTCAGTACAAATTGATTTTTCCCCATTTCATAGAATACTAGCCAATAAAATACATTATCAATATCCAAAAATAATGTGAAACGTGTGTGTGTGTGTGTAGCTATTTATAAGTCAGCTGAATTTGTAACTCAATGTAGCATTTTTACACAAATAAACAAAAAAAGTAAGGGTTTAAATTTATTGTTTTCCCACATTTTGCATCCTTAAATCTACCTTTCTAGAAACAGAACAAGTCAATCTTTTGAGATCCTCAGTACTCCAATTTTGAATCATTTACTGAAGAACAATATTTACAGAAAAAATACCACATAAACTTAAAAGGTCTAATACTAATTAAAGAATCTCACATTATCATTGGAAAAAGACTAATATACATGAAATAAAATAACAGTTAAGTAGCTATGTAATTCTAAGCTTTATTCATTATCCAACAAGTTATCTTAATGCGTGCCAGCTGCTGGACACTATAGCTCTAGTTCTGTCCTCACGGAGCTTAAATTTTCACTGAGGAAAGACAAAGTAAACAGATGAACAATTAAATACTTGATATGAGTTCAGACAGTTCAAAGTACTATGATGTTTTAATTACACAGAGAATGCAAGTGCTTTCAGAATTCAGGATAGAAAGATCAGAGAAAACTGCCTAGAAGAACAAATGGCTTAGTACAGTGCTTGGTACACAGTACTAGCTCCCTAGAATGATAATGATCCTCATCATTATTGCCATGGACTCTACCAGATGAGAAGCTGTATCAGTGAAGGCTAAGATTTGTTGTGAAGATGCTCTCAAGGCATTAAAAACAAGATTGGAGGTGAGTATGAGCATCGAAAAATTGTGAGATATAAAACAAACTGGTCTGATTAGAGCAGAAGGCAGACAAGAAATGAGATTTGTTAGGTAGGATGAGTCAAACAACAGGAGCCTTTAAAATCTGGAAGAAAAACAAAAACTTTAAGAAGTATTTCCAGGAACGTAAATTGGTACAACTATTATGGAAAACAGTATGGAGGTTCCTCAGAAAACTAAATATAGAACTCTCATATGATCCCACAACCCCACTATTGCACATACATCCAGAAAAAACTTTCACTGAAAATGATACATGCCTCCCTATGTTCAAGGCAGCACTATTCACAATAGCCAAGATGAAACAATCTAAATGACCATCGACAGATGAATGGATTAAGAAGATGTAGTACATATACACAATGGAATACTACTCAGTCTAAAAAGAAAATAATGCCATTTGTGGCAACATGGATGAAACTAGATTCTTATACTAAGAGAAGTCTGAAAGAGAAAGACAACTACCTTATGATATCACTTATATATGGAATCTAAAAAGCACAAAAGAACCTTTCTACAGAAAAGAAACTCAAGGACTTGGAGGACAGACTCGTGGTTACCAAGGGGGAGGAGGAGGGAGTGGGAAGGACTGGGAATCTGCTCTTAATAGATACAAACTATTGCATCTAGAGTGGATAAGCAACGGGATCCTGCTGTACAGTACAGGGAACTATATCCAGTCACCTGTGATGGAACATGGAGAATAATATGAGAAAAACAATATATATATATGACTGAGTCACTTTGCTCAGCAAAAATGAAACTGACTAGTATCCATGAGGATGGGGGTTCGATCTCTGGCCTCACTGTGTTCAGGATCGATCCTGCACTTCCATGAGCTGTGGTGTAGGTCGCAGACACGGCTCAGATTCCAAGTTGCTGTGGCATAGGCCAGCAGCTGTAGCTCCAATTTGACCCCTAGCCTGGAACTTCCACATGCCGCTAGAGCGGCCCTAAAATGCAAAAAAAAAAAAAAAAAGCAAATGAAATCTTGCCACTTCCAACAACATAGATGGAACTTGAGACTATCATGCTAGGTGAAATAAATCAGAGAAAGACACACCATACGATCTCACTTACATGTAAAATATAAATAAAAAAAAACAGAAAAAAAAAAAAAAACAAAATCAAGCTCATAGATACAAAGAACAGACTGGTGGCTGCCAGAGCAGGGGTAAGGAGCAAATGAGTGAAGAGGGTTAAAAGCTACAAACTTGCAACTATAAACTAAATCGTGGGAACATAATGTTCAGCCTGGTGACTACAGTTAATAATACTGTACTGCATATCTGAAAGTTGCTAAGAGAGGAGACTTTTAAAAGAAAAAAAAATTCTGTAACTACCTACAGTAATGGATATTAGCCAGACTTACTGTGGTCATCATTTCACAATACATACAAATATTGAATCATTACGCTAAATATCTGAAACTGAAATAACGTGTGTCAATTTTATTTCAATTTTTAACTGTAAATTTTAGTTTGTTTGTTGGGTTTTTTTTTTTTTTTTTTGCTTTTTAGGGACGCACCCGTGGCATATGGAGGTTCCCAGGCTAGGGGTCCAATCAGAGCTGTAGCCGCCAGCCTACGCCACAGCCACGCAGGATCCGAACCGCCTCTGCGACCTACACCACAGCTCAAGGCAACGCCGGATCGTTAACCCACTGAGCAAGGCCAAGGATCGAACCCGTCACCTCATGGTTCCTAGTTGGATTCGTTAACCGCTGCGTCACGACAGGAACTCCCGTAAATGTAACAGTTTTTTACCACATTAAATTTCTTTTTTTTCTTTTTTAAAGACGAGAGCTTAAGTCCAGATGACCACTAAGGGATGTAAATCTTGACCACTGTGAAGGCAGAAGGGTGGATGGTGCTGCTTGCTTACTTAGGTTACTAGGCCTGGCTGGTTTTCTGCCCCGCCCCTCCCCCTCCTCCACAATAACAAACGCTCAGCACTTTCTTCAGAGACCATGTCAAAGAATCAAGAAACTCAGGAAAAAAGTCCTTATTTGAAGCACCTGAAGGGAGGCCTGTAAATTAACGAGTTCTTTCAATTCCCCCACGCTTGCGTCTTTCTCTCCTAACAAGCGGGGTTCTAGAGTGAAGAATGGGACTCAAGGCCTGGCTGGACGTTGCGTAGTTCCTCGGAGGCAAGAGTGCCACCATTGGGGTTGTAGCTTGCTGCCAACCCGGGGGCAAGTTACAACCGTTTGGGCGCTCTTCCCTGTCCGTCACTTACCACCGCAGGGCAGCAAATTCAGGTCTCCTCAGACTACCGGAGTCGCGGCCGGCCGCCCAGAACCTGCGCGCGCTGCCTACTGATTGGATCTGCTCCCACACATCTCAGCCAATCCTGAAATGCGCTCCGCCGCTGACGTGAAGGCTGCGCCACTGATTCAGGATTGGTAGCCGAGCTGTGGGTGTCGCACCTTTTCTGACGATTCGGCCAACATGGCGGCAGAAAGCGGCAGCGATTTACAGCAGAGGAAGAGAAGGCGTCGGGACCCGGAGGAACAGGATAAAGCGGAACTCAGCGAAAAAGAGCTGGCAGTGGCAATGGCCCAAGAAAATGAAGAGGAAAGTGAAGAACGCTGGGTTGGGCCTTTGCCTGTAGAGGCAACATTGGCCAAGAAGAAGAAAGGTAGCTACAGAGATAGGCACAGGGCGAGTTGGAATGCTGCGTCCTCTGCGTGGGGGAGTTCAAGCCAGATCTCCAAACAGAGGATGTGTGATTGTGGGGTTTGTACCCTCGGAACAGAGGATCGTCTTCCCACTTACGGCTATTTTATGCTCCCGAAATAGTGATTTGGGCTGAGTAACTCGTCTTTTTAATAATATCGTAGCACTATTAATCACCGGTTTGTTACAGTAGATGCTAAAGCTGACTTATGCCGATACTTAGTTGTTTGGCGCCTCTTGTTTAATCCATACAGCAGTCATATGAGGTTAGAATTTTTATTTTCATTTAGCAGATGTAGAAAAGAGTACTGGCTCTATTTAAAGCATTTAGTTCTAGAGTGGTGTGTCTGGCCGCCAGGGAAGGTGGTGCCTATTTAGAATCCTAAAGAATAGAGAAGTGTTATTTCAGTCCTCACTTTTTCACTACTGAGTTTTCTGACGTAGGTAATAAGTTTCCTGGATCACAGATTTTTTAATCTTAAAACCGAGTCTGTGGTTTTCAAACTTTACTCATGAGATACCTACCGTGGCCTGAAGCATTTTGCCCCTAAAGTGGAATAGTGACAGAATTTTATCAAATAAAAAAGGTGGTGAAAAGGATAGATTTTTCGAGTTCTTTGAAATGTTTTCCTTAAACGTATGACACCATTAAAATGTGATCTTTTTGGAAGCTCAGGTCTTTTTTATTCTCCCTTCTTAAAATTCTTAAGTGATTTCTCATTATTTTCAAAACAATATCCAAACTCGGTAACATAACATACAAAGCCCTTCTTGATATGATCTCTCCTTACCTCCCTCAGCACATTTCCATTACATCCCTCTCCCAAACACTTACAGTCCCTTCACACATAGGTATGATGGTGTCTCTACCTGGAGTGATTTCCGTCACCCATTTCAACTAGCTAATTATTGTTCAGCCTTTAGTAGTCAGCTGAGCCATAAATTCCTTTAAGAAGCTTGTGACTGGAGAAAGTCAGGGCTAGGTTTCTAAAGTACATTGATCATAAATCTAAGGTATGTTTATCACACTGAATTTACAGGTAGCCTTCAATTTTTGTGTATCTGAATTTTGAAGAAGCTACTTTTTTGAGCATTTTTCACTAACACCCTGAAAGTGCATTATCTTTTTCATTGATAATCTTCCAGTTAAATGTCCTCATAGCAACTGTTTCCCCATTGCACTTGCTACGGTTTATAATTGTATATTTATTCAAGTGATTGTTTGATTAATGTTTCTATCTACTGTTAAGACTGTAAGAATGGAGTTCCTGCTGTGGTGCAGTGGGTTAAGTCTCTGACTGAAGCAGCTTGGGTTGCTGCAGAGACACATGTTTTATCCCCAGTGGGTTAAAGAATCCAGCATTGCCACAGCTACGTAGTAGGTCACAGCTGTAGCTTAGATTGTACCGCTGGCCCAAGAACTGCCATGTGCCACAGGTGGCAACCATTAAAAAAGAGAAGAAAAGAAAAAAAAGGCTAAGTGTATAAGAACAAGGGCCATGCCTGTTTTGCTCCAACGCTTAGTACAGTGCTTTGCATGTAGCAAGTTATCAATAAGTACTGAATGAATGAATATTACAGTGTTTATGCTAGTAATTTTATTGCATTGTATTTCATGTCCTTTTTTTAAGGAAATGAGGGGAGGGAATGGAAAAATCCAAAAATACCAAAACGCTGATGTTAGCATTAGGAGACAAAGCTTGTAAAATTAATTCAGTTGAGACAGTTAAATTATTCAGTTTAAGCCAGCAAGTAGTGTATTTGGCTTAAAGAAAAAGTTGAAATTTAAAAATATGTATGAAATGGTAGAAAAATGTCATGGAAGATTTCTAAAATGACAGGGGTTTAATAATATATTTAACTTTCTACAAATAGAACCACCCCCTTTAATGTGTTCTTTGGACATTGGACTCTTATAAACATTTCCACAAAGACGCTATAAATGATTTTATGGTACTACCTTTAATTAAATTGATGTTTTCTCAAGGACAGGAACTATATTTTACTCTGCTTTATGTCCATGTGCCTTGGAAACTGTTTTGTTTTCAATAACTCTGTTCAACAAGTAGACTAACACATAGCAAAGGGAATAAGTATCAGGTACGATTAAAGTTAGCTACATATTATAGAAAAATCCAAAATGACAGTAACATTAAAAAGATAGTGAAGTACTTCTCTCATGTTTAAAAGTCCTAAAGTAGACAATCTAGGATTGGTGTAGAGGCTGCAAAGGGACCTAGGTTCTTCCCAGCTTTCTGCCCTAACATCGCTAGGGTTTGGACCTCATCTTTATTCTGAGTGGTGTTTAGAATTACGGTGCTCACCTCCCATTTCCCAAGTTGTAGGACTGAGGAATGGAAGAAGGGCACACCTCTTCGAGGAGGCTTCTTAACTGTTAACACAGTACTTCCACTTTTACTTCATTGGTACATGGTCACACCTAACTTCAGAGAAGGTAAGGATCTTAGAGCTGGATGTCAATATTTCCATATAAAAAAGGGGGTTCTCTTACTAAAAATGAAGAGAAGAGTCAATTATTGCACACAACTTTGAGTCTGCTGTGTAGTAGTTACGAAAATCCATGAAACAGTCATGTTTAATTTAGCAACATTTTTTTTAATCTTTTTGCCTTTTCTAGGGCTTCACTCGCAGCATATGGTAGTTCCCAGGCTAGGAGTCCAATCAGAGCTGTAGCTGCCGGCCTTCACCACAGCTCACACAGCAACACCGGATCCTTAACCCACTGAGCGATGCCAGGGATCTAACCCGAAACCTCATGGTTCCTAGTCAGATTTGTTAACCACTGAGCCACAACCGAAACTCCAGTTTAGCAACTTTTTATATACATGTTTGACCACCATTGATTTATTTAATACAAGTATAATGTCATTTTTTTACTAGAAAAAATGTTTATAGCTTATATAATGCAATATTTCTTCAGATTACCACTCTTAAAAGTATTTTGCCCTTGGAAAAAGTTTGAGAAGCACTCAACTGAACATTCACTAGGATTTTCTCATTTCTAAAAATGGAAGCATTTATTATGTTTACCTGTTTTAAACTTAGTATCATTGACTTCAAAGAAGATCAGTGCCTTCAAGATAAACAGATATTCTCGGTGGTCATCGGCTTCTTCTTATTTATTTAAATTGCCACTAATAATTGGATCTACGTGGTTAGAAAGATAGTTGTGATGTTTTCCTGAAACTTTCTAAGGTTTTTGTTTTTGTTAATATAATCTTTTATATTAAGCCAGAATCACTCAATTCTTATGTTCTGGGAACAGTTAAGCATCTCTATATACCTGAAAACTTGTCAAGACTAACTAAAGAATGATCCTACTCAATACTGTGAAATAATGCTACAATTGACGTGACATTCATTACGCATGAATTGAGAGATGTTAAAATCTAGAAGAGAAGTTCCTGTAGTGGCTCAGCGGGTTAAGAACCCAATGTTGTCTCTGTGAGGATGCAGATTTGATCTCTGGCCTCTCTCATTGGGCTGAGGATCCACCATTGCTGCAAGCTATGGCATAAGTCACGGATTCAGCCAGGATCCAGTGTTGCTATGACTGAGGCCTAGGTCACTGCTACAGCTCCAGTTTGACCCCTGGCCCAGGAACTTCCATATGCCACAGGTGCAGCCATGAAAAGGACAAAGAAAAAAAAAACTATAAGAAAATACAAAATAGTATTTAGTTCTAGTTGTTAAAAAAATAATTTTTTTCTAGTTCTAGAGTTTGAAAGAGTCTATCTTGATAATCTCCCCAGTGCATCCATGTATGAGCGCAGTTACATGCACAGAGATGTTATCACCCATGTGGTGTGCACCAAGTAAGTCTATCACGTCTTTATTTTTTTTCTGAAAAGTTTATTTTCCTTAACTGATTCAATTATGAGATATATTTGTAGAAGTAACTTTAAGGTATTAAGAATTTCTATTTCATTCCATTGCTTTTGTAGTAGTTTATGTTAAAGACTTAACATGTTCTTTCCAAAATCATACAAGGAATGCATTCTATAAGACAGAATTCCCTACTTTGTGTATATGTCTTTTGAAGATAAATTCCAAAAGGGGATGATCCAGGTAGTATTCGAACTTCCCAGAAGAAGAACATATTAGTTAAGATGGGAGTAATTGGTAGATGGCCTGTTCAGTACTAATGGAGAGAATGATGAACTCTAAGACATTCTGGGCAATGTCAGAGGACCTTCAAAACAGCTGAAGAGGGACTTGTAGAAAAATAATAGTAATATTCTACCCTTTATTGAACTCATATGTAGGTACTTGTACCAAGGCTTTTTCATAAGGTGTTTCATTTATCTTAATAATCTTCTAAGGTAGTATATCATTTACTTTCCATTTATAGATCTACATGGTTAGAAAGATAGTTGTGGTGTTTCCACTTATAGATAGGAAAATGAGTTTAGAGGCAGATGAGGATGGAGAAAAAAAGACTAGGACTAGATCCCAGAGGATTTTCTATTTCCATTTTTTTTTCTTTTTTTGTCTTTTTAGGGCCACACCTGAGGCATATGGAGTTTCCCAGGCTAGGGTTCCAATTGGAACTGTAGCTGCCAGCCTACACCACAGCCACAGCAATGCCAAATCCGAGCCACATCTGCGACTTACACCACAGCTCATGGCAACGCCAGATCCTTGACCCACTGAGGAAGGGCAGGGATCAAACCTCTGTCCTCATGGATCACAGTCAGATTTGTTGAGCCATAATGTTACTCCATGAGCTTGAACGGGAGTAACATCAGACCTTTTTTTTTTCAAGACCACTTTGGCTCTAGTGAAAGGAATGGATTCAAGTAGGGTAAGAATGGATACAGAGAGAAGTTAGGAAGCTAATATAGAGATATGGATGATGGTGACTGGGATAATATTGGCAGTGAATATGGAAAGAAATAGGTGAATTACTTTGGTATTTGGATCAGTCTGTTTCTTGGAGAAAAAGATATAAATTAAGTTAAATATATTTATATTTCATTTATGGGATAATTCTGACCAAGTGTTAGTACTTTTCCTAATCTAAAGTTGTCAGTCTAAAAAGCAGCTTATAGAAATAGCATTCACTCACTCCAGTTTTCTTTATTTGTTTAAGGCAGCAGAATGTAGTATACAGATTTTTGACGATTTTATAGAAACCTAGGTTTTGAAGTTATAGAAAGTTTTGAAGTTAGGTAGATCTGATATTGAATGCCACTCCCCAGCTATGGACCTGGGCGAGTACATTTAACGTTTAAAAAATATTTCCTGGGAATTTCCATTATGGCTCAGCAGTAACAAACCCAAGTAGTATCCATGAGGATGCAGGTGTGATCCCTGGCCTCTCTCAGTGGGTTAAGGATCCAGCCTGGCTGTGGCTGTGGTGTAGTATGGCAGCTGAAGCTCTGATTCTACCCCTAGCCTGGAAACTTACATGTGCCCCAGGTACAGCCCCATAAACACACACACACACAAAATTTACTAATTTTACTTTTTCTTTTTCCAGTGGCTGCACCCACAGCATATGGAAGTTCCCTGCCCAGGAACCATCTCTGAGCCAGCTGTGACCTATGCCACACCTGGGGCAATGCCAGAGATTAAACCCACACCACCACAGACAACACCAGATCCTTAACCTGCTGCACCACAGTGAGAACTCTAGTTTAGTTTAGTTTAGTTTAGTTTTATATTTTTGTTTCTTTTTGGCATTGCACACGGCATGCAGAAGTTCCCAGGCCAGGAATTGAACCTGCACCACAGCAGCAACCTAGGCCTCTGCACTGACCGTGCTATATAATTAAACCCACTGCACAGCAAGGGAACTCCCAGTGCTTTCTATTTTTATATACCTAACATAGGAGGCTATACTGTACAAAATCTTTTTGATATGTAAACAACTAAAATACCTTAAGTAGTATAAGAAATAAGCTTACATTGAATTTTGCTGTATACGAAAGCAGTATTTTGGGATTTAATTATTTGTGAGCTTCTGAAAAATAGTACATTTTCCATGTGAAAAGACTGCCTGTAGGCTCGTTTTAGCATTAAAGAACTGTAAGATCTAGTGATTCCTGGTGAGTTTTGTATTTTTCTTTCTTTCTTTTTAAATGTCATTTCTGATCCTAGCTCTTGGGGTTAAAATTAATGCAGCAGCAACTGTTACAATAGCCAGAAAAGAACTTTAAATTTTGCAGTGTTCCTTCTACCCTAAGATAGTGGTCTGCATAAATCAAGATTTTTCTTTAACCTTTTATTCAAGTCCAAGATTCTCAGTGAATGATTGCTTCGTGGAATACTGATTCATAGATCTGTTTTAGAAATTAACTTTTAACAATTTTATACATGCAGGACAGACTTTATTATTACTGCCAGTCATGATGGACATGTTAAATTCTGGAAAAAAATAGAAGAGGGAATTGAATTTGTTAAACATTTTCGTAGTCACCTAGGTAAGATTTTTCACTTTTTTTTTTTTAGCTCTCTTTTAAATTGTACTGGTTAAAGTTTCTTTTAAAAGGCTTTTTTGTTTTCTTTGAATTTGTCCATTACATTGGCATTTACTGGAGTGTTTTAATTTGATTTATTTAAATAGGAGTTATTGAGAGTATTGCTGTTAGCTCTGAGGGAGCATTATTCTGTTCTGTGGGTGATGATAAAGCAATGAAGGTGTTTGATGTAGTGAACTTTGACATGATCAATATGCTGAAGCTTGGGTGAGTCTTTTTTTAAGTTCTTTTTTAGTGAAAAAATTTTTGAACTAAACTTCATTTCATATGTATTTCTAAACAGTATATTTCCATTCCATTAAAAATATGTTTTTAGATTTTATTTGGGAAAATTATATATTGTGGATCCTTGTTATGATGCTGTTTGGGGGCTTCTGCTGTGGTTTTTGTCATTAATTACAGCAGAAATGTCCAAAGAGCATCATAATAAGCATTCAGTATATCTATTTAACAATACTTAATGCATTAATGAGGCTCCACCATGTCTAATTTACTGTCACATAGGAGTAACTTCTTTCCTGTGCTTATTTCAGTAGTATGACATTGTGTTCTTTTAAGGCTTATGCACATTTTTGGAACTGTTGGTCATTTTAAACTTTGAAGTATATTGATACACAAACTGTGCGTTTAGAATTTACAATAATAAGACTAAACAAAAAACCATAGACTGGGTAGCTTAAGCAACAGAAATTTATTTTCTCACAGTTCTGAAGGCTGGAAAGTCCAAGATCAAGGTTTCAGCAGGGTGTGGTTTCTGGTGAGAACACTTTTCCTTGTTTCACACTTTGTCCTCATTGGGGACAGGGCATGAAGAGGATAATATTTTGCTCTTGCACTTCTTAGAATGCCACAGGCCTGTGTGATTAGACCTCCACACTTAAGACCTCATTTACCTTAATTACCTCTTAAAACCCTTTCTCTAGATACAATCACAGTTGGAGTTAGGACTTGCTAAAGGAAATCAATCTCATTATTTATGGTCAGAACTTAGTTTTTGACTACAAATATTTAAATACCTATTGATCATCTCTCTTATTCCCCAGCTTTTTACCCCCAGACTTCAGCTATTTTAAAATATCAAATCTCTTCATAAGTGTTGACCATTTGCCCCCTTTGAGGATACTGGAAGAGAACAGGCATACCTTGTTTTATTGTGCTTTGCAGATAGTGTGTTTTTTACAAATAGAAGTTTATGAAAACTCTGCATGGAGCAAGTCTGTACTGATATTTTTCAACAGCATTTGCTTTATGTAGTCATTTCACATTTTGTTCTCATTTCTGGTTTTTCATTATTTTTGCTGTGGTGATCAGTGATCTTTGATGTTATTATTAGAAAAAGATTATGACTTGCTAAAGGCTCAGATGACAATTAGCATTTTTTAGCAATAAATTATTTTTCATTAAGGTATGTACATTGTTTTTTTAGACATAGTGCAATTGCACACTTAATGGACTACAGGTAGTATAAACATAACTTTTATCTGTGCTGGGAAACCAAAAATTCGCATGACTTGCTTTATTGCCTTTTTCACTTATTGCAGTGGTCTGGAACCAAACCTGTAATATCTCCAAGGTTTGCCTTTATTTTTTAAGCTTTGGAAATTCTGAGTCACAAAAAGGTTTTGAGCATTAGATTAGCTCAGTCATTGGAATGACTGTGATTTCTCAGACTGACTGCTTTAGAGGAGGCAATACACAATTGCATATATGTTTTGCATGTTGATTAAATCAGTCCATTTCTTTTACACTTTACCAGGTAGCATGTTCAGAGCTCATAGTTGTAAGATTAAACTACTAATATGAATGTAATATCAGAATATATCTTTTGAACATAGTCATGACTAAAATATTTTGATCTTAAATATTTCAAGAATGGATTCATAAGGTATACTGTTACATGCTCACCTATTTAAAATTAAGTTATACGTAGTCTGAGACACAGGCTGATATCCAAAAAACAGTGCCCCAGAATGCTTTCAAGGCCTAGGTCTGTTTCCTTGTAAATAATCTGCTGTTTGTAATTTTCTTCTGATTCGCTAGGTCCTCATAAGTTATTGTTACATTGATGAGGTCAGAAAGAGAAAAATTAGTAGCTGTTTTTTACCTTCCACATTCTTTTTCTCTCTGCTACTTTCTAGCAAGGAATCTACAACTAGTTAAGTCACTGGCCAGGACATTTTTTGGTAACGAAGAGTGGGGAGGGATACTTACTTCTTATATGACCTCTTTTTTCCCCCCTCACTTCTTTACTATTTTAGCTATTTTCCTGGACAGTGTGAGTGGATCTATTGCCCAGGAGATGCCATATCTTCAGTTGCTGCTTCTGAGAAGAGTACAGGAAAAATTTTCATTTATGATGGTCGAGGAGATAATCAGCCGCTACATATTTTTGATAAACTCCATACATCACCTCTTACTCAGATACGGCTAAACCCAGTTTACAAAGCAGTTGTGTCTTCTGACAAATCTGGAATGATCGAATACTGGACTGGTCCTCCTCATGAATATAAATTCCCCAAAAATGTGAACTGGGAATATAAAACTGATACAGATTTATATGAATTTGCCAAGTGCAAGGCTTATCCAACCAGCATATGTTTTTCACCCGATGGGAAGAAAATTGCTACTATTGGTTCTGATAGAAAAGTTAGAATTTTCAGATTTTTAACTGGAAAACTCATGAGGGTCTTTGATGAATCACTAAGTGTAAGTGCAATATAAATTTAATTGAATTTCACTTTTATGAAAATGTCTTTTGTGCTATTTCTTAAAAGGTATTTTTCCTGGATATAGACGTTTAGATTGATGGTTATTTTCTCAGCACACTAAAGATATTGTTCAACTGTCTGCTATTTGCATTGGTGCTATTCATAACTGTCTTCCCTAGGTTTATGATATAGTATCTTCTGAGCCAGTTATTCTTATACTTACATGGCTTTTATTCAGTTTTGCTTTGCTTGCAAGCTCATTTTTTGAGATTCTCAAACCATGCTCAGCCCCCTTCTCTCACTCCAGTCACTCCTATCTATACGACTACTTCCAAACTTACTTCTCCAGCTTTCTATTACAAACAGACCTTTTATTTTCTTACTTTTGCTGTCTTCATGAATGGCACTGGTATCCATCTGCTTGCACAAGCCAGGAATCTGAGTCATCTTTAACTCTTTTTCCTTACCCCTCTACTTAATTCATCATGAGTTCTGTCAGTTTTACTTTCTACGTATACTTTAATTACATAACATTTTCTTTTTAACATAGTTTTCACTACCCTAGCTCAGATCTTTTTCCAGCCTATTGCACGGCCCATTCCCTGTATCTCTTGTACTTTCTCCCAGTCTGTTATCCATGCTACCCCAAGAGGAATCTTTTTCAAAGCACATTCTGGTCACATCATCCTTTGAATCTTCTGGTGACTTCCTGTTGTTCTTAGGCTCAAGACCAAAATCAAGGGCTGCCATGTTGTGCCTCTGCCTACCACTTCAGCCTACCATAAATCATTCTTCTCCCTGCCTGCCTACCACTTCAACCTACCATAAATCATTCTTCTCCCTGTCTCTTACTCTAGCCAGTCAGGCCTTTTTTCAATTTCTTAAATATGCTTCCCACCACAGGGCCTTTGCATATGCTGTCCTGGATGCTTGCTGTGACCCCTTTCCCCATTCCTCCCATTACCTGTGGAACTCATCCTTCAAATCTCAAAGAATCATTTCTACTTAGAATCTTCAGTATTCATCCAGTCTAGGACTTTTTTCTTATTTTTTTTTATTTTTTTTTTATTTATTTTTTTTTTTTTTTTGCCTTTTGTCATTTTATGGCCGCGGGTTTATGGCCGCACCCGCGGCATGTGGAGGTTCCCAGGCTAGGGGTCTAATCGGAGCTGTGGCCACTGGCCTGCGCCGCAGCCACAGCAACGCAGGATCCGAGCCGCGTCTGCAACCTACACCACAGCTCACGGCAACGCCGGATC
>PVHT020000166.1:6243211-6278956 GCA_004024745.2 Catagonus wagneri | reverse complement strand
GCATGTGGAGGTTCCCAGGCTAGGGGTCTAATCGGAGCTGTGGCCACTGGCCTGCGCCGCAGCCACAGCAACGCAGGATCCGAGCCGCGTCTGCAACCTACACCACAGCTCACGGCAACGCCGGATCATTAACCCACTGAGCAAGGGCAGGGATCGAACCCGCAACCTCATGGTTCCTAGTCGGATTCGTTAACCACTGTGCCACGACGGGAACTCCTTTTTTTATTTTTTTATTTTTTTGTCTTTTTGCCTTTTTATGTAGAGCCGCACCCACGGCATATGGAGTTTCCCAGGCTAGGGGTCTAACAGGAGCTGTAGCCGCCAGCCTACGCCACAGCAACAGCAACGTGGGATCCGAGCCACGTCTGCAACCTACACCACAGCTCACGGCAACGCCGGATCCTTAACCCACTGAGCAAGGCCAGGGTTTGAACCCACAACCTCATGGTTCTTAGTCGGATTCGTTAACCACTGAGCCACGAAGGGAACTCCAGGACTTTTTTTTTAAATGTGGTTATAATATGACTCTCTTTAGAGTATTTGGTATGATATTATTTGATTAATGTGTATCAATCCCCAGTAGACTAAACTCTGTGTGATCTATGGTCCTATATCTGTTTTGCTAATGGTTGTATCTCCAGCATTAAGAGCAATACTTGATACATTACTGCAAACAAAAATTTGTTAGAGCATGCAGTTGTAGAATAAGAGCTTTTACCCACACAAAGGTAACTAGTTTTGGGGGAAATTTGAGTCTCACCACCTGTTTCCATCGTGTGGCTAACTGCTAATGTTATTTTGAATCCTCTGAACGTCTATGGGTTGAACTCTTGTAGCAATAATGTTTATTATATGACTGTCAATTCTACAGTTTTGGTAGTCACCACTTTACATTAGATTCCATGCATTAAGCTATCTTGAAAGTTGTGTATTAAATATCTAAAAAGAATTAAAACAACTGTCCAAACTGAAGGGCACTCATAAAAATTTTCATATATCCGAAATGACATTTACCTAGTAATAATCTGTCATGGTGCTCCAAATGACTTGAAACATTCTCTGAAATATGAAATTGTTATACATTAGTGAAATCATAAGAGTTCTTCATTCATTCAACAAAAATTGAGTGCTTGTTATATGGGAGGTGCATGATCCTTGTATAAGGACCTCACAGGCCACAGATGCATTGTCCAATTTGATAGCCACTAGCCACATATGGCTACTGAGCAAGACTTGGTATGTGCCTGGTCTAAATTGAGATGTACTGAAAGTATAAAATACATACTGACGTCAAAGACTTAATTTAAGAAAAAAATATATAATTTATCTCGACTATTAACGTTGCTTAATGTTTTAAGGGGAGTTCCATCGTGGCTTAGCGGAAACGAATCTGAATAGCATCGATGAGGACACAGGTTTGATCCCTGGCCTCGCTCAGTGGCTTAACGATGGCATTGTCATGAGCTGTGGTATAGGTCATAGACAAGGCTTGGATCTGGTGTGGCTGTGGCTGTGGTGTGGGGCAGAAGCTATAGCTCCCATTGACCCCTAGCCTGGAAACCTCCATATGCCATGGGTGTGGCCCTAAAAAGACAAAAAATAATTTTTGCTTAATGTTTTAATATTTTTATATTTCTTAATGTCTTGATAATATTTTGGACCTATTAGGTTGAATAAAACATTCAGATTAATTTCATCTGTTTATCTTTACTTTCTTTAATGTAGCTACTAAAAAATTAGAATTACATTTGTGGTTTGCATTGTATTTCTATGGGAAAGTGCTAATCTGTGACTTATAAAATACACCAGATACACTATTTCTGTAGAGAAACAGTAGTTGTATTAACTGTTTTATTTTCTAATTAAAAAAACAATGTAAGCTATTTTTTTTTATGACTGAACTTACTAATATCTTTTGATTTTCGGCTTATGTTTAGAATCCTTCTTAAGAAGATAAGTATACAAACTGTCAGTGACTCTTAATGTATACTCTACTTCTTTTTAAACTCTCTTTGCCTTTATCATGTAAGCTCTTTTGTTAAATGGTTGGTTTCCTAGATGTTTACTGAACTGCAGCAGATGAGGCAACAACTACCAGACATGGAATTTGGCCGACGAATGGCTGTAGAACGTGAATTGGAGAAGGTGGATGCAGTAAGATTAATTAATATAGTTTTTGATGAAACTGGACACTTTGTTCTATATGGAACAATGCTGGGCATTAAAGTTATAAATGTCGAAACAAACCGGTAAGCTTTAATATAATGTATGCTTTTTGAAAATGTATTTTTAAAGGACCATTTCCTCCCTTCTGGGAAACAATGGGAGTTTTGTTTGTTCCAGGACAAGTGGAATGGTCCCAAATGTCTAAACTTAACCAAGTGTTTTGACTGGATTTTTCTGTGGTCTTTTGGTTGTTTATAATCTTATGTAAAAGTTTCCACTCATGTTCGTAAAAGAAATGGAGGAAGATATGCATAGTTTCAGGGGTTTTTTTTTTAACAAGTTTCAGTCTGTCTTTTGCTTATTGATTTAAATTAGTCTGGTTCATATTAAATGTTGCCAAGTATTTTAACCACAGAATTCAGCATTACATCCTGCTAGATGTAAAATCAGAAGTTAAAATGCATGAAACCACAATAAGCTTTTTGTGCAAATAGTCCATTTGGTCTTAGAACAAAATTGCTATAATCAGATACTATCACTGAATGTAAATGAAAAGAACTTAAAGTATATTTCAAGGAGGAAAAATTTTATGCTGTGTATTCTCACATATAAACAAATTTATATTGTAGTTCTTAGCAATACAAAATCTTCGAAGGCTTGCAGAAAGTTTAAAAATAGGGATAAAAATGTAAGACTGAATGACTGTATTTTTTAACCTGAAAATTACAGACACCTACCAATTTAAAATAAATTTTGAAACACTTTTTAGGAAACTTTCCCTAGTTATTTTGTACAAAGATAAAGGATAGTTGATTCTTTCTTAGCTTTTACCTGTAAAGTTGTTGTAATTGGAGTTAATCCTTATGATTTTATTGGATAAAAGAATGTTCTATTTTCCAGGTGTGTGCGGATCTTAGGCAAACAAGAAAATATTAGGGTAATGCAACTGGCTTTGTTCCAGGGAATAGCCAAAAAACATCGTGCTGCAACTACTATAGAAATGAAAGCTTCTGAAAACCCTGTTCTTCAGAATATTCAGCCTGACCCAACAGTAGTCTGTACATCTTTCAAAAAGAATAGATTTTATATGGTATGTAGAAGTACTAGGAAATAGATCTTAGAGTTTCTTCTAGTTTGGAGTTTTATTTTTTTAGCTTGTACTTTCAACTGAAGAGAATGTTGGCAATAATAGCAGACTCTCTAAACATACTGCATACCATCTTACAACATTAATATTTTATAATTTTACCTAGGCATTGACTTTAAGTATTTCTGTACTGTTTTCCATCCTGTTTTGAACATTTTCAACCTGACTTCAGCAGCTATTTGTGTTGTCTGAGAGGTTAAGAATTAAGTGGCTGTGGTAATGATTGCACCCAAAATAGTTTGTGGTGTGGAGTTTAAAAATTCTTCTGTTTTAATATTTTTCACCTTTTACTCTTGAAAATAAATTGCACACTTCATTCTCTAATATATTTCTTTACCTTTTGATTCCATTATAATGCTGCTTTGGAATTATACATTCCTGAATAATTATTTTTCCTTTTCTGGAGAACTAGAAGTACTTTACATGTTAACTAACATTGGGCTCAAAATCAAACTACTAAGCTGTCTAGGAGTAGCACTATTCTAATTGTTCAGCCAAGCAGGAAAATCTGAAATAGACTTCTGCGCTTGTATTCTATCCCACAAACCTCATAGACTTTCTAAGACCCAAATATGATTATTTCTCTGTCTAAAATCCTTTAATGACTCCCCAGCTACCCATAGTAGCCACCCTCAGTTTATTTGCCATACTGACCATATTGAATTTGATCCCATTTGGAACAGTTGAGTGTTCTTTTTTCTTTTGAAGGCTTTCGTTCACGTTGTTCCTTTTGCCAGCCATACACCTCTCCCCAATTCCTGCTCAGACTTCACGTCTCAGCTTGGAAGCCTTGTCTTGACATCAAGTCTGGATTAGGTTTGCCTGCTGGTGTTCTATGTCACCCTTTTTTGAATAATTTGCAAATTTTTTTTCTCTCTGACACTGTCCTCTCTTCAAGATAATATCAAATCCATAAACACAGGGCACAATATTTTCATTATTGGTAAAGTATCTGACCTACCACAGTATAATTATTCATTCATCTGATATATTATAAGCAGCTGTGATGCTGTAAAGGATACCAGCATTTGGTAAATGTAGGAAATGGCAGTTTATCTATCCCAGCCAAAGTTTTAACCTAAATGGGGACATTTTTTTAAGATGAAGAATTTTGCTTATAACTTTCAAAGTCATTGCTAAAGATTTATTAATATATGAATAATTTTTCTTGTTTTTACCTGTGGTTTCATTCTTTAAAGGTAAAAATAAATCATAAATACAATTCTTGATATTACACTAAAAACATATACTAATTTTCCATTCCACTTTATTAAAAAATTTGGGTTTTTTTTGTTTGTTTTCTTTCCCCAGAGTTTATTTTTATGTTGATTAAACCATACATGTTCCTTGGAAACTTTGAGGAAATAGAAAAAACAAAAAATTAAGTTAGTGTGTATATATACTGCCAACATTTTCATGAATTATTTTTTTATTAGATGTACATATTCTTAAGCAAAACAAAGTGGTAGACATATATACAAATTTTGTATCCCTTTTTTCAAATTCAGTATGATGAAATAAAATTTAACATAATTTAAACTTTAATAGTTTCATATGTGAACTGTAAATCAAGGTAACTTTAAAAATTCATATAATTAAATAGTACAACAGACATGCCATTCCTTTGATCACTGGAGACTACATAAGGCCATACCATCCTAACTTAGCTGTTCCTTTACTTGGAATCTAATCCAAGTGGGTAAAGGAATAATATTAGGCAAGATAGGGCCTGGGCATTAGCTTTACCTTCCTGGAGCTCAATTTTACTTCCTTTCTTGGAGGAAGAGATTTCTGCTGAGAGTCAAAAGAAGCAGGGCTTTAGAAGTCCAGAGTTTTAACAGCTAAAAGATTTTTCTCAACTCTCCATAGACCCTGAGGATCCTGAGGTTTCTAAAACTTGATTTAAAATTGCCATCTTTCTCCCAAGCTTCAGGATTTAGATAGGGCTCTGCCAAAAAAAAAAAAAAAGTCTAAATCTATTACTGATTCATCTTTAAATCCTTATCCTACCAGCACCAGGTTCTGCTTATAGTAATCAGTTACTGATATCTATATAGTGCCTTCCATATTTTAGACACTGTTCTCTAGGCACTTTACATCCCTTCATAACAGGTACCATTTTGCGGTAGTTACTATTATCCCCATTTATGAATAAGGAAATGAAAGTAATGAATTTACTTCCCCATAGTCACGTAATTAGTAAGTGGCAGAGCTGGAATTCAAACCCAGGCAATCTAAATGGTGAAAAATAAGCAACAGGTGGCAGGTTAGATAACCCATACCAGGAGAATGACGCAGAAAGCTACTTCAAATAAAACTCCACCTTGTTAAATGTGTACTCCCCAAAATTTCCACCCAAAAAGAAATTAAATTCCATTTGAAATCATACATCTTCTTTATATGAATTTTCATATTAGACAAGTATAGAAATAAGTTAACTGCCTTATATATTCCATGATGGGAAGTGATTCCTGAAATAAGGATTTATTCTGATATGAATTCCATTTCCTCAAATACTTAATTAGAAATGAAATTTTCTTGTTCATAAACTTTAACCAGATGAAAAATTTAATTCATTTACTCACTTTTTATTTTCCTCCTTGAGTTTACTAAACGAGAACCTGAAGATACAAAAAGTGCAGATTCTGACCGAGATGTTTTTAATGAGAGACCTTCTAAAGAAGAAGTTATGGCAGCTACACAAGCTGAGGGACCTAAACGAGTGTCAGATAGTGCCATTATCCACACAAGCATGGGAGACATTCACATCAAACTCTTTCCTGTTGAGTATGTACTATTTTTGTTATCATAAATAAACTCCATCGTAAATGTATGTATTTTTAAAAACTATGCAACTTAAAATTCTTGTTATTTTGACTTAAGGAATTTTGAAGGATTGAATGTTGAAGAATTTTGTAAGACATCTATCCTGAGCTTGCCGATAACTGTTAGCCTAGAAAATGGGGAATTTTTACACATACATGTACATCTCCAGTACACATACTTCACAGGTTTATGAGGACAAAATGAAAGTGCTAAATGTAAACCATAAATACAAATGTATATTACCACTACCATTAACTACAGATCCCAACTATAAGTTTGGGGGCTCACTTGTTATAACTGGCTTTCCTCTCAAAGCAAATCTTTAAAGAGAGGATAATTATTTTTCCTTCCTGACATTTGCTAGACATCTACTACCTCTTCTTTAGTCTCAGAAGCTATATGTTTTAGAAACAAATTCCAACAGAAAACAAAAGAGCTTCCACTGGAAAAAGGAAAAAATTCTTCTGGACAGTTTAAAAGGTTGCAAAATAAACATATAATACCAAATTCAAAACTATATTGCTGGCTACTCCTGATCCAAAAGATGACTGCTTTTACACCACCTTGACTTTTAAATATTTAGTTATTTTGGGTGTAAATGTTTTTATGTTCAGTGTTTTACCATACTTTGTACTGAACAAAAAACTGGACTCCTAGACCATCTCATTAAGTGTTCAGAACCCATGCCTCCATAAAGCCTATTCTCTGAAGTGCTTGGTGCAAGATTCTCTCTGCCAGCTTTAGGAGCTGTTACATGATAACGTACCATATTAAACCATCTTGTAAGGTTAGTTCATACTTAGAAAGCGTGTATGAGTGTGTAATTGTCATTTTAAGATTATTAAATTTAGAAGCTATCATTTCAATGAATGAGTCCTTGGTCGGGTATATGTCACCATACTATATACATTGTTTTTAGAAGAAATACTAGCATTCCTGTTGTGGCTCAGTGGTATCAAACCTGACTAGTATCCATAAGTATGCAGGTTCGATCCCTACTCTTGCTCAGTGGGTAAAGGATCCAGCGTTGCTGTGAGCTGTGGTGTGGATCGCAGACACAGCTTGGACTGTACGTTGCTGTGGTGTAGGGTGGCGGCACCAGCTCCAATTTGACCCCTAGCCTGGGAACTTCCATATGCCATACAAGTGGCCCTAAAAAAAAAGTTACCTTTCCCAGGAATTTAACCCATTTTATGCAGTGAACTTTATCTTAAGGTGCTATGGTTGTATTTTTTTTTTTTAACTGCTAATTGACTTTGGAATCTAAATACTTTTAAACTTAAATATAATAAGCAATCATGACCTTAAGATAGTATATTAAATTAAGAATATGCTACTGCTTATATGCCCTGTCAACTTTTACTTGTCCTGAGATCAGAAAAAAACTGAAAAAAAGACTGTCCTGAAATATTCAGAAGATAATGAAAACATCATGAGGAAGCTGAACTACAAAGAAAACTGTTATAAGATGCTCTGAATAGATTTTATATTTTTATTATATGTCTTACTAGGTGCCCTAAGACAGTGGAAAACTTCTGTGTTCACAGTAGAAATGGTTATTATAATGGACATACATTTCACCGCATAATTAAGGTAAGCTTTGCAAATTTTATATAATTTAAGGAATAGTAAGTTTTACATAACAAGAATTCTAAAACCTAAGAATCTTAATCTCTCACACTCAGCAGTTTATTAGAAAAGAACAGGAAGGAATTCCCATTGTGGCGCAGTGGAAACGAATTTGACTATTATCCATGAGGATACGGGTTCAATTCCTGGCCTCACTCCGTGGGTCGGGAATCCAGCGTTGTTGTGAGCTGTGGCGTAGGTTGCAGACGCATCTCAGATCCCACATTGCTGTGGTATAGGCCAGCAGCTGCAGCTCCAATTTGACCCCTAGCCTGGAAACTTCCATATGCTGCGGGTGCAGCCCTAAAAAAAAGGACAAAAAAAAAAGAAACATGAGGAGAAATGTCAGAAGGGAAAATCAGGTTCATGGTTCTTAAGGAATTAAAGTGACTTACCACGAAATCCAGAGTGTTTAGGGAAAGGCAGCAGAGAAAAACTGGGCAATTATGTAAGACCTAACATACAAGATAAAGCTTATCTACACTATTAATTTGCTTTAGATTACTGAGCAAGATAGTACATACCTATAAATGGAAAACCTTTGTTTTAGTCATTAAAATAAGGTAGCAGTTAAGCATTAGAAATACATCATCCAATTAAAGTATTAGTAAGGACTTCATAAAATCACTTTATGAAATGATATTAATAGATGTTTTACTGAGTACAAAGCACTCCTGACAAACCTAAGACCTCAAAACATACATAGATGTAATGTGTATATCATGATTTTGTCTACGTTTCTTTTAAGGGCTTCATGATTCAGACAGGAGATCCAACAGGTACTGGTATGGGAGGAGAAAGCATATGGGGAGGAGAATTTGAAGATGAATTTCATTCAACATTACGACATGACAGGCCATATACACTCAGCATGGCCAATGCTGGATCAAATACTAATGGATCCCAGTTTTTCATAACAGTAGTACCGACGGTAAGTAGAACAGCATTGTCTATTAGCCAAAAATTCATAGATTATGATCTGAGAGAGTAATAAATTCAATGAAAAAGAGAAGCCTGAGCTTCTCTTTAATTTGCTCACCGAGAGGGTGTGATTTAAGAAATCCCGGTTTACCAAGATTTTCTGTTTGTCCTCCAATATAGCCTTGGCTTGATAATAAGCACACAGTATTTGGACGAGTGACTAAAGGAATGGAAGTTGTACAAAGGATCTCCAATGTCAAAGTCAATCCCAAAACAGATAAGCCATATGAGGATGTCAGCATCATAAATATTACTGTCAAGTAAAATAAGATTTGTTTCACTGTATGTGGAAAAAATACACATATTAAATACAGGATTATTTTACATGAGGCTCTTAAGATTTGCTTAACATCTTGTTTCATCTTGCTTAAATCATGTTTCAGGGATTTATATATTTTTCATTAAAGGCTGTATATTTTAAAACTCTGACTTTGGTTCACTTAGTATTTTCACATCATTTTTCTAATGTAGCTAAATATTTTCTGTCTTCAGATTAGAGTATATTTAGTAAGATAAGAAAATTGAAAATTCTTACCTTACTAAATATACCACCAAGAAATCATTTATTGAGTAAAAATGTTAGTATCTAACAGTGAAGAGATCAGTAGAAACTGGAACAGTAAAACAGTGTAAGTCCAAGTCTTACACTGATTTTATTTCTTCACTTACCCTCATAAATTACTCTAACCATTCAGAGCCACTACTTCTACTTTCCAGACAGACTTAAGAACTTATAAGAGGAACATGTTCAATAGACCTGTTTTAGAGAATTCACATTCTTATGTGTTATATCTAAGCTTACACATCTCCTTCTACCGATCAGTCGGTTTACTTTATTTTCCTACTGTGTACCACAAACCATGTGATGGAAAAATGTGCCAAATTGTGCTAACTTTAATACTGCATCTTTCTTTTAAAAAGTAGAACTAATATTTGGACACAGAATGACTTTTCAATATGAAATTTACCTTTTCTCCCTAATTTTAGATGTTCAGACTCACTACCTATCAATTTATTCATTCCAAAAAGTTTAATCCTATATTTTTGGTAATACTGCCACCAAGTGGTGGTGGTGATGCCTCATTCTCCCCAAAACAATTTTTTTGCTTTGAGTGAAAATCATATTTGAGAAATAGTAGGTAGGTTCCAGTTTTTACCTGTTGAATTTAACACCCAGGCAGGGATAAAATATGTGTCATTCTTTAAAAAAAGATCAGATTTTGTCTCAAGAATCCAGCATCCTCTGGCCTCCTCTTCTTGCCAGAATCCATGGTTTGCCTCTAATAAGTTTCTATAAATAGATATTTGCAGCAAAATGTATAGTAACTTGCAAAACATCATCTGCCTGATGTTCAAATGTAATTAATTACCTGTTCATTGCAACCTTCGCTAAACCCATTACAACAAAATAATATGTTTTCCAGTTTTTAACACCATAATCTTCGGCTCTAATTTTTTATACTCTAAGGGCAAATTAGGCATTTTAAATCCTTTAATTTATCAAAATGTGTTATTTCTGCATAGGACACTGATTTCAGATGCAATAAATACAACTTTGTGTTATACTCTACAATATTACCTTAAGAATTATCATGAGTTTTTTAAATAGTTACCTGACTTCATTAAAATAAGAAAAAAAAACACTGGCTACCAAAAAAAATCCTATTTGATTAATAAATTTTTCCATTCCATATCACAAATTTAAAAAATCAGTAGACTTAAAAACATACTGCCAGATGTCTTTTAAAAGGCATGCCTTTAAAATTATTAGCAAAATGCCATCTGATAATTACTTATTCATTAGTCATTTTCATTCATTATTTTTTTAGGGAAAAGTATAACTATCTTCCTCCCTATTACCACTTTTCAAATTGAGAAGTATCTCAATGTTTCATAAAAAGTCTTTTAGCAATGTTAGCTCACAGGATATAGCTAAGTTTTCTAAGCAATTTTCTAAAACAGTTATTTCAAATGCTGTTCTTGGGCGTTCCCTGGTGGCTCAGCAGATTAAGGACCTGGGGTTGTCAGTGCTATGGCTCTAGTTACTGCTGTGGTGCAGGTTAGATCCATGGCTCAGAAGCGTTCACATGCTGCAGGCATGGCTAAAAATTAATTTTTTTAAAAAAAAGTTAAATGCTATTTTTCTCATATGAAACAAATTTAAAATTTCAAAAGCAGTAATTTCAGTTTGTTCAAAGCAAAACTTTAGCTCTCCTTTAAAAACACTAGTTATACTTATTTAAATGTGACAAACTGTAAATAAAAAGTTATTTCTAAATTTTTAATAAACCATGTCTCAAATTTGACGTGCAAGCCAATCCCTACCCAATTTTCTTTTATTGTTTCTCTTTACTAGCAATAGTATTACTAGCAATACTATTATATAGATGGTTCAAGAAACAGAATTTAAAATAATGATAGGACTTCTTTAAAATGATTTTAACACTTTATTGCTGTCTATACTGATCATATATAATGCAAATAATGGCTTCTGGTGATTATAAAGCATTCCAAAATTACAGACCAGGGCTACACACTTGAACAACCTGCTTTACATAAACCATACAGTAATATTTAGGCTTACTTCATAAATTCAGAGCTAGGAAGAAAATCCTAACTGACTATTTAAAACTTCTCTTACTCTTAAATTTGACATTTCCCACAGGGAGCTAACACATTACACACACACACACACACACACACACACAGACTCTACTATTATGTACATTAGAATTAGCTCTAAGCACAATTTAAAATTGTGTCTTAGAAATATGCTAGGAATGCGACTTTAAAACTTTAGCAAATATGATAAAATAAAATTAATTCACAAGGAAAGTAAGTTTACATGTTAGTGTTAAGACTTTTTTTTTCCCCCATTACCTAGTAGAGAAAACAGTTTAAGGGCTCACAGGCAAATGTAACACCATTTTTTATTTTTCACAGTTATTGCAATCAGTCAAATATTAATTTAATTCAGAAGTATTACCTATATGCATAAACTATATTTGTAACAGCATGACCTTTTATTTGAAAAATAAAGCATGAAATATTATATTTACTTATTTATACATTGCCCATAACACTGATGGGCTTTTTTTATTTAATGCTTTGTTTTCTAAAGTTATATTGTTTTTAAACAAAGAGACATTCAAAGAGACTGAACCAAAAACAGTGCCACCTGGAAGTCACACCTTACACTCAGACATCAAGTCCTCATAGCAGTTCAAGTAAGATTTCGGTTTCAGCTTCATCCTAAAGTATAAAGAGTATTAAAAAAAAATAAAATAAAATCCAGTCTAGATATGTTATATATAAATTGCACTGCCATAATAAGGGAGTTTCCTTAAAAAATGAAAAACAGTTAAGAGCACAAATTTTTAAACTTGTAAAATACTGCATATTAAATGTGATGTAAACTTTTTGTACGTTTCTTTTTTTCCTTAGACATGTTCTTTCTCTCAGACAACTTTTCAAGGCCTTGTCATGAAAAGCTTTGATCACATTTTATTATTAATATAAATGCACTTATTTTACGAAAACATTTTAAAGTAATGTGATAAGCATCTTCCACTGTTTAAATAACTTCTCTTGAGGTAAGGGTAGTTTTCTACTTAGATGTCTACCTTTTACGTAAAACCAACCCTGGTTTCTGTATGTAACTTATTACATTTTACCTATAGTCATTCTCACTACAGATGTAATATTTTTAAAAGAAACCCTACTAAGTACTTTAGTAGCACTTTAGTGTTTAATACTAAACACTACTAATATATTAAAAATGGAAGAACCAATTTAGAGCTCTGACCTAGGAAATAATAATACAGGTTCAACCCTGCAAATGCGTCTTTCATAAGTGAAGATCAACTAGAATATAACTGACTTACACAGTTTTACTATTAATTTTTCTTCAGTGCAATACTAATCTGACGGCCTAAGTTAAATAATGTTTCATTCTGATTCTCTGGGTTTTATACAAAAGGCTTTTAGGAGAAAATTTTAATAAAACACTGTATAAAATATTAGTTTTCTATCACTTATAATTCTTAGCATTAAAGGTGTTCTGTTATACTGAACATTAAAGTAATCCTATTACCCAAAGATACAGTTTGGATTTTATTTCATTAAGTCACTGCCATTTTTGCTACTAAATACTGCCAAAATCCAGTGAAAAACACAAGTTAAAGAAGCAGCTATGTTTCACTTGCTTCATATAGAAGTTCCATTAGGCACTCAGTTAGCTATTTTTTTTATTAAAAGAATAACTGTCACCTATTCTTTCTCTGTGACTACTTTTTTCCCAATATGTGGGCCACATATAATCTGAAAAACTTAAACAACAACTGTACTTTAAAAAAATTATACTCAGTAAGTCCCTATTTAATCCAATTTAATCTGCTCAGATATCTAAATTTTACTATGGATTTTTTAAAAAGCAGTATTGTACTGAATTCCCAAACGAAGATTCCTTTTATATATACATCCTAATTAACTATCTTTGAGATGTAGAATTTCTTACAACATATTATGTGCAAAATAACCCTTAACCACAATACTTTAAACAATGCTGCATTTAAAATCAGGCAACATCCAATACTCCAGCAGCCACAAGCTGCCGTGAGAGCCAGTCCAACCCCTCATACAGTCCCATACCACTTCGAGCATCACAGCCCTGAATATACCAGCTTCGGCCACAGCACAATTTATGGAGACTAAGAAGTTCAGTGATTTCTTCTACTGATAGAGCTCCAGCAACATCCTGAAAGATAAAATATACACATCAGAATTTTTTTAAACAGTTCATCAAAATGATCATTTTGTAATTATTGCTGATTTATATACAATTCTCTTGGTGCCAATCTTCTTTAGAAGCCTAAAGTTAAAACCTAAATTCAACTTTCAGTAATTATTCTGAGATTAGGACAGAAAAAAATAAGGAGCTCCTGCTGTGGTGCAGTGGGTTAAGGATCTGGCATTGCCTCTGTGGCAGCCTGGGTCACTGCTGAGACATGGGTTTGATGCCTGACTTGGCACAGTGGGTTAAGGATCTGGCATTGCTGCAGCTGTGATGCAGGATTCAATCCCTGGCCCGGGAACTTACATAATGTCATAGGAGTGACCAAAAAAGGAAAAAAAATCAGTTTTTGTTTATAAGAACAGTCCTACAATAAAATCAAAAAAGAGCCATGCCCTCTGAATTAAAGATAATGCCCAGGTCATTATAAGGCATCAAAAAGAAATGTATATCATAAAAAATGACTTTTGCATAGGCTTTATATAGTGAAGACTCTATTAATTAAACTCTCCAAACACCCTTGGATAACCCTTCTTTCCAGAAGGAACCATAAGTAACCATCATATTTTTCCAGAAAACTTCCATGCACATTCATGCAAATAAACAGAAACCTCTAGCTTTTTTGTTTTTTACTTAATACATATCTTGAAAATAAAGATACCTTCCCATTATCAGGATTAGCAGATTTTTAACATCTGTGTTGCATTCCACTGTGTAGGTACAACATAGTTTTCTTAATCAGGCCTATACCGAATACTTAGGTTGAAGCTGTGTGCTTACATGCTATTACAGATACATACATATACACACAAACCTACATATTTTTACGTACATACATTTGCAAAATTATCTCATTACCAGAGACAGAATTATAGGGTAAAAGGGTATATGCATCTAAAACTTCAAGGAAGTACTGCCATATTGCCCTCCAAGGAAATGTCTGTTTGATAACCACACCAACAATATGCAAGTCTGAGGATTATCAAACATTTTCATTTTTAACAATGTGATAGGTGGAAAACGGTATGTTCACTTTGCCTTATTTGCATGTCTTAATCATAAAGTGAAATATATCAGCTCTTAATAGTATGCCTTTTTTTTTTATTACGGGGAAAATCCTTTATTGTTCATACTACCCTTCCTTCTTATGATATCTAAGCCCACTTACCACACTAAATAAAAGCATTCTCATCCTCCCAGAAGCTTAGTCTCAAAATCTAGGAATCTATAGCTACTCCTAGTGCTTCACCTTCCCTGTTCAGTCACCAAATTCTTTCTATAAAGTTTCTTTAATCTGTGTCTATTCTTCTATTCCTCCAATCCAGGATCTTGTTAATTCTCACCTGATTACTACAGCAATTTACTACATCTGCCTATCTCCACTCCCTTGGCCCTGATTAATTCTAAAATCCTATCCCTAGGACTACAATCTCAAAACACTGCTAAGATCTTAAAACCAGCTAGTCCAAAATCCTTTTGATGGCTTTCCTCTGCTCATAGAAAAAAAAACTAAATTTCTTACTTTCGCTCTGTCAGGCCTATACAACATGCCTTATCTGTTACTCTGAGATTTCTTCAATTTCTACCTACCCCTCACACCCCGATCTGTTTGATGCTCCCTAAAAATACTCAGGTTTTTATTTTTTTCTGCCTGCAGTGTTCTTTCACATAGCAACTCAAAATCTTACCCATTATTTCAACTCTTTTAATTTTAATTCAAATCCTGCTTTTTACCAGTCTTATAAAATGCCCTTCGGAACTACTCTAATTTCCCATAACATTTTGTTAGTATTGCTGAAGTCATGTATCAGTTTTCTTTGTGTTAGAATTAGAAATATACTTAACATGCTTACCTATATACATAGGAGTTTCTTTTCTTTTTTTAGGGCCACACCTGTAGCATATGGAGGTTCCCAGGCTAGGGGTCAAATTGGAGCTGCAGCTGCAGGCCACAGCCACAGCCACAATAACGTTGGATCAGAGCCACATCTGTGACCTACACCACAGCTCATGGCAATGCCAGATCCTAATCTACGGAGCAAGGCAAGGGAGCAAACCCATATCCTCATCGATATTAATCAGGTTCTATTCCACTAAACCACAAAGGGAACTCCTACATAGGAGTTTCTGGTGAGCATCAACTACTTTATTTCTTTTGGTATACTCCAAGGTACCAAGGACAGCCCTTTCTATATAGATTGTACTCAAAATACAGAACTTTATAAATATCTACTGAATTATTTCTCTTGAAATATTAACAGCTACCTATAATATGGAATGCTAAAATAAGTATTCTGAAATACAAGTGTTACCTGTTTGTTAGCAAAAATCAGGAGCAAAGCATCTCGGAGTTCCTTTTCCGTCAACAACTTTGCAAGTTCATTGTGTGCTTCACTAACTCTGTCTCTGTGACTGCTATCAACAACAAATACAACAGCTGCCAAAAAAAAACATAAAAAATTCAATTAGTCACTTGTTAAGTTTCAGTAAATGGGCCAAATATTTTAATGTTCTCATTATTATAGTCTACCATCATTTTCACAGAAAGGCTGCTGATTATAGGAGCACCTAGCAATAATTAATGACATGATCTCAAGTAGTGAACCTAACTTTTCAGTTGTTGCTTCCCAATCTATAACAATTTACAACACTTGCACTATGAAAACACAAAGTGCTGTGCATATCACTTAATATTTTTTCTTAATGAATGAAAATGCAGCTCTCCTGATCTACTTGATGATGCCCTACTTCTTCAATTATTACTTCCTTTACAAAAAAGTCTTTGTTTTTTTTTCTTTTTACAGCTGCATCTGCAACATATGGAAGTTCCCAGGCTAGGGGTCTAATTGGAACAGCAGCTACAGCCTACGTCACAGCCACAGCAACACTGGATCCAAGCCACATGTGTAACCTACACTGGATCTTGCAGCAATGCTAGATCCTTAACCCACTAAGCAAAGCCAGGGTTTGAACCCACATCCACACAGAGACAACTTCAGGTCCTTAACCTGCTGAGCCACAATGGTTTCTCCAAGATAAATCAGGGTTCCCATCGTGGCTCACTGGTTAACTAATCCGACTGGGAACCATGAGGTTGTGGGTTCGATCCTGGCATTGCTCAGTGTGTTAAGGATCTGGCATTGCTGTGACTGTGGTGTAGGCCAGCAGCTGTGGCTCCAATTGGACCCCTAGCCTGCGGTGCTGTTGCTGTGGTGTAGGTCACAGATGCAGCTCGGATCTGGCATTGCTGTGACTGTGGTGTAGGCCAGCAGCTGTGGCTCCAATTGGACCCCTAGCCTGCGGTGCGTGGGTGTGGCCCTAAAATGCAAAAAATTAATTAATTATAATAAAAATAAATAAACCACTAAGTTTATCTCTCCAAAATATTCTCTCTAGGTGCCTGTAACAGCACTTTACATAAACTGGACTGAAAATACATAGCAGAAACTTCATAAATAGCTACTGAATTCTCTTTTGAAATATTTCCAGCTTCCTTCCTGTAGCTAACCATTCCAGATTTTCAACCATTCCTCATACTCAACATTCCAATTTTCCCCCCTTAGTCACTTCCTCATACTAAACTTAATATCAAAGAACCCCAGAGTAAAAATTAGATCTAGTCTTTCTTCTAGGTGGAAAATAGGGTGATATGTGGAACTAATAGCATGAATGTAAGCTTCAGGAGGCAAAGCATAGAATGGGGCCCAAATGCTAACTGGAATATATGTGACATAACACAACTTGGTCAAAAGCAAACCACTGCAGGTTCTTCTGCAAATAACAACTACTTGTGAATGGAAATGAAGGAGTGGAAGCTATTGAGAGATTATAATGGGACTGAACTAAACAGAGCAACAGAACTATACACCACAAATTCTACCCTATACCACAATATTGCCAATGATCATACTCATATGAACATTAATACTATAACTGTTAAAAGCAGCAAAGAGCTAAGTATGCTTAACCATGTACATATATAAGATAAATATGGCTGTTTGCTATAATTATGTTTTTCATGAAATAAGCCAGAATACATTTCCCAGTTTTTCTAATTTTCTTAATAATGTTACTAATTTTCTTAATAATGTAGGGTCTGCTACCAATATACAAAGGTATAGTCTACTTAATCAATGCTAAAGTTTTATTAGCTAAATCAACGTGTTGGAAATTGGCATCCTAAAAATTCAAAAAATTAAAATGTAACTTCTACACTCTTACCTTGGGTATTGAGGTAATAATGTTTCCACAATGGTCTTAATTTGTGTTTTCCGCCTACATCCCAAATGGTGAACTTTAGATTTTTATATTCTACAGTTTCCACATTAAAACCTGTTTTTAAAAAAGTTACTTTAATACTAAACTTAAATTTACAATGAATGACACAACACAGGCAACACCATTTACAACTGTGACTTAGAAATCATCTTCATACAACAAGATATACTGCTGCCCAACTAACTCCACTCCTAAAAAGCATACCATGAGGAAATGAAAACCTTTAACCAGAGCTCTTAGGACCTTGACACCAAAGTGCCAGCTCTGCACCACTACCACCTCCTCACCCCTAATCCTTAGCCAGTCATCAATCCTTTATTCCTTGCAACTGTACCACCAATATTCTGTTCCTTCTTACTATCCCTCTATCCACATTTCAATTAAAGAACCCTGAATCTTGCAATTTTTTTTTTTCTCCATGGCAGAGCCAATCTCCACAGCAGACTGGCATAAAATAAGGTCCCAAGAACTTAGCTATAAGCTAAAGTTTGTTTGTAAAGCGTCCATTAAAGAGAAAGCAATACTCACCAATTGTTGGAATAGGCTGCATAAACTCATCCTGTTTTAATTTAAACAAAATAGTAGTTTTTCCAGCACCATCTAATCCTAATGTGACAACTCGAATTTCCATTTTTGGTCCAATGTGAACTCTATTGTCCTATAATTTTAAAAAAATTTAATCTTTTTATTTTGTTATGGAGTTAAAAGTATTAGCACTTAACACTTATTTATAAAATACTTCTGTTCATTATTTGTCTCCTACTCACTCCTCAATCCATTAAAACCAGAGTTGTATCTACCTATTAAAATACCCTGATTCTGATATCCTCAGAGGAACCACTCCTCAGTGCTTTGCTAAATCTTGGCTTAGTAAAACTTACTTCATACTTTGTTTTAATACAAGTTAAAAAAATACACACACCCACTTCTTTATCCCAGATTGTCTAGCTGAACTGAAACTTCTTTAAATAAAATTTTAATGCTGTGCTAAATATATTAATTAAAAATGAAAAGTGATGCTCCCTTCCCATAAATATCCACTTTTAACAATTTCATGTATATCCTTCCAGACACCTTTCTGTGCACATACTGGTTGACATACATAGAACAAATATACTTAAACATATTTCAACTAACTTTTTACAATCAATATTATGGAATCTTTCATTTTAAAACATATAGACCTTTTTCTTTCAATTGCTTCATTATATTCCATAAACCACAATTTAATCTCTTAACTGAAAGATATTAGGTCATCTCTGATTTTTTGATATTATAAATAATGCTGCAATGAACATACTTGTATATACTGCTGCATGACCTCTCTGCCTCACTTCTCCCATCTGTAAAATGGGGAATGAAAACAGTACCAGACTTACATAGGATTACTGCAAGGAATAATTTTTAAAAAGACATGTAAAAGTCCTTACAACACCTAGCCCATAAATGCTATGTAAGTGTCAACAACTATTCTGCCTCCTCATTTGAACACTCTTCTAGGCTTTTGTGATACAAAATTTTTCTGGTTTTCATTCCACCATTTTGAATACTCCCTCTCATTTTTCTTTTATCCACCTCTTAAATGTTGGGATTCTAGAGTGTCTGCATGAGGCCTCCTTCTCATTCTACAAGCTTTCAATTTCTCGATGAATCTCAATTACCATCTACATGATGACGGCTTCCAAGCCTATAGTCCAGCCCTGAGCTTCAGAAATACATACCGTTCAGAAACAATGTATGAACCAGAATACCTTGGTAAAAACTCTAGGGACCAGCTGAGAAGCTACAGCACCTGGGCCATAAAACCAAGAAGGGATTCCAGTGAAAGGGTTAAGAAAATTCACAGAGGGAGTGAATCCACCAGCCTGTGCCCCTCCCCCTACTTGGCATAGCACAGTACACAGGAGGAAAACTCCCATACCAGGCTTCTTCCTCTAGACAGAAACAAAGAACTGCCTGAGCATCCAATGTCCTGACCTTATCTGGGGACTTACTTAGACACAAGTTTCTATCTGACCTGACGTGAACCTCTTAGGTACTGGTGACATAGTTTGGAAGCCACTGGGAACAAAGGCAAGGACATAGCATATTAGAGCTGCAGTTCCATCAAGAGACCATAGGAGACAAGAGATTACTGGCTTCCCAGAAGACAGGGGCAAGCTGAGCAGGAAATCTGACATTAAAGTAACATGCTCAAATCCCCAGAAGACCTATTCCCAGAAGAGTTCTGGAAGCCCTAGAATCTCCAGCTGGGATGATAAGGTAAAGGTTTTCCCAGGCAGGAAGCCAGTCCATAACAACTTGGCGAAGTGGCTTTTTTTTCAAAAGTCCAAATCTCAACAAAAGATCACAAGGCATACAAAGACACAAGGAAACATGGCCCAATTAATTAAAGGAATAAAATAAAATTTAAAAAACCTTAAAGAAATTCAGAACTATGAACTGCTAGACAAAAAAGTTTACAATAACTGTCACAGAGATATTAATGAGCTAAAAGAAACACAAATAAAATCAGGAAAAGTTTGAATGGACAACATGAGAATATCAACTAAGAGGAAGAAACTTCAGGAAAGAACAGAAATTTCGGGTCTGAAAATACAATAACTGCACAGAAAAGTTCAGTAGAGAGTTTCAACAGTAGACTTCATTAGGCATAAAAAAATAAGAAAACTCAAGGACAAGTTATTTGAATTCATTTTGAGTTAGAGGAAGAAAAAGAAAAAAGAATGAAGAAAAATGAAGAGACCCTAAGAGACATACAGGAATAGGAGTCCCAGAAGGAGAATACAGAAATAAAGGGGTAAAGAGATCTAACTTGAAGATACAATGGCTGAAATTTTCCCAATCTGAGCAAAGAAAAGCACACAAAAGTTCTAGAAACTCAATGTATTCCAACTAGGATAAACCCAAAGAGACCCATACTGAGACACATTATAACCAAACTGTCAAAAGTCAAAGACAGAGAATCGTGAAAGAGGCAAGAGAAAAGGAACTCATCACATACAATGAGCTTCCATAAGATTATCGACAGATTTCTCAGCAGAAACATTGTGAGTCAGGAGTAGAAAAATAAATTCAAACTGCTGAAAGAAATCTGTCAACCAAGAATTCTAGATACAGCAAAACTGTCCTTCAAAAATGAAGGAAAAATCAAGAATTTCCCAGAAAAACAAAAGGTGACATAGTCATTACCACTAGATGTGCTTGATAAGAAATCCTAAAGGAGTTGAAATGAACAGACACTAGACAGCAACATGAAGTCATATGAAAATCTAAAACGGTAATAACTACACGGACAAATAGTAACTTGTATTATTACAATTTGGGTGCATAAATTTAATTCTTTACAGACTTGAAATAACAAGTACATCAGGAGTTCCCTGTGGCTCAGGTTCCTTCTGTGGCGTGTGTTCAATCCCTGGCCTGGGAACTTCTGCATGCTATGGGCACAGTCTAACCACACCCCAAACAAAAAAACAAACACATTTTAAAAAACCCCGAAGTCTGTGTTAATAGTTGTACAAATATAAAGACATAATTTTTGACATCAATAAAATAAAATACAGGGGGTGGAGCTCTGAAGGAGTAGAGATTTCATATGCAAATGAAGTTAAATTTTTATCAGTTTAAAATGGAATGTTATAACTAAGATGTTTTACATAATTGCAATGATACATACACACAAAATCCAGAGAATAAGCACAAAAGGAAATGAGAAAGGAATCAAACCATGACACTAAAAAAATCAATAAAACACTAAAAAAATCAATAAAACACAAAATAGGCAATGAGAGGAGAGACTAAACTACCAAGTTATACAAAAAAACAATGAGCAAAATGACAATAGTAAGTCTTTACCTATCAACAGTTACTTTAAACAGATTTAACTCTCCACTCAAAAGACGCAGTTTGACTAAATGGATAAAAAATAACAAGATCCAACAATACGCTATCTATAAGAGACTCATTTTAATATCTAAGGACATGCAAAGTCTGAAAATGAAAGGATGGGAAAAGATGCGACCTTTGGGATGCAAATCAAACATAAAAGAAAGCAGGGGTGACTATGCCAGTATCGGCCAAAATAGATTTTAAGTTGGAAACTTATAGGAGACAAAGAAGTTCATTACACAAAAGGTAAAGTGAGAAAGAATTAAAACAATTATAAATATGTGGATTATAATTAAACATGAGAACCAAAATTATAAAACTCCTAGAAGAAGACATAACAGAAAAGCTTCATGACCTTGGATTTGGCAATGATTTCCTGGCTATGACATCAAAAGCACAGTCAACAAAAGCAAAAATAGATGAATGGGACTATATTGATCTTGAAAACTTTTGTGAATCAAAGGACATAATCAACAGAGGGCAGAAGCAAACTACAGAATGGGAGAAAATATCTGCATATCATATATCTGATAACAGATTCATATCCAGAATATATAAAGAACTCTTACAACTGACAATAAAAAATCAGATAACTCAAAAAAACAGGCAAAAGACTCGTACAAAAGAACTTACACCGGAGTTCCCTTCGTGGCTCAGTGGTTAACGAATCCGACTAAGAACCATGAGATTGCGGGTTCGATCCCCGGCCTTGCTTAGTTGGTTAAGGATTCGGCGTTGCCATGAGCTGTGGTGAAGGTTGCAGACGCGGTTCAGATCCTGCCTGGCTGTGGCGAAGGCTGGCAGCTACAGCTCCTGTTAGACCCCTAGCCTGGGACCCTCCATATGCCACGGTGCGGCTCCACATAAAGGCAAAAAGACAAAAAAAAAAAAAAAAAGGAACTTACACCAATTAGGATGGCTACTATCAAAAAGAAAATAATAAACATTGGTGAAAATGTAGAAAAACTGGAACCCTCGTGCACTTTTCGTGGGAAAAATAATATGGTGCAACCACTATGGAAAACAATATGGCATTTCCTCAGAAAATTAAAAATAGAACTAGTATATGATCCAGTAATCCCACTTGTGGATATTTATTCAGAAGAACTGAAAGCAAATTTATCAAAGAGATATATCTGCACAGCCATGTTCACAGCAGCACTATTCAGAACAGCCAAGAGGTGAACTAAACCAAATATCCATCAACAGATGAAGAGACAAAATGCGGTATATAAAAACAATGGAATATTAGACTGAAAATGGAAGGAAACTGCGTCACATGCTACACAACATGTGAGACCTTTGAGGACATTATGCTAAATAAGGCAGTCCCCAAAGGACAACTACTGTATAGTTCCACTTCTCTGAGTAATTTAGAGTAGTCAAAACTCAAAGAAACAAAGTAGAATGTTGTTCCCAGAAGCTAGTGAGAAAGTAGAGAATAGGGGGGTTATTTACAAGGTACAGTTTCAGTTTTTCAAGATGAAACATTTCTGGAGCTATTTCACACAGTGTTAATATACTGAACAATACTAAACTATATACTTTAAAATAGTTAAAGTAAATTTTATATCTGTGGGGTTTTTTTACAATAAAAAATGTACATTCTCACAATAAAGCACCTTACAGCTATAAAAAGGAACAGAAAATATCACTGTATACTTCAATGGAGTGATCTCCAGGATGTATATACTTACGTGAAAACTGAAAGGTAGAGAAATATGCAATGTATTCTACCTTTAAATGTTGGAAGTGTGCATACAAATAGATTTGTTTTTTCAATGATGAATAAAACTAAGAAAAAATCTTAACGGTTTTCTATGGACAATTGAAGAATAGGGTGGTGGGGTCAGGAACATAAATTAGATGTCTCTGAATGAACCTTCCCCCTTGTAGATTTGACTCTGGACAACGTCTATGTTTCACATAATTATAAAACAAGATTAAATTTTTTTAGGAGTTCCCGTCGTGGCTCAGTGGTTAACGAATCCGACTAGGAACCATGAGGTTGCGGGTTCGATCCCTGGCCTTGCTCAGTGGGTTAAGGATCCGGCGTTGCCGTGAGCTGTGGTGCACGTTGCAGATGCGGCTCGGATCCCGCGTTGCTGTGGCTGTAGCAAAGGCCAGCAGCTACAGCTCCTGTTAGACCGCTAGCCTGGGAACCTCCATATGATGCGGGTGCGGCCCTAGATAAAGCAAAAAAAAAAAAAAAAAAAAAAGATTAAAATTTTTTAAAGTCAGTCCCTAAATACAGAAATCAAATGTACTTTTTCAAATTAAGGGCAATCCACTTTAAGAGACCAAAATGTATCAACCAAATACCAAAGATATACTTTGTTTCGATTCTGTCTCAAAAAAACCTAAAAAAATTTTTAACTATCTGGGAAATTTGAATACTAACTGGATAATGGGTAATGTTATAGATTTATTATTAAATTTTTTTAGATGTGGCAATACTATTTTCGTTGTTTTTTTAAAGAGTATTTACCTTTTAGAAACGCATGAAAACATTACACAGATGAAATGATATGATGTTGGGATTTGTTGCTAAATAACCTGGGAGACTGCAGGTAGAGACTGGGGGGAAGGGTAGATGAAATCAGAAGTCTTTAATTATGAAAGCAGGTGATGGGTAGAGGGAGATTCATTATACCACTTTCTCTTTTCCACTGATAAAGTTTTTTTTTTTAATCCTGCAGTTCATTAATTTCTTAGCTGTAGCTTCGAGCTGATTATCATGGAATGTAAAACAATGATGACTTGTTAGACAACACACCTACAAATGAAGGATAGTTTATATTACCTTTGTAAAAGTAACAGGGATGCTGGCATCCAACTGAATGTGATCTGCAACCTCTGTAAACTGCTGCTGCTGCTTTTGCAATGTTTCCAGTAACCTTGTAATTTCCTGTTTTGCCAAAACAACTCTACAATCATCCTAGAAAAGACAGGATTTCTTATGAACTTTTTAAAGAAATAGTGAAAAAAAAGACCTCACTGAAACTCAAGAAAAGCTCATTTAACATAGTTACTTGTATGTAAATTTGACTAAGATAATAATCAGCATTAAGAAATAATTTAAGATCCCATCAACAGAAGAATGGATTCATAAATGCAACACCACCACAATGATATTACACCACAATGATATTACACAGTTACATGTGATGATATGAATTTCAAAAACATACAGTAAGAGAAGAAACACCATGAAGAGTTTTTACTGTATGATTCCACTTATGTTATTTAACAAAACACACAAAAACAAGATATACATTAGAAATCAGGATAGTGGTTTATCATTAGGAGGAAAGGCAGGTAGTTACTATAAGGAAGTCTGAGGGGCTTCTGCGGTACTGGTAATGTTCTGTTACTTGATCTAGATGCTAGTTACAATGTCCAGTTCGAACATTCAGCCAGTTGAACACACGTGTACGTATTTCTCTCTGAGTGTGTATAGTTTTTTCTGGAGTTCCTGTTGTGGCGCAGCGGAAATAAGTCCGACTACTATCCATGAGAATGTGGGTTTGATCCCTGGCCTCACTCAGTGGGTTGGGGATCCAGCAGTGCTATGAGCTATGGTGTAGGTCACAGATGCAGCTCAGATCCAGCGGTGCTGTGGTGTAGGCCAGCAACTGCAGCTCTCAACTGACCCCTAGCCTGGGAACCTCAAAAGTGCAACCTTAAAAAAAAAAAAAGTTTTAAAATAATTTAAGATATACATATATTGGTTTTATTTTTAAAAAAGGAATAAATATGAAATTATGACGTCTCCCTCTAGATTCCCAGGCCCTCTCCTCAAAATCAAGCACTTTCCAGTTTCTCAAATATTATTTCACAGATATTCTAACATACTAATGTATTCTTTATAAGACAGAGATCTCCCAACAATATGTAAGCCCCAAGAGAGAAGTGGCATTCTCAGTTTTTGCTCACTTGTTGTATATGCATACAAGGTGATAGCAATTTGGTTGTTTCCAATTGCTCAAAACAGAAACCTTGATGTCATTCTTACCTTCTTCTCCCTTAGGCCCCACATACAATCTGTCAACAAACCCTACTGGATATCCAGAATGTGGGCACTTTTAGCTCCCACTCGCCAACCTACTACTCTCTCTCACTTGAATTTCTACAACAGACTCCTAACTATTGAACTCTTTCCTACCATTTTTACCCCCCTTCAATCTGTTTTTTACACATCAACCAGATCCTTTCAAGAAAGAGCAAATCATTCTTTGCTTAAAACCCCACAATGGTTACCCTATTCCAATTCGTAAAAGCTAAAGTTCTTCCAGTGGCCCAAAATGACCTCCTTACATTTAAGTCCCTATTACCTCTAATTTTAGCTCCTGTTAATCTCTCCATCCCTTAATCTATTCCAGCCACAGTACGTTTTTGGTGTGTTCCTCAAATACATCAGGCACATCGTTCTAGGCTTTTTGCTCTAACCATTTCCTCAGCTGAAATCTTCTTCATTAGGGTAGGAACTAGTTTCTTCACCTTCTTCCCCTTTAAGTCTTTTTTCAAATTTCACCTTCTCTCAGTGATGCTTACCCTATTTAAAAATGCAATCTGCTGTACCCTCCCACTTTTCTTTTTCCCTTAGCTCTTATCACTTTCTAACATACTATGTAATTTACTTATTAGATACGGTTATGGCTTATCCCTTACAACAGTGATAATTCCACAAGATTATGGCTTTTTGCTTGTTTTATTTACTGACACGTCCCATGTTCTTAGAATACACATGGCATATAGTAGGCACTCAACAAGTATTTGTTAATAAATAAATCCTAATCATTCAGCTTTATGCTTTGAACGCAGATGATGCATCATTTTTTTGGGAGGGGAGGAATGATTAAATTTTGTTCTCAAAATTGGTAATAAATATGTGATATCCCATCCATTCCTCTCTTCAGTTATCTCTGTGACAGGAACTTTAAAGATACTGGTTCAGGTTAGGGTTCTGTGGCCATAAATCAGAACAAAACTAATAGTTTCATATGAAGAACGAATCCAACACCCCAATTTCATTTGCATTAACATAGTGAGATAATACCATGTCATTAACAATTAAGTGCCACTTTGACAAAATGCTTCAGAAACTCTAAAATACTTCTAAATACCTTTTTTTTGTCTTTTTGTCTTTTTTTTTTTTTTAGGGCCACACCCAGAGCATGTGGAGGTTCCCAGGCTAGGGATCTAATCGGCGTTGTATCCACCGGCCTTCACCACAGCCACAGCAACAGCAGGATCTGAGCCATGTCTGCAACCTACACCACAGCTCACGGCAATGCCAGATCCTTAACCCACTGAGCAAGGCCAGGGATTGAACCCGCAACCTCATGGTTCCTAGTCAGATTGTTTCCACTGAGTCATGATGGGAACTCCCTAAATACTTCTAAGTGTTTCCCGGGAGTTCCCACTCGGCACAGTGAGTAAATAATCCGGCTTGTCTCTGTGGAAGTACAGTTCGATTCCAAGCCTGAAGCACTGCGTTAAGGATCTGGCATTGCTGCAGCTGTGGCACAGACTGCAGGTCTGTCTTGGATTCAGTCCCTGGCCAGGGAACTTCCATATGCCCTGGCGGGTGGCCAATAAATAAATAAATATTTCAGTAACTATGAACATACTTTTTAATAAATACAAAATTTCTTTCAAGTATTTGTTTAAATCTTACTTAGGACATGATCCATTTCTAATTGTGCTGTGTAGTTTGGTAACCCATCATGAGCTGAAAAATCATTTATTTAGGGCCTTCTATCCAGATACAAAGAATTTAAAGATACAAAGAGGCATCCGGTCAACATCCAGAAAGGACAAATGTGCATACTGTGTAATTAGGTTCAAATAGAAGACAAAAACAACAATTACGTGAACAGAAAAAAAATACCATGAGGAATTGTTAACTAGGTGTACTAATGAACTAGGTAACTAAAAGGGTAAAAAGAACTCTGAGGTATCATGGAAGAAACAACTACAGGAAATAGATACCGCCCTCAGGGATGGGGGAATAAAGGAGCGATGCAGTGACTTTCACAGGAACCGCAAGCAAATGAAAACCCACAGGAAACTGGCTCCATCTTCTAGCCTTCCTCTACTGTCCCATATTGGCACAGCCTAAACTAACATGGAACCAGCTGACAAAAGCAGATATGTCGTTTGTAGAATTTCAGTCCCAGCATCAGAAAGCAGAGGACAGAAGAACAGGACTGGAGCTCAAGGACAACTTCATAAATGGTAAAATATCAATGATTATAATTCAACATGAAAAGAACTAAAGGATTCAGTACTGAGGTAAGTATAAATACTCAATACTTATAGCCTGGCCCACTCAGTTAATCAGATATTTAAGACAGAAAGCTCTATAATAGTAAAAAGTTTAGCTCTACAATGATTTAAAATCAATACAATCATGAGCAATATATCAAAAGATGAGACAGATTTCAGCTTATCAGGAACTCCTGGGTCAATAATTAGCCTTATGTCACATACTCATGAAGGCATATCCAAAACAGTAATAAGACTTTTTTTTTTTTTTGGTCTTTTTAGGGCTGTAACCACAGCATAGGGAAGTTCCCAGCTAGGGGTCAAATCGGAGCTGCAGCTGCTGGCCTACACCACAACCACAGCAACACCAGATCCTAGCCGTATCTGTGACTTACCGCGGCTCACAGCAATGCTGGATCTTTAACCTACTGACCAAGGCCAGGGATCAAACCCATGTCCTCACGGATACTAGTCAGGGTTGTTTCCACTGAGTCACAACGGGAACTCCAAGACTGACATTTTTATTAGGATAACCTTAAATACAATTTAATTTTGAAAGCACTTTATCTGTAAAGTGGGTAACAAATCACCTCAACCTTCAAAAAAAAGGTTTTCTGTGACATCAGAGTTAGGAGTTACTCAGAGCAGAGATACATAGTACATGCTGGAGAAACATTCTTCCACCAAAATAAATAAATAAATAAATAAGCAAGAAAGAGGAACTTCAAAGAACAGCAAACATTTGAGCTAAACTTTGAAGAAGAATTTCCAGTATCAGAAAAGAGAGACAGAAGCACACCAAGCTGAAAGAAGAGTAAGTACACGCTTGGCAAAGAAAGGTTAAAGGGCTTGGGATGACTGAAAAATGACAAGAAGGTAGAGATGTTCTAAAACCCATGGTTTTATGGTGGGAAGGAAACATGAAAGAGAGGACACTGATATGGTTGAATGGAGCAATTTGAGGTTAGAGACCACGTCCTAAGCACAACATTAATGCCTGCAGTGATACACAGTAATAATATGAAAATACTTACAAAACTAGTAAGATAGACTAGAGTGTACTTAACCTTACAAATCCTCTTCTTTGAGCTCCTGTTGTAGCTCAGCAATAGGAACCTGACTAGTATCCATAAGGATGTGGGTTCAATCCCTGGCCCTGCTCAGTGGGTTAAGGATCCAGCATTGCTATGAGCTACACAAGTCACAGATGAGGCTCAGATCTGATGCTGCTGTGGCTTTGGCATAGGCCGGCAGCTGCAGCTCCAATTTGACTCCTAGCCTGGGAACTTTCATATGACACAGGTGTGGCCCTGAAAAGAAAAAAAAAAAAATAGAAAAAGCAAATCCTCCTTCTTAAACTATGTCCTACTCAACTTTAAAACTACTTACCTGTTGCAAAGTCTTTTCACAATGGAGACAGGCTGTTGAAACCTGGGATAATAAAACAGTCATATCTTCTTGCTGCTGCCTAAGCCAAATCAGTTTTTCTCGAACATGAGCATCAACAACACTTAGAGCCATTTCTTCTTGACGACAAAGAGTTTCATGTAGATCAGAAAAATAAGCTCGGACACATGATCGGGCATTCTCTGCCGTACCTGGTACCTAAGGAAATAAAAATAAATTTTAAAAAACTACAGCCTTAACTAAGATTTTTCAATGTGAAATGAATAGTTACATATCATCTACATCCTCAAAATTTCCAAAATTTGTATCTTCACATTAGGTTTTTCCCCTCACCCACAGCCTTTGGATAGCCAGCTGTGTGAATGACATCTCAAGCAACATGGAAAACCTAATCTCCAGTCTCTCCCAACACCAATCCTAGTTTCCTCCATCTCAATAAATGGCAACGCTATCTTCTAGGTCGTCTAGTCTAAAAAAATTGAAGTTACCTTAACACTTTTCTTTTGTAGCTCACAACTAGTTCTTCAACAAATTCTGCTGACTTCAAAATATATTCAGAATCTGATCATGCCTCACCTCACCACTTTCACCTCTATCAACCTGATCCATTATCGTCTCTCACCTGATTATTAGAATAGACTTCCAATTGGTCTCACTAGACCTATCTCTGCCCCCCATAATGTATTCTCTACCCAGAAGCCAGGCTGATTTTTCCTAAATATTAAGTCAGAACAATAATTATTCTTTCACTCAAAACCCTTCAGTGGTTTCCCACTCCACTCAGAGTAAATGGCCAAGACCTTTATTTGGGATGTTGAATCCCTGGGAAGGAGACATCTGAGCAAAGACTGAAGGAGGTAAGAGAGGGAACCACATGAATATTTTGAAGAAGAGCATTCCTGACAGAAAGAAAAGCAACTGCCTATAAGGCCCTTTCTGACCTCAGCTCCTGCTATGCTCCCCATCAATCATTCTATCTTAAATCCACTCAGCCTCCTACAGCTTCATAAGCACACCAGGCACACTCTAACTTTAGAGCCTCTGTACTTGCTTGTCTCCCTACCTAGAACACTCTTCCCCCAAATATTAGCACAGTTGCCTTTCTCATCTCCTTTAGGTCTTTGCTCAGTGCCCCTTCTCAGGAAGCCTGTCCGCAAACACTCCATATAAAAGTGCACTCGCCTTTCCCTTATTTTTCTCCAAAGCACCTAACGTACTTCTGCTCTAAGTATTTTACTTATGTATTCTTTCTCCCCACATTAGAATGTAAACACTGCAAAAGCATTCTGAGCTGTATAGTGGTGTCTCCTTAGCTAGAACAGTGCTGTGTGCTCAGTGTGTGTTCAGTAAATATTTACCAAAGTAATAAACAAAATATTCCCACTCTAGCACAATACTATCCAATAGAATTTTCTGTGATGACAGACACCTTCTTTATCTGTGTTAACACAGTAGCCAATACCTACATGTACCTAAAATGTACTTAAAATGTAACTAGTGAGACAGGAAGTAAATTCTGTATTTTACTGAATTGTTAAATAAACCTGAACAGCCACATGAGGCTAATGGCTACTATATTTGATAACAGCAGTTCTAGCATTATTCCCCAATGATAGCTTTAGCTTTGTTTACCAAAGAAAAACACTATTTGTCTGTCCCTGTATTTTATATTGCAATCTGAAAATATCTTTTTCCTCTATAATTAAATTTTTCTTTTGGTCTTTTTTTTTTAAGGCCACACCCATGGCATATGGAGGTTCCCAGGCTAGGGGTCGAACTGGAGCTGTAGCCACTGGCCTATACCACAGCCACAGCAATGCCAGATCCAAGCTTCACCTGCGACCTATACCCCAGCTCACAACAAGGTCGGATCCTTAACCCACTGAGATAGGCCAGGGATCGAGCCTGCGTCCACATGGATACTAGTCAGATTTGTTTTCACTGAGCCACAATGGGAACTCCACCTATAATTAAATTTTTAAAAGCACCTACCACTACCTCCTAAATTCTTTCCTTCTCTTTACAGCCAAACTTCCTAAAAGTTAGATACACTCACTTCCTAACACCTATGCATTCTTCAATTCACTGGAAGATCATCTCTGCTTATTTCACAGAAATAACAAATTCAACATCTAAATTAAACTTACCACTTTGGTCTCATTATCACTTCCCAAAATTCTTCTTCCTCCCCCACTAGTGCACAATATCATCATTCAACAAATTGGGCAAGAAAGAAACCTAGGCATCATGTCTGATTCCCCGAGTTACCTATTCAATCAATACTATCAATCACTAAAACCTACCTATTCTACTTCTTTAAAAACACAAGTATGTCTACTTCTCCCAATGCTCACTTCTCTAATATGATGAGCCATACACACCTCTAAAGCAGTTAACTTCAGCAACCTCAGCAGACTTCTCCTTGCTTCCAATCTTGTTGATCCTCCAATTCATTTTTTATATTAAAGAACAACCCTTCTTAATGCAAATCTGATTGTTATTCCTATGCCAATTCTTCAATAGCTCAACATGGTCCTTAAAACAAAGTCCAAACTCTTTAACATGTCCAATACGATCCTGCATGGTTTGGCCTTTAACTCTCCAAAATCTTTTCTTGCCATGCCCCACCGCAACACTCAAAACGTCAACCATAGTAAACCTAGTTAAATTTCTAAAATACGTCCAATTCTCACTTCCAGGCATTTTAACATATGCTTCCCTCTCCAGAACAACTCACTCCCACCCTAGTCTTCTCCCTAATTCCTACAAATCTCAGGTTAGAAATCACTTCCTCCAGGAAGCCTCCCCTTTGCCTAAATTACTGCCGCCCTTATACACACTGCCAGGACAGCAGCCTGTATATCCCCACAAAGTAAACAGTTACCACACTTGAAACTGTCTCTCTTCCATGATAGATTATATGTGCCATAAAGACAGAGACTTTTTAAAAAACTTATTTCCAGTCACTAGTGCAGTACTGGCATAATGTAATTGCTCAATAAATACTAGAAGGTGAAAAGGTGAGGAGGAGAAAGGGTAAGGAAGAAAAAAATCCGTACATGTTCTGTGTGGGCCATTCCAATTCCATCTTCCACTATTTGTTCTCCCCCTTCAATGTGCTGAACAATTCCAACTAATTTTCTGGAATAATCTGATATTTCCTCAGTGAAGGTTCGTATGCAATGAGCCATATCTAAAATTGATGCTCGGATCTGGTTAGCTTCTGGTTCCAACACTGAATGCTATAAGATGCAACACAATTTTAGAAAAGAAACCACAGTATTGACTAATGATAAAAAACGCTACTTAAATCACTCCTATTAATAAAAAAAAAAAGCATCAGCTGCCAAGTGGCTTTTAAAACATATTTACAGAAAACACAGCATAATACTAATTTGCCTTCACCCCCAAACTATATATCCTTCAGAGAAATAATTTAAAATATCGAAGTTCATTTACCACTAAACAAGAATCCAAGAGACTCTGTCTAAACTTTCATCACAAATATTAGTTCAACAGTCATAAATATTATCAAAACAATCCAGTAAATTACATAAACATGCACACAAGGAAAAGAACTTTTGTTTCCTGTTGGAAAGCCATTTTTCAATAAAAAAAAAAAGCCTCATGAGGCCTCTCAGAAATTTTTGTTATGACATTGAGAAAATAAATTACTTATTTCTTTTCACTCTACCAAGCTCTACCCCTTTATCATTTAGCCTTTCTTCAATCTCTACTCATAGCATAAAGAGCCAATAAAATGAAAATAAACAGTGGACTTCTAAAGCAGGCAGAGTCATCCATTTAACTATAGTCATACCTTGTGACCTTGGTGTTTTCCATATTCTTTGCAGACACAGCACATGAGTGGACTAGTTTGACAGCCATCTTCCAGGCAAACAAACTCAATAGCATGTACCTGATGCTGAGAGCACATGGTTTTCTCATGAGGTTTATCAGCTAGAGGCACTCTCCTGTGCTTTGCTAATGTCTTTGTAGAGTGAGTAACTTGGGAACATTCTGAGCACAAGTGAGTTGCACATACAGTGCAATATACAGATGCAATGTGAGCTTCATCTTCATCACAACGAATGATACTCTGACAATCAAAAAAATGACGTATTAAAACTCAACTCCAATAACTATAACAGGCCAAATTTTGAAATACAAAAGCCCATACTCTTTTTTTTTTTTTTGGCCACACCCAAAGCATGCAGAAGTTCCCAGGCCAGAGACAGAATAAATCTGTGCCACGGCAGTGTCCAGAGCTGCTGCAGTGACAACACCAGATCCTAACCTGCTGTGCCACAAGGGAACTCTCATAATCATTTTTTTTTAACTGACCGTCCTTTCCATATAAGAATATACTGGTAATTAATTACAAAGGTGATTTGCTACTCATTTCTATAGGTAAGTGAGAAGCTATTTCCAAAATTTATTTTTAATATATGCTACGGATTTGAGGTGAAAAATTAAAACTATTGTTATAGATTCACAGTCAGTGCAAAGAAAGATAACTTCTGCAAAATCCCCTCATTTTACACAAAGGAAACTGACAATAGAGGTTAGAACTCTTTCCCTTCTTTTTTTGGCCATGCCCAGGGCATGCGGATGTTCCGAGGCCAAGGCTGAAAACTGAGCCACAGCAGTGACAATGCCGAATCCTGAAACACTTGGGCACCAGGGAACTCCCAGAAGTCTTTTTCAGACTGAAAAATTTGATATTAAGTACATCACTACTGCTTTAAATATTACTTGTCAAGATGATATGTAGAAGAAGAGGAGAACAAATGTTATTTAGATAGCCAAGCGAAGTTTTTTTTTTTGGCTACACCCATGGTATGTGGAAGTTCCCAGGCCAGGGATCGAACCTGCACCACAGCAGCAACACAAACTGCTGCAGTGACAACGCAGGATCCTTAACCCACTGTGCCATAAGATAACATGACACATGAAGATTTTAAAAACACTGATGCCCATCTATCCAGAGGAAACCATGACTCGAAAAGACACATGTACTCCAGTGTTCACTGCAGCACTCTATGCAATAGCCAGGTCATGGAAACAACCTAAATGCCCATCGACAGAGGAGTGGATAGGGAAGATATGGTACATACACATAATGGAATATTACTCAGCCATTAAAAGGAACGAATTACCAACATTTATAGCAACATGGATGGACTTAGAAATTATCATGCGAAGTGAAACCAGTCAGACAATTAGACAGCAACACCCAATGCTACCGCTTACATGTGGAAACTAAAAAGACAAAATGAACTTCTCTGCAGAACAGACAATGACTCACAGACTTTGGAAAACCTTTGGTTTTTCAAATAAGACAATCTGGAGGGTGGGGGGATGCACTGAAGGTTTGGGACGCAAATCCTATCAAATTGACTCGTGATGATTTTTTGTACACCTATAATTGAAATAAAATTCATTAAGTTTAAAAAAAAAAAAAAAAAACACTGATGCCCAGGAGTTCCTGTGGTGCAGTGAGTTAAGGATCCGATGTTGTCTCTATCGCAGCACAGGTTTAATCCTCAGGCTGGTACAATCGGTTAAGGACCCAGTGTTGCCGCAGCTATGGGTACAGGTCGAAGTTGCATCTCAGACTCAATACCTGGCTCAGGTAATTCTATATGCTGTGGATGCAGCCTTAATTTAAAAAAAAAAAAAAAAAGCATAGCTGCCCGGACTACAATCTGAGAAATACTTATTTTTCAATACATTATAGATAAAACCCAAGCCACAGGTGAGTTTACTGAACTATCCTGGTTGAAAATCACTGATTGAAGCAAAACAAAATAAAACAAAAACTCTATGTTAACATGAGCTTTTAAATATTATGTCTAATTTTGATGAATTACTAAAAGGCATTTTAAGTTGTACAGTTTACATGTCAGATAATCAAAAATGCTTTCAAATATTTCCATTTAGAAATGGAAATATTTGATATAAACTTTTCCAGAAATAGAAGATTGCAGAATAGAAGGACTGGAGCTAAACTTCTCTCCCGAAAAACAGCAAAACTACAAACAAATGCCGAGCAGCCTTCAACCAACTGGACTGTAAACTTCCAAAAAAGATATTCTACTCCAGAAGACACAGCGGAGACCATATCAAGAGGTAGGAGGGGCGATTACGCGATAGAGACAACCCCATACCTCCCGGGTGGGAAGCCCCACAGACTGGAAAGTAACTGCATCACAGAGACTTAGCTACAGGACTGAGAGTTCTGAGCCCCACGTCAAAACCCCACGCCTGGGGATCGGGCACAGGGAGAAAGAGCCCCCAGAGCATCTGGCATTGAAGGCCAGCAGGGCTTGTGTGCAGGAGCTCCACAGGACTGGGG
>PVHT020000166.1:6205523-6236640 GCA_004024745.2 Catagonus wagneri | reverse complement strand
GGCAAAAAAATAAAAAAATAAAAAAAAAAATAAAATCAATTCAGCCAATACCATCCCCCAACAAATACATAATACAATGTAAAAATTAGAAAACCTAGAATGGAAATCAGACTTAATCCATTAAAATTTTAATCTTAACTTTCCAGTTAATTTGGAGTCAGTGCCTGAAATGCAAACATCTTTCACTGTAAATTAACTGATAATTCATAACTGGCTTGCATCCCAGTATGGTTCAGAAGAAGCTTGTATGTAACACACACTTCACACAAAAGGAAATGAAAACAACGCTTTAATTATATAAAAAGGTGTCCAATCTCACCAAAGCATTTTGAAATGCAATTAAAACTACACCAACATAATTTTTTCAGATTATTTCAAAAAGGTTAATAATACCTTGTGCTAATGAAAGTGTGAGAGAGGACAAACTGCTGATTGCTGTGAAATGTTTACTGACCGACATAGCCTCTGTGGAAGGCAACCTGGCAATACCTATCAAAAGTCTGAACAGCTTATTAATTCTCCTTTCAGGAGTTCCCGTCGTGGCGCAGTGGTTAACGAATCCGACTAGGAACCATGAGGTTGCGGGTTCGATCCCTGCCCTTGCTCAGTGGGTTAACGGTCCGGCGTTGCCGTGAGCTGTGGTGTAGGTTGCAGACGCGGCTCGGATCCTGCGTTGCTGTGGCTGCGGCGCAGGCCAGTGGCCATAGCTCCGATTAGACCCCTAGCCTGGGAACCTCCACATGCCGCGGGTGCGGCCATAAACCCGCGGCCATAAAATGACAAAAGGCAAAAAAAAAAAAATAAATAAAAGTGAAATTAAAAAAAAAAAAAAATTCTCCTTTCAGAAATTTAACCTACACATATATCACACATGTGTGAGAAGATCTGTATGTTATTCCTTGTAGCACCTCTTGCGTAAGTAAAACATTGGAAACAAAGTAAACAGACATGGAAAATAAATTAAGGCACACTTATCTGCCTATGCAGTCTAGTAAGGAAGACTTAGGAAGCTTTTTATGTATTCACACAGAATGATTTCATATCAGTAAAGCAAAATGAAAAATGACATATACAATATTTAACTTCCACACAAAGGAGAAGAAAGAGAACATGTATTTTTATATATATATTATTTTACAAACATACTATTTTTCCGGCAAGATATACAGAAAACATTACATTGGAATTGTAGCTCTCTATGAGAAAGGGAAACAACTGCACATAAATTACATATATATGTGTGTATATGCCTACACATGTATGTATAAACTATAAATATATTTGTATTATATACACATATGTATACAATACACACTTGAAATCATCCATTTCTTAAAATGGCAGGAAAAAAGTTTCACTTAAATAGTTTCTTTATTTTTTTGTCTTTTTAGGGCCGCACCCATGGCATATGGAGATTCCCAGGCTAGGGGTCCAATCGGAGCTGTAGCCACTGGCCTACACCACAGCCACAGCAATGCCAGATCCGAGCTGCATCTGCGACCTACACCACACAAATAGCTTCATTGTATAAAAAAGAACAAAAAAAAATCCTCACATAAATATCAAATTCAATTAAATATAGAAAAGATTATCACAAAGAATTAGATATTATAAAATAAACATTTTAGATAAATGTTCTCCCTCCCACACTGGTGGTGGAAATGTAAATTCTCCATAATGCAATCACTATGGAGAACAGTATGGAAGTTCCTTAAAAAGCTATATACACAGCTAACATATGGTCCTGCAACCCCACTCCTGGGCATATATCTGAAGAAAACCAAAATTTGAAAAGATACAAACACTCCAATGTTCACTGCAGCACTGATTACAATAGCCAAGGCATGGAACCAACTTAAATGCCCATCAACAGAGGAATGGACAAAGAATATATGGAATATATATACACAATGGAATATTACTCAGCCATAAAAAAAAGAATGAAATCATGCTATTTGCAGCAACATGGATGGACCTAGAGATTATCACACCAGGTGAAAGTCATACCAAGTGAAGTAAGTCAGAAAAGGACAAATTTCATGAGATCACTAATATGTGGAATCTAATTTTGAAATGACACAAAAGAACTTATTCACAAAACAGAAGCAGACTCAAAAATTTCAAAACCGGACTTATGGTTACCAAAGGGGAAACGCTGTGGGGAGAGGTAAATTAGGAGTTTGGGATTAACATATACACACTATTATATACAAAATATATAAGCAACAAGGACCAACTGTATATACCACAGGGAACTATACTCAATACTCTATAATAACCTATATGGGAAAAGAATCCGAAAAAGAATGGATATATGCATATGTATAACTGATTCACTTTGCTGTATAAGTGAAACTAACACAACATTGTAAGTCAATCATAGCCCCCAAAAACTTAAATAAATAAATGTTCTCCTTATAGTGACACCATAGTATATTAAACTTACAAGTTCCAAAGAACCAAATTAAAATTTTACTTTGTACATTCACGTTAAACTTCTGACCCTATCATTACACAAGATAACTGACCCATGTTGCTATTATAGGTTTTTTTTTTTTTTCAAAAAGCACTAGTAAAATTCCACTGATTAGTAAACAAAACACAGGTACAAAAGTAGTTACTAAAGGATTTTGCATCAACTTGGTAAATAACAGAAATTCTTTCTTCAGTATTTACTAATAGGAATGTGGCTAACAGCATAAGAAATTAAGTCCTAATTAAAGGAGGACTTAAGCTCTTAACTTTACAGACTTCACAATATCCCAAAGAAGGCTGCAAACTTATTACATGTAAACCAAATTTTAATAAACCAGATTATATTTTAAAAGGATTAAGAAGGTTCCCTATTCAAAAGAAACTTTACTGATTCTTTTTTTGAATGTAAATAACTTCATATTGGATTTGTGTCTGTTTCTCCTGATAATAAAACCCTGTCATAATCAACTTGTTCATTAAGCAGAAAGCCATTTTCCATGTAAACATTAGCATTATATACTTTAACTTTTACCTCCCAATAAACACTGCTTGCTTTCATCTATGAAAATGACAATGAGATTTTTAATTCATGCCAACATACTTCTTACAAACTATAACATGATGATCTTGCCAGAAAGGACTACCCCAATGCACAACTCAGGCACGATTTACAAATAAAAATGAAAATTAACAAAATGAGCCTAAATATAACAAACTGTGTTATAACAAACCGTAATTACACCAGGCTTTGGTGTAAGTTTCTGAGATTTTAAGGCAAACAGGGTAACAAACCAAAAGGAGATAACAGCAATAATATCTATTCCAATTACAACTTGTTAATTGAAGTTAGTTCACAAAATAATCTACAGGTATTCTCTACTTACAAAAAGCCTGGAGTTCCCTTTGTGACTCAGTGGTTAACGAACCTGAATAGGATCCATGAGGATGTGGGTTTGATCCTTGGCCTCGCTCAGTGGGTTAAGGATCCAGCATTACCATGAGCCGTGGTAAAGGTCACAGACATGGCATGGCTTGGACCCTGCGCTGCTGTGGCACAGGCTGGCAGCTACAGCTCCGATTGGACCCCTAACCTGGGAACCTCCATATGCCGCAGGTATGGCCCTAAAAAGCCAAAAAAAAAAAAAAAAAAAGAAAAAGAAACAGCATAAATCAGCTATAAAGGAAAAAATAAAAATCATTCTTAAACAAATAAAAGAAAAAAGAAAAAGTGAGTGCTCTTCTGCATCTCAGATATTCCATGTACCTTCAGAATAACTTCATTAACATATAAAGGTCAGATGAATCAACAACTACCAATACTGATTAATACAGCTGTAAGCAGAAATGTATCATTTGATGTCATATAAAACCAACTTTAGGTGAAAAATCACTGGTGCCTATTATTCAAGATTCTAAGAGAATTTCAGATTTCTGGCCCAGTGGTTGTGAACACTGTGCATTAAAACCACTCTAGGAACAAAAAAAATACACTGAAGTCAACTTAATCAGAACTGGGGGCCTAGTTTTTATTTTTTTAAGTTCTCAGCGATTCTAATATGAAGTCCAGAATAAGAATTTTCAGTATCTCAGATTATATACCTTCCTAGGTTATTCTACAAACCACTGAGATCATTCTCCCTTCCGAATCTCTATCTATATATAGAAAAATGAATTCTATATATTTCAACTTATTTCTTAGTAAACACATTTTAGAGCATCTACATATAATACAATTTCAGACTTTAATGACAGGGCAATTCATATTCTCCAAAGTTAATGGGACTTTTGGAGACTTCTCAAAAGTGTTGACAGACTGTACTACAAAGGGAGAGGAAGGGGCAAGTCAAGCAAAATTAGACGTCTCATTAGAGAAGAAAGGCGATAGTGAAAAGTGTATTTTAAAGCCAGTCAGCTGTGGCTCTACTACACAGTGTTATCCGAAAACTGAGTTTCCTCACCTGTAAAACGGGAATCATCATTTACCTCTTAAGTAGATATTAACGAGCTAACATACCTAACATAGTACCTGGCAATAATAATGGCTCAATTTAATTTAAAAAAAATAAGCCAATTAATGCCTGAGGACCTGAGGAAAGCCCAGCCCAGGTCACTCTCACACGCCCATAAACTCATTTTCACAAATGTCCCGCTGGCGACTCCAAGCAGAAAAAGACTAGCACGACCAAGAGAGCACGCAACCTCAGGCCTCAGGAACGGAGGGCAACGCTTGTAATGCCGAGAGGAGCCCAGAGGCCGCACATACCGCCCCCCAAAAGCCAGGGCCGCGGTCCTGCCGCCAGATCTCCGGGATGAACTGAAGGGAGGCAGATGGCGGAGAACAGAGCACGCAAGATCCCTCACCTTCACCACGGCCGTCCCCCGGCTGCCCTGACGACCACTATCTAGCCCCGCTCCAGGCTTGTTTACAACCAGGGCAGCCATCCTAGGAGGAGCTGTGCCGCAGAAGCACCAGTCAAGGCCTTCACCTAAGGGGGCGGGGTAGAGCCACCTACCCAGAAGCCTCGGCGCTCGCTGCTGGCGCACAGGCGCAGTACGACGCGAGGAGCCTCTGGGCCGACTTCTTCGCTCCGCCTCCTGGTAGTCGCTTGCTGATGGCACGCTCTTGTGTGGATGCGCTTTGTTATTTTGTTATTATTGAGGAGTCTGAAATTTGATAGAAGGAATAAAATTAAGAGAAAAAAAGGGTAAAAGAGAAGAAAAGTGTTGGCATGAAACTCCCGCCCCAGTAACGACCTCTTCCCCCTAAGTGTAAAACGGACGGGGAGCGGGAACTACATCTCCCTGCATGCCATGCGGCCTTTAAACTACAAATCCCAGCGTGCCACATTAATATCAATTACTCTGCAGTGTAGGTATGCGGGAGGTAGTGTATTGTTACCGAGGAGTGCTTTCTGGAAGGAGCGGTGTGTGGCAGTGGCTGGAGAATAGAGAAGTTTTTATCTATAGGTCTGTAAGAGGCAAGAGATGGCTTTAGTAAAAAGGAGCCGCTGGGTCAGTAAAGGACGTGGTAAGAAGAGAATTTAAGGCACTACCGGCAGACAGAAACTGTTGGGAGTGTCTTTGATGCCTTGTCTTCCCGAACGTGCACTTCTCTGTTTTCTTCCGGGCTGGTTGAACCTCTTCAGCCTCCGTAGGCAGTGGGTCCAAAGTGCCGGTCACAATGGAATTGAATCCCCCCAAGCAGGAGCACCTGCTGGCCTTGAAAGGTAAACTTTGCGAACCCGGCTCTCAGTAATCTGTTTTCTCCCCTTCTCTCACGAGTTCTCGAAGCTTCATGGCACAAAGATCTGCTTCTGGGATGTAGGCCTCGTCCTTAAGCGCTCTCAGTGCTCGTTCTCCTCCTCTGTTCTTTGGCGCCCAGCGTGAGGAAGCTGTTTCCCTCTTTGGTTTTCAGGTTTGGAGGCTGCCCTGTAAAATGGAATAGATACATGGTAGATTATTTACACTGTTATATGCTGCTGCAGTCATTGGAGAGATTTTGGCAGAAGCTGACCTCCCTACCTTGGGGAGAGCCCTGTCAAATGAGACCATTAACACCGGGTATCTAAAGTGGTTTTTCCTTCTCTTGTCTCTTCACGCGGCAATGACAGTGTGACCATGCTTCAGCTTCATCTGTGAAATTTAGTCTAGTTATTGTGCCAAGGATTTAAAAATACATAGTACTACAACATATAATTTAGGTTTGTTAAAAATCACTGCAGTTTACTTCAAAGTATTGTGTATATGGGAAGATTCGTATCGGTTTTCATTTTCTGTACACAGCAAACCGTACGTTTGATCATTTAACTGGATTATTATTTAGGGGAAACTAGCAGGGCTTACTTTTTCTGGAATTTTCTGAAACCTTTTATTTGAAATGCTTTCAGCTTTATTTCATCTATTTTATTCTACCACAAATGCATTTATTTCTTGTATGCACTACTGTGTGGTTACCAATAGCCTCTTGAACTGAGCTGTGAAAATGCTCCATAGGCACATGAATTCAGTTGAATTGCGTTTACTTTCCTTGTGGTATCCATTTTGAGGGACCCTTATCTCCTCAGTTCCTGTGTAAACATCAAACATTCCAGAAGCTCAGCAGTTTCATTTGTAACATAAAATCATACACTGGTGGTTGGAGTTATCAGAACTGTCTCTGACTCTAGAACTAAGAAACTGAAATATTAACTAGTATAGCGATAGGACTTATAAGCTTAGCCTGAGCGAGTGACCTGGACTGAAATGGCTGATTCCTGAAGAAACTGTCCTGTTTTTTTATCTCAGTCTCACATCAAGTATATGGAATAGTTATTAGTTAACTCTCAGAAGTTAAACTTTCTCAAGACCACAAAGCTAGTAAGTGATTACGGTAATATTTCAACAGAAGGCCTTCATCTTTCCAAAATTCCCTTTTGCCTCCTAATGAAGGAAACAGCATTTTCTAACGTCCTTCCCTTACTGACTCTACTTTGCTGGGAATTGGGGGCACTTCTGTTAGCTGTTTGGTGTCATTTTATACAAATTGGAAGCTGTTAAACACAGTTAAATTCCAGAAATGCGGAACTGCCATTGCAGTTATAGGCTGCTAAAATAGTCTTTCCCCGTATCTTCAATTTTCCAAAACAGAAGATTCCTCGGGAAGAGTATTTTGGCAATCCAAAGGGACAAGTGCTTCCCAGATAGGTTCCCCTTTCTCTAAGCTCTTTGATGCTATTCCTCCCCATTGTCCTAGTAATCCAAGAATTTTTACAAGTTTTAATTTTAACCAAATATATGATCATTTAAGTTGCTTTCTTATATATGTAAAATATTCAGGTGCTCTCACAACTTCACTGTCCCTGGAGTAAAACACTGAATAAGTTTAAATAACAATGAAAGAATTCTTAATGCCATATCTTAAAATGTGAAAGTGTAAAGAAGAGGGAATTAAAAAACAAAAGCATTATTAAATCTTGAAAGAACACGCAGTCTTTTTAGATCCATATTTTAAATTATGCATGTTAAGAATCACAGTCATTTGTAAATTTAAGAGTTGTCAAATCTGTTAGTTGACATTTACAGTAGGTGAAAAGAATCATTATGAAATTGGTTATTTTGATTCTTCAGAATCAGTGGTTGAATGAGTATTGTGATATCATAACAAAGAATCCCTTTTGACGGTCATCCTGGCAATGGGAGAACCCCCCATCAAGTAGTTCTCTAATTATTACTTGGTAGGAGGGATCAAACTTCTGTTTTTTCTCCGGTAGCTAGGATTTGAAAGAGCCTGCATTATATAAGGCTCATGAAGCTCTGGGCCTATTTAGGATGCCTAACTTGTAGATCCTGGAAGGCTCCACTCTTGAGCCTTTGTACTAGATGCTGGAATTTATTATCGATGGCTTAATTTGGGACAATTTGAAGACTTCTGTGCTCTAAGAGGGAAAAAAATAAGGCTCTAGCTTTCTTGTTCATTCTCCATATTGGAATTCAGGAACCATACTAAGGTTTTGACACTGCTTAAGCGCCCCACTTATATAGATGACACTTTATCACAAAACCAGTTCCTAGCCTGCTTAAAATTCAAAGTTAAAACCATTTTCATGTTTTCAGTGTTTACTAATGAGAATGAAATAAAGTTAAGTATTCTGTCTATATATTTGGAAGAATTATATAATTTTAAAATATAAAATGATCTATTTTCAAGATTACAGTGATTAAAAATTAAAAATTACAGTGATTATCATTGCCTTCAATTTAGGTGTCTCAAATTTTTAAGTATTATATTTTTTTGGCCTCACCCACAGCATGTGAAAGTTCCCAGATCGGGGATCGAACCTGTGCCACAGCAGCAACCCAAGCCACTGCAATGACAACACCAGATCCTTAACCTACTGTGCCACAAGGGAACTCCAGTATTATTACATTTTCGTTCAATACCATCAGATGACTCTAGTATTTTAAAAAAATTCCTAAATTACTCTTTATTTCTGCTAGTCTTAAAATTATTGTTGCTAGTATATTGATATCAGTACTTCCAAATCCATTATATCTGTTCAATTAAACATGGTGACTACTAGCAGTCTTAAGGTGAAAGGGCATCTAGTCCAGATCCCTAACTTTGGTGAGAGAAAAGATTTCGAGTTTTGTGAATTACATTCACATTTACCAATAGTACTTTGGTAATATATCATATAGGAATTGCTTTTCTGTTTTTCTTTTTTTCCCTGCCTATCTGTATGTAGGCTATCCCTACCATGTCTTATTCTTTGCAATACTTCCACTTTAGGTCCTGTTTCCCTCTGATTTGGAAAGAGAGAGAGTCTTGTAATTGTAAATTACATTCTAGTTCTGAGAAGCTCAGCTAAGAAATTTTCTTTAAGAGTGACTGGATCACTACAGAATGACTACAGAAGTAATATTACATTATCGACCATATGAGAGTGATCCCACACATCTGCCAAAAATTGCAGAGAAAGCAATTCAAGACTTTCCTACACGTCCACTATCGAGATTTATTCCTTGGTTTCCACATGATGGGTCCAGACTTCCAATCAAACCTAAAAGATCACCACCTGTGATTTCTGAAGAGGCAGCTGAAGATGTGAGGCAGTACTTAACCATTTCAGAACATGATGTTAGATCGCAGAGTTATGATTGCACAGTAGATCTATTGGAGTTTCAACCTAATCTGAAGAAAAAGAAGCACTTAATTCGATCACACACACTGAATGAACAGACTAATTCTGGAAATCTGGATAAACAGTCAGAAAAAGGAAAATGGCTCAAGAAGAGGTCTTGGAGTGTTTCACTTCCCATCAGTCATTGTATTGAAAATATTTGTCCTTTGTCTAAAAATTTGCAAGATAGTTTAAAGGCATTAAATTTGCATTCATTTTATAGAGTGAGATGGACAATAGAACACACTATTTGTAACAACCAGACTCTGGAAGACATTTGGGCAAAACTCAATAGAATTATCAGGCAAAATGAACTTCCATCTTGTAATGCCACAATTCAGAGACATTTAGGCCAAATATGGGTGTTCTGTGATGTTATGTACTGTGAATATGTGGGAAATCTTCTTAAAGGGAGATTAGCTCTTACTGGGACATTACATCTATTTGTGCATAAATATGGTGATATTTTTAGTCTGTAATGAATTCTGATTGTCAAGAAGAATATTCTGAATGAACTGAATTTGAACTAAAACAGAGGAATAAAAATTTTAAGTTTTTAGATTTTTAATGAGTTTTTTATTTGACCCTTTGCTAAAATAGGCTATTTATTACTAACATAGTGATAAATAATTATGTAGTAGTATGTGTACAATTTGTAACACAGAAATAAATTTTCAGGTGAATTCCTAGCTTTTCAATTAGGTCCATAACTTTCTGGGTTCTGCTTTGAGCTGCCTTCTTTTAAGTGAATTGTGATGAATTTTATTGTTTAAACTGAATTTAGAAATAAAATGCTCTATGTCTTTTGTTCTGTTACTTTCCTAGTGGTTGAATTAGCTATTCCTGTGAATTATAGTGAATAGTTTGGATTTTAATAAATCCCCAAAATCTCATTTTATAGATTGTTTTTTTTTTCTTAGTCACCTAAAGTGTAATGATTGTTTAAAAAAATAAAACTAAAATTAATTCTGCTGGGAATGGTATTCAAGTGGCATGAAGGTAGTTCAAATAGAAAGATCAGACCAGACTGTGCTGATGTTTCCAGAGATACATAATAGACAACAGATGATGTGTTATTTTGAAACAAAAGTACAAAATGTATAATTTGTGTAAGACCATAATATATCTTTAAGGCAACAACCTGTTTTGAAGTGAAGTAGAGATCGTTATTCTTTATTTAGTATAGATAATTCAATCTTAATGACTATTAATGCCGATTACAAGTTCTCTGGTTTTGGAGTTACTGTGAGTTTCCCATTAACAAGACATTATCAGTTGGGTTTACACATCACTTCATAGAAATATCCAAGGTGATTATATAATAAAAGTTTTATTTAAAAGTATGTTTAACTAATTTGAATGCCTGCCATGAGCTAGGTGCTAAAGGAGAGAAGGAGAAAAACATGGACCCTGCCTTCACAGAACTAACATGGAGTCACTACTCTTAAGAAGTTAAACTACATCCCTGGGGGGAAAAAAAAGTAAGATGTACTCATTAGGACACATTTACCTTGTGGCATGGCATGGTGGGGGCTCAATGTAAATGTGCCCTTTAATGTGTGTCTCAATGCCTGAGCTGGCTGAGGTTCCTTAAAACATGAGTCTACCAGATTTTAACAATAAGAGGTAATCTTATAATTAGGTTTCATACTATCCAAACACTGTTTTTGTAACTATTTTTACCACCTTTTTAAAAATTGTCTCAGATGAGACAGCTTTGTAGAAAATAATCACCACGTTCATGGATGCTTCCGAAAGTCTTTAGATAAAAAAAATCACTGGGTGTAGAGGGAGTTTCCAAAGTAACTTCTTCAGTAATTTCTTCCTCTTTTGTGCATTAGTCCTCTTACTTTTCAATTAAGACTGTTGAAGAAAAGTTACTCAGTATTACCAGCAAGCTTTGCAAATGAGACTTGGTAATGTTATTAGGCAGTCAAAAACAGTGGATTTGATTTTTATTGTTCAGGTCTTATTTAGCATTAGTTTGCTAATCAGAGGTTAAGAGGTAATCCTAAAACAGTGGCTTATGATACATTTTTATGGTTTTGAAATGATTATATACAGAACAAAATGTTCTTAAGAATATTTTCTAATAGTCTTCTTATGAGCAGTTCTTCAAAAAATCACGTTCAAAAGAGCTTGTCTTCATATGTGTCAGATTTAATTTTTTCTAATGTCCTCTGTATGAATTGGTTTCTGCTCCTTTGCGAAACAATGAAAAGGTGATTCAAAAATGGGAAAATGAAGATTGAGTTTTACTGCAGATAGTGCCATGATCTTAAGGAAGCAGAGTTTCACTTCTTACCTATCTAGGTAGTAATTAGGGACTGAGAATTTACAATTCACTGCCACTTCTTCGAAGCCTTTATAGAGTATTTAGAACCTTAGGACTGATGATTATAGCACTAGTTACTAGTAGGGCCCAGCAGTACTTCTAGGTTTCACTGTTAAGTCATAGACATGAATAAATTCAGGAAACAAAAACATGTACGGGAAAGTGAATCTGAGGGCATTTGCTCTCTAGGAGAATGGCAGTAGTACTGTAATATTATTTTTTCCTGATGAGCCATCCATTTTCAAGTAAATGTTAAGTTGTAAGAAAAAATATATGGAAGGCAGCACATGAATTTAGTTTTTGCCAACTTAGCAAATAAAGACTATTTTTTGAAAATTTCTAAAATGAGCTCCTGCTTGATGATTCATTTTGCTTTAGTCTGTTCAAAATGCTTTCAGTTGGGAGTTCCCGTTGTGACTCAGCAGGATATGAACCCAACTAGTATCCCTGAGGATGCAGGTTCAATCCCTGGCCTTGCTCAGTGGGTTAAGGATCTGGCGCTGTCAAGAGCTGTGGTGTAGGGAATAGACACAGCTCGTATCACGTTGCTGTGGCTGTGGCATAGGCTGGCAGCTACAGCTCCTATTCGACCCCTAGCCTGGAAACTTCATATGCTGCAGGTGTGGTCCTAAAAAGTAAAAAAAAAAAAAAAAGTGCCCCAGGTTGTTCCAAAGTTCACAAACTTAAATGCCTTAAGGAACCAGACAGTAAGACTACAGAATGCATTAAGTACTCCAAAACTGAAGAAGATTCTACATAAGTGTTTTTTGTTTTTTTTTCTAATGTTCTGGCCAGGCAAAATGTACATGCAAGTTGAACTGGCCCAATTCATTAATCTATAACCCCAAACCTTTTTTTTAATTCACTGAAGACTTAAAAAACCATAGTATCAGCAAAAACCAAGCTTGATGGGACTTTTATACAAAGTGGAAGTTCAAATGTGTAATAAGCAAATAAGCTGGCCATACGTCTGGGTGAATTCAAGAATGTTTTTTTAAAAAGAATGTTTCAGGATTCCGTTGAGAGTGTATTTCCTCTTTATTAAGATTTGGTTTCATCTGAAATTAAAAAAAAAAAGTGGGGAAGAAACAGAGAACACCACTTGGTGTTAAAAGTGAGCTTAGAGTCTTAGATATTTAGACTGTAAAAAAAAAAACTGTTGGAGTTCCCATCGTGGCTCAGTAGTTAACGAATCCGACTAGGAACCATGAGGTTGCAGGTACGATCCCTGGCCTTGCTCAAGGATCCGGCGTTGCCGTGAGCTGTGGTGTAGGTTGCAGATGCGGCTCGGATCCCGCGTTGCTGTGGCTGTGGCGAAGGCCGGCAGCTACAGCTCCTGTTAGACCCCTAGCCTGGGAATCTCCATATGCTGGGGGTGCGGCCCTAGATAAGGCAAAAAAAAAAAAAAAGCTGTCCCCTGTATGTCATTTTCAGAACACTTTTTTGTCCCCTTCAGTTTGTACTTAATTTTAATCTGTTTTCCTAGTTAAAAGTAGAAGTGAAAGAAGTTTGAAACACTTCCCCATTCACCCCCCACCCCTGTGTCATTAATATGTAGCTGATTATTGTTCTGTTTGAGATAGAGTCTGACTTTGAATTCCCATGGAATGTTTCTAATAAAGCATGACATTCCAGGTTTATGACCCTGGGCTTATAAAATTAATAATAGAGAAAATTATTTTTGAACTGAGTGAAGTCACCTGAGTTCAAATCTAGTTCTGTCATCTGTCTGCTTTATAATCTTTATATACAAATTACCCTCTCAAGGCACCATTCTTATCTGTTAAAGGAGTATAATGATAATTCTCACCTTATAGTTATGAGAATTAAATATGTTAATACTTGTAATGATTTAGTATAAGGTCTGGCACTAGAAAATGCTCAGTAAATACCTGCTATGCAAGTGACTTCAGAAACCGTGTTAGCATTTGTTGACTATTTCAACAGCCATCTGTTTAATATAGCATTGTTTAATGGCCTCAGTTCATGAAACTTATATCTTTAAAATACCGTTTAAACTTGAGGGTTTTGGTGAGGTGCTAATTATTTTAGCGAAGATCTGTAGAATATACTATGTGTCAGAACCTATGTCAAGCACAGAGGCCACAAAACTAAACATATTATTTAACAGCCTAAACCTCAAGGAGTTCAGATAGGAGTGCTGTCAACAAATAATACACATAGTTCATGATAAATACAAGGTGCTAGAAGAGAAACAGGGTGACTTGTTACTCCTTTTCTGAGAAAGATGACATTTAGGCTAAGACCAAGATGAGAAAGGGACTAAATTTGATATGAATGATAGAGCTAGTTAATTAGTAGTTAGGTGGTACATTTTTACATATGCTAATGAATACTACATAATGTGCAAATATGAAATAATTTTAAAAGATTTTTTTAGAGTGTCCTGTCCTCGCTAGACTAGGTTTAATAAAATTTTCACTTTTTCTAGATTTCTGTTGCTTAATTTTTGTCTGTTTAACTATTTGATGCATATGTAATTTATTTGATATTTGAAATGAATTCGTAAACTAAATTTTGTTTTTCTCAGAGAGTGAAAGTTTTCCCAGCACCTTATGACATTGATTTGTGTTTTGCTTCACCCTAACAATTTAAAATTCTCTGTGTCTGTATAGTCTCACATTAATAAGCCAATTAGTTGATTATGAACTTAAATATTTTACTATGTTTTATCCAGTTTTTTCTAAATATTTCCTGCTAATTTCCTTAGCTTATTTTTATCTATTTGTTTTTCCAGATAAACTTTAGATGAATTCTGACATGTACCAAGAACAAATATTAGTTTTGGTTGGAATTCAAAAACCTGTACATTGACTGATACTTTCATAATTTTTACACAAAATTAATGTTACTTAAAGGGCCACTTACTGAACCTCCAGTGATCCATGATTATAATCAAAGGGTAAAGTTTTAAAAAATCCTTTTGGCATGAAATTACTGTTTCATATTCAGGCTGGTGCATCTAAACATTTTTTTCCCTGTCAGGCTAATATTTGTTAATATTTTGTTAATATTGTTTACAGTGAGGTCAATCAGGACTTTTTTTAAAGCCTTGATATCTTTACAGTTGAAGGATCATCTCTCATGAGTTGGTTGAAGAGATCTCCTGTAGAAAGAGAAAAACATCAAATTCTAACATTTATCTTGTAAATGTTAGAAGGCTTTAAAATTCTTTTATTTTCTACTTTTTATATAATAAGGCATATTAATCTTGCATTTAATTTTTTCAATTCATTAGACTGGAAGTAAAAGCAAAATTGTTCTTTTTTATTGTCATATAAAAATTATTTTTGTTATGCATTAACATTTTTAATAAATCATTGCTGTGTAACAACCTTAATACTTAATATTATATTTAGCTTAGTAATTATTTAGATTATATATTGTACTAGTATAAAATGGATGAATACCATACATTCAACTTGGGGATACTGGCATTAAAATAATATTTTTTCTTCCTTCCTCTTTCCTTCTTCCTTCCTTCCTTTTTTTCTTTCTTCCTTTCTATTTTCCTTATTCACAGTGATGCGGTTGACTAAGCCTACTTTGTTCACCAATATTCCAGTAACATGTGAAGAGAAAGACTTACCTGGTAAGACACATGCTTTATCCTGCTTGCACCTAGGGAAAAGTTGGAAACTGGATTGCCTGTATCACCTGGAGTAAGCCTTGCGTTTCCAGTCTTAAGCTAATGCTTTGCTGCATTCTTTGCTATCTTTTTTTGTACATGTGAAAGATGGCCATATGAGTAACAGGTCTCACTCATAATCTCTAAGTCAAGATACAGTGATACCCCATGGCAACGAGACATTTATTTTAGTTTTACTAAAAATACATTCCTTGTAATGACACTATTAAAATTCCATTCATCCTCAAATGTTCCATCAATGTGTTAGCATTCCCTTTATTTAAAAGTATTGGAGCTTTCTCTATTTTATATATCATGACTAACATTTTCCTTTGTTCCTGAAGTATTTATTCTCTGTATAAACAATCGGGGGTGGATGTAATTGTAGTGAAGATTAAAAAAATAGTTTTTTTTTTGTCATTTTAGGGCCACACCCACAACATGAGGAGGTTCCCAGGCTAGGGGTCGAATCGGAGGTACAGCTGCCAGCCTACACCACAGCCACAGCAACTGAGGTTCTGAATCACGTCTGCAACCTACACCACAGCTCACGGCAACGCCAGATCCTTAACCCACTGAGCAGGGCCAGGAATAGAACCTGCAACCTCATGGCTCCTAGTCGGATTCGTTGCCGTTGTGCCATGACGGGAACTCCAAAAAATATATTTTTTAATATAATTTTTGTTATGATAGTATTTTTAAAAATATTTATGCAGGTAAGTAAAAGTCTTTTACAAGGTAAATGTTAGAATTTGATGTTTTTCTCTTTCTACAGGAGATCTCTTTAACCAACTCATGAGAGATGATCCTTCAACTGTAAATGGTGCAGAAATTTTAATGTTGGGAGAAATGTTGACTTTACCACAGAATTTTGGGTAAGAGCAATATGTTCACATCAGAAACACAAAAATATGCTGAAGCCATTACAAATCATGTTTTCGGAAAATAACTGGGATGGGAAAATGCTCACAATACATTTCAGTGGTTGAGAAAGGAACTTTTACTAAATTCATACTATGTGATTCTGGGGTTTTTTTTAATTAAAAAAAGATGCATATGAAAATATTAATAGTGGTCCCTAGGGTGGTAGGATTTTAGCTTTCTTATTTAGATCTTATTTTTTTTTTGTCTTTTTGCCTTATCTAGGGCCACACTTGCGGCATTTGGAGGTTACCAGGCTAGGGGTCTAATCGGAGGAGCTGTAGCCACTGGCCTTAGCCACAGCCACAGCAATGCCGGATCTGAGCCATGTCTGCAAGCTACACCACAGCTCATGGTAACACCGGATCCTTAACCCACTGAGCGAGGCCAGGGATCGAACTCACAACCTCATGGTTCCTAGTCAGATTGGTTAACCACTGAGCCACGATGGGAACTCCTAGATCTTATTACATTTTTTAATGCCCGCGTATTCCCTTTCTTTTAACTGATTTACTCTCAGTGTCTTTCAGAATCAGCCGTTTTATTCAATTTCATAGTACTTTACCATCATAAGTTATTGGACTTGTCAGCTAACTAGGAGCACTAAATATTTTATTCCTTTCTTGCTCTTACTGTTCTCTTGTTCTCGATTATTACTAAGATAGAATCTCCTGGTTCCACACTGTTTACAGTTGAGGCAATTTAAGACCAAAGGAGTTTTTCGGGTTTTTTTTAAAAGTTTACAGAACGTGGTAATTCACTAGTGTCTTGAAAACCTAGAAATATATTCATATAAAAATATATTTATATTAAAATATTTTAGTAAATATATTTGCATATATTTATGTTCATTTAAATGTATATTTATATATCTGTTATATATACTTATAAAGTAATTCCCCCTAGCCATTATTTTTATTAGAATAACTTAGAAAAGTAAAATAAATTGGTAAGAATACTCAGATCAATAACTTGGTCTCTTTTAAATTCAGGGTGTAAGTTATTTCAAAAATGGCCTTTTTCTAGCCCCCTCAGTAACAATATTAAGACTCTTGGATCTGATTTCAATGATTTATTTCTAGGAGGACTGGCAGTTAGTTCAGTAGTTGAGAGCCACGATATGTGTCATGTTTTATAGATTAAATCTGTACTTTGAATTGCACTAGGTAATGAATGAGCAGCCTAATGTAAACAAAGAAATATTGAAATAGTGTTTCACCTGAAGTAGTAAATTCTTATCCATTTGACATTCTCAGTAGTACGCAATAGAATATTTATTTAAATTTATGATAAAATTTGAATGGATTTCTGCCTAAAAATTTATTTTATTTCACAGGAATATATTTTTGGGAGAGACTTTTTCCAGTTATATCAGCGTTCATAATGATAGCAATCAAGCTGTAAAAGATATATTGGTTAAAGTAAGTGGCATTCTTATTTGTGATTTTTTTTTAACTTTTTAATTTCTATTCTTATGTTTTGAAACTCTATTAAAATGCTTGTTTGATATGAGACTTTTTAATTGTCATTAATAGCAAGCATCAATTGAACACCAAAAGTTATAAGGTATGCTAAGCACAAAATCATTTTTCCTTATCCTCAAAATTTGTGATAGTTTGGGTGAGAAAATGTGCCAAAAGTAAATAACACTTTAAATTTTTGTTAATAACTTGTGATTAACATAATAAAATTTGAAAGCGGTAGAAAGAATACTGGGGATTGCTTCATTCAGGAAGGCTTATTGAAGGAGAGTGGACAAAAGGATCTTGAAAGAATGGCAAGATTTAGGAAAAAAGACAAAGGGTCATGGTAATTGGAGCAGAAACATAGGAATGCATAATGGGTTCTTGTAGAATTCACTTAGTAAGAGTAGGTAAGGTTGTAAAGATATGTAGTAGCCATATAATGGAGCATCTTATGAGCGAGACTAAGGCTAAAGTTATTTTAAGACTCAGTGGAGACTTTGAAGCAGAGGTATTCTCACTGTGTTGGAAGACTGACATGAATGCGTTGGATGGGATGGTTTGTAGGAAATCAAACTAGAAGACTCTTGCAGTTTTGAGAAATCAAGACGTAGAATATCCTAGGAGTTCCTGTCGTGGCTCAGTGGTAACAAACCCAACTGGCATCCATAAGGACACAAGTTCAATCCCTGGCCTTGCTAAGTGGATTAAGGATCCGGCATTGTCATGAGCCATGGTGTAGGTTGCAGACACAGCTCAGATCTGGCGTTGCTATGGCTGTGGTGAAGGCTGGCAGCTGCAGCTCTGATTCAGCCCCTAGCCTGGGAACTTCCATATGCTTTGGGCGTAGCCCTAAAAAGACAAAAAGAAAAAGAAATAGACCATACTAGTTCAATTAAACAACTTAAAATTTATTCACAAAGAGCAAGAGCATAAAAGAGGAAAAATCCGTTGTATGTAGGAGAGAAGTTGTCAAAGCTGTCTTTAAGTGGTAAAAGGGAAGTCCAGTTAGAATGATATTGAAAAGGATCAGCAAGTATTAGGACTGAAAAGTATCTTAGAGAGCAAATATTCCAATTTTCGTATATGACCCAACTTCCAGAACCTCACTGCAATTTTTGCATCCGTGTAACTAACGTATGTTCGTCATATTATGGATGGGGTTTCTGCCTTTCAGTAGGTCAGGGGTTGGCAAACTATAGCCTGCAGGCCAGATTTAGTCCATTGCCTTGTTTTGTAAGACAATTTGAAGCTAAGCTAAGAATGGCTTTTACATTTTTAAGTGATTGAAAAGAAACAAAGGCTTATTTTGTGATGTGAAAAATCATATAAAATTCAAATTTTAGTGTCCATAAGGTTTTATCAACACAAAGGCACATTCATTCATTTATGTATTATCTGTGACAAATTGCAAGCTACAACATGAGAATTGGGTAGTTGTAACAAACCATATAACCTGTAAAGTCTAAAATATTTGCTATCTGATATTTTTAAGAAAAAGTTTGCCCACCTCTGTATTTGATTATGAAAAGGGTTAAGAACTTGGAAAAAGTATACTTTTTGCTGATATACAGTTGTCATTCAGTAAATGTTGAATTTATTTTAGCAAGTTGAATAAATCGTGAAATGTGTATGATTTAAGTCAGTATTTAAAAGAGTAAATAAAAGAGTAAATATTATTATAGCATATTTTGTTGTATGTGTATTTCTGTGGGCTTTGCTAAGTTTTAATTTCTGTAGAGGAGGTGGTGTTTGGAGTAACCACAGCAATAGATAATGTTTATTGAGCAGTGCACTGCCCACCAAGAGTCTTCTTAGTCCTAACAAATTGCATTTTGTTTATTATTCTACAAACGCCAATCACATGTAAATTGGCTCTTCTTTGCCTGCTTTTTTTTTTTTTTCAGTCGCACCTGCAGCGTGTGGAAGTTCCTGAATTAGGAATCAAATTCGAGCCACAGTTGCAGCAACACTGGACCCTTAACCCACTGCACCAGGCCGCGCATTATACCCGTGCCACTGCAGAAATAACTCCAGATCTTTGCACCACAGCGGGAACTCCTTCTTTGCCTCCTTTTGTTTAGTTCTCCTTAGTAAATTTTCATTCACGTCTTTTTTCCTTGGATGCCTTGTAATGATCTCTAGATGTATTTTTGTGGATTTTTAATTCAGTTTAAATATTGGGTTACGGTTTTCTTCTGTTTCACTGTTGGTTTGGGGTGGAAGTTCCTGTCGTGGCTCAGTGGTTAACGAATGCAACTAGGAACCATGAGGTTGCAGGTTCAATCCCTGGCCTTGCTCAGTGTGTTAAGGATCCGGCGTTGCCGTGAACTGTGGTCTAGGTCACAGACGCGGCTCAGATCCCGAATTGATGTGGCTGTGGCGAAGGCCAGCAGCTGCAGCTCCCATTAGGCCCCTAGCCTGGGAACCTCCATATGCTGCAAGTGCAGCCCTGGAAAAGACAAAAAAAAAAAAAAAGAAAAGGGACTAAAATGTTTGTTAAAGAATTTTGAATTTCATATTCATTACTTAATTAGTTGTATAACCTGAGAGGAGCTGTTCCTTCTGTGTGCCTTGGTTTTTCTGTAAAAGAGGGATAGTACAATGACCTATTTCAGGATTGTGGGAATTAAATGAGTAATGTGCTTAGCACAGGACCTTGCACATAGTAGGTGCCCGGTAAATCTCAGCTGCTTTTTAATAACTAAACATGGCAACAAAAGAGATAGCACTAATAAATATCCCACTTCAAAGTACCTAGCATTAATAATGTTAGAATTAACTGCAGAAAACCCATTAACTGATTTTTTTTTCAAAAAAAAAAACCTTTTAAAAATCTTAGCTCTTACAGACAAAGGCTCTCTTAATCTCTGTGACTTAATGTGATCTTTGATTTCTCTGAATTTTTCTTGACATTTACCTTGAAATTTTTATCATAACTTTAATCATTCAATATTCAACAAACATTTATTAACTGCCTACTGTGTGCCAGACACCATGTTATAGTGGTGAACAAGAAAAGACCAGGTTCCTGCAAAAATACCTTACATTTTTGGTAGGGGAAGCAGAGAGAAACAGGTGAACAAAATAAGTAAGATAATAATATAGTATGATAAATGTTACAAAGGAAGTTAAAGTTGAATATGATAAAAAATAACTGGGATTAAGAGAGGATCCATTTAAGACAATAGGAGAAAATGACAAATGTTCACAGGGATTAAAGGGGGGAATCTGATAGAAAGTAACTTGGTGCTGCTTTAGAGAAAGTGGTCCTTTCTTAGTTGATGGTTTAATGCGAATCTCTAATTCTACAAATCAGTTGGTCTCTGACATCTAATATTGTCTTGAATGGATCAGTTACCTTTCAGTGTTATACACTAACACGTGTGTACACATCTATATATGTTTCTATAATACCTGTTTATTACATATGTTTTTAAACCATATGTTCATACTCATCCCCCAAATTCCATTCCAACACTGAAGATTTCGTTGCAGTCTTGTCCCTTTTCTTATTTGTACCTTTTTTTCTTTATTGGTAAGAAACTTATCTCTTGTTATCCTTAATATATGTATTTTTTGTTCAGTCCTGGTATTCACATAAAAGTTTCAGAATTGCTAATCCATATTCCTGTGAAGAAGCAAATGTGCTAGCCGAAATATAACATTTGTGTACGCTTCCTCTTTTTTTTTTTTTGGATTGTTCAGCTTTTGGTTTTATTTATTTTTTTAAGATTTTTATTTTTTCCATTGATTTACAGTTTTCTCTCAATTTCTAGTGTACAGCAAAGCAACCCAGTCACACGTATATGTACTTTCTTTTTCTCACATTATCCTCCATCATGGTCCATCACAAGTGACTAGATGTAGTTCCCTGTCCTATACAGCAGGATCTCATTGCTTATCCACTCCAAATGCAATAGTTTGCATCTGTTAACCCCAAACTCGCAGTCCATCTCACTCCTTCCCTCTCCCCCTTGGCAACCACAAGTCTCTTCTCCAAGTCCATGAGTTTCTTTTCTGTAGAAAGATTCATTTGTGCCATATTTAGATTCCAGGTATAAGTGATATCCTATGGTATTTGTCTTTCTCTTTCTAACTTACTTCACTTAGTATGAGAGGCTCTAGTTCCATCTATGTTGCCGCAAATGGCAATATTTGGGTTTTTTTTATGGCTGAGTAGTATTTCATTGTGTATATATACCACATCTTCTTAATCCATTCATCTGTCATTGGACATTTAGGTTGTTTCCATGTCTTGGCTATTGTGAATATTGCTACAAGAAACATAAGGGTGCATGTGTCTTTTTTTTTTTTTTTTTGTCTTTTGTCATTTCATTTTTTAGGGCCGCACCCACGGCATGTGGAGGTTCCCAGGCTAGGGGTCTACTCGGAGCTACAGCCGCCGGCCTACGCCACAGCCACAGCAGTGTGGGATCTGAGCCATGTCTGCAACCTACACCACAGCTCATGACAACACTTGATCCTTAACCCACTGAGCGAGGCCAGGGATCAAACTCACAACCTCATGGTTCCTAGTCGGATTCGTTTCCACTGAGCCATGACAGGAACTCCCATGTATCTTTTTCATTGAAAGTTTTGATTTTAGCGCTTTTGTTTGTCAAGTTTACCTTCGTTCTTTTTTTTTCCTTCCCTCCTTCCAGTGTGGCTGTGTTTATTTGTAACACAGTTAGCTTCATTTGGTACTATTTTCATTCCATTTTGGATTCTCCCTACTTCGTGGCTGACTTTATTTACTTTTAGATGTGCGCGTGTGTGAACATTATCTTGGTTCTAGGCATCAGAGCTACACAGAAAGATTTACACAGAGAAGTGTTGCCCCCCCCAACCTCATGCCTACTTCCTTGTTCCTGTTCCCCTCTTTTTTCCACCCAAACTCATTCACACAGTGTAGGTAACCTATCTCATTTGGATTTTATTTTCTCTTTCTTTCAAGGCTGATCTTCAGACAAGTTCTCAGCGTCTAAATCTTTCAGCCTCCAGTGCTGCAGTGGCTGAACTTAAACCTGATTGTTGTATCGATGATGTCATACACCATGAAGTAAAAGAGATTGGAACACACATGTAAGAATTTTACTAGCTCTCAGAGGCTTTTACTTACGTATATGCTTTTTTCTGAAATTTTTGCTTTATTTCCACTTATTATTAAGCCTAAGGACACACTTCAGAAGGAATTTCATGTACCATGTTTACATGCTTACCAGATACAGACTTTAAACAAAATGTTTAAGGAAAAAAAGACTTTATCACCATAAATCTCTGATTTCACTTTTGAATCTACAATCTTATCTAAAAATAAAAATCCATGCAAATGTTTAAAACCCAGGTAGCACTCTAAAAGTACTTTTATTCTTTTAAAGTGCCAGAAACTGATGTTAATAACATTTATTTTTAAATTCACAGTTTTTCAGTTCTGTATTTAATTGTATAAACTCTACCCTGAGAGTTCAAAAAGAGAGAACCAAAGTCAGACAAGCTAAAAAACCCCCTCAAATTCTGTATTCCTGACCTATGTATATATTTGAATATGTGCCCTATTTTTCTTTTTCTGATAGGCAAATATGAAAATCGGAGCCATCTAAAGCAATTTTAGACTTCTCTGTCTGCCTTACCACCCCCACATCCAGTTGATTCACAAAGTCCTATTAGTTCTCGTTAACTAATCTCTCTATCCTCTCTTCATCTCCACTTACATCACCGTTTTTGCTCCTCTTCTTTGTCTTAAAAGAAGTGTATAGTATTAGCTATTACTGAATTCAGTTGGTAACAAGCTCTGTTGTAGGCGCTTTTTAATATGTAGTCTGTTTTTGGTATGAGCTTTGGAGTCAGTTGTTCTGGAGTTCAAATTTCAGCCTGACTGTTTATCTAACTATGTGAACTTGGATAAGTCACTTAACATTTCGGTGATCTCCTACGACCCTTAGGAAATCCTGACTTTAATGGGTTTTACAGAACTCTCCACCGATAGTCCTTACCAACTGCTCTAGTTCTTACCTTTCATCATTCTTCCCTCCTACTCTCCACTTCATAATTGGCTTCTTTTACCTCTGAACTCCTCCAGGACTTGTAATGTATTCTTCCCTTACAAAGGAATGCCTCTGTCATTTTGTTTCATTTACTTCTACACCTTCATATCTCAGATTCAGCATGACTTCCTCAAAGAGTCTTCTGACCTCCCAGACTAGATAAAAAAAAATCCCCCTTTTTGCATATTTTATAGCATCTGAAAATTGTTTTTTCTATGTCTTCTGTTCTTAAAATTACCTACCGAGTGCCTGCCATCCCCATTAAAGTATGAGTTCCATGAAGTCAAATGTATCCCTAGCAGAGAACAATGGTCAGTATTTGTTGATACTGAGCTTATTGAAATGATACTAAATGTGTAAAATTCCCATTTGACAGAAAATGAGACTCATGGAGTTACATAGCTAATAAATAATGGCATAGAACTCAAATGTAAATCTACCTTCAAAACCTGTACCTTGCTACACTGCTTCCTACTGTGAGCACTTGGAGAGCAGGTATTGAGTTTTGATCAACTCTAAATCCCTTGCACCTGGCTTAGTACTAGGTACAAGTATAAAGGAAAAATTGTTACCTATAATGTCAACACCTAGGATAACCACTATTAAAATATTGGTATACTACATTCCAGTCTTTTTATGTGCATATGAAACGGATGTATATAAATAACTTTAATATTTTCTAAAATTCTGATCATATTACCCCTGATTTTATCTTTTTCAATTCACTGTGAACATTTTCCCACTTAAGTCAGTATTCTTTGAAAACATTATTTTTAAAATGGATTTATCTTACACACATGGACTGTGTACTATAATTTCTTTACCCTAGTGTTGGACTTTAGATTATTTCACTATTATAAATAATACAGTGGTGAACACATTGGTATTTCCTGTGATAGATGGCTTGAAATGGGTTTACTATAGGAGCACTTAAACCTTTTTAAGACTCCTTTCCTGGAGTTCCTGTCATGGCACAGCAGAAATGAATCCGACTAGGGATCATGAGGTTATAGGTTCGATCCCTGGTCTCGCCCAGTGGGTTAAGGATCCAGCATTGCTGTGAGCTGTGGTGTAGGCTGGCAGCTGTAGCTCCAATTAGACCTCTAGCCTGGGAACCGCCATATGCCACAGGTGCAGCCCTAAAAATCAAAAAAAAAAAAACAAAAAAAAGTTACTTTCCTAAAGAATTGTTTTCTGAATTTCTTGTAACCCTTAGCAGTATAAGCACAGTTTCTCTAAAACCTCACCAACCCTGATATCTCTTGGAAAGATTTTTGCCAAATCTTAAGAGATGGAAAAATCTTTTTTCTTTTTTTAATGGCCACACCACAGCGTATGGAAGTTCCCAGGCCACGTATTGAATCCAAGCTGCAGCTGTGACCTGCGTTGCAGCTCTGGCAACACCAAATACTTTAACCCACTGCACCAGGCCAAGGATCAAACCCACACCTTGGCAGTGACCCAAGCTGCTGCGGTGGGATTTTTTTTTTTTTGTTTGTTTTTTTGTCTTTTCCAGGGCCATACCCGCGGCATAAGGAAGTTCCCCGGGCTAGGGGTCTAGTCAGAGCTGTAGCCTCCAGGCTATGCCATAGCCACAGCAATGCAGGATCCCAGCCGCATCTGCGACCTACACCACAGCTCACAGCAACGCCATATCCTTAACCCACTGAGCGAGGCCAGGGATTGAACCCACAACCTCATGATTCCTAGTTGGATTCGTTAACCACTGAGCCACGACAGGAACTCATGCAGTGGGATTCCTTTTTTTTTTTTTTTTTTTTCTGCAGTGGGATTCTTAACTCAGTGCGCCACAATAGGAACTCTAAGAGATGGAACAGTCTTTATCTCATTATTTTAATTTGTTTCTTTGGTTACTTGTGAGGCTGAATATTTACACATTTTTGGTAGTCGATTATGGCACTGTAATTTATGTATATATTTCTCCTATTTTAGGTGAGATATTAATATTTTGCTTATAAGAATTTCTCTTCATATTGTTAGAAGCATTTTATCCCAGTTTGTTGTCGTTTTTAAAATTTTGTTTTACTATTTTCTTGTTTGTTCGGTTGTTTCTTTGGCTACACACACAACCTGTGGAAGTTCCCAGGCCAGGAATCAAACATATACCACAGCAGTGACAATGCTAGATCCTTAACTGCAAAGCTACCAGGGAACACCTTGTTTTAGTATTTTTGATATATCCAATTTATAAGTTTATAAAAGTCTTGTCCTTTCCATTGCATTTGTATTCAGAAGTCTCCCCATTGTGGAATTTTTTTAAGATTTATATTTTCTTCTAGTTTAAATGAACTTATTTTTTATATTAAACTATTTTGTTATTGTGGGATTTATATTGGACTACATTTCACTTTTTGGGGAAAAAAGTGTTGGATTTCCTACTCTAAAAAAGGTTTATTTTATTTTACTAATCAGAGCTTGCTTGTTCTCATGGAACTATATATCTGCTAGAATTCCTTTTTTTTTTTCCTGCTCTAGCCTCATTTGGCTATACTTTCACATCATTAGTTTAAATATTTTCCAAAGTTGTTAGAATTAAGGAATAGTATTTAACTATTAAAAAACAAAATTGAAAATTATTCAAAATAATTAAGGCATCTTTCTCTTTCAGCTTGGTGTGTGCAGTGAGCTATACAACTCAAGGTGGAGAAAAAATGTACTTTAGAAAATTCTTCAAATTTCAGGTATTGAATATGAAAATGGTAAATAATTCTTAGATGCCCTTTTTTTTCACCAGGAAGTGACTTCTATTTCACTAATATTTTTGGATTTGTCGTATTACTAGCACTCTAAAGTCAGACTAAAGTAAATTAAATAAAAGCAGAGATATCATTCCCAACATAATTTTTTGGCTTTTTTAGGGCTGTACTCAGAGCATATGGAGGTTCCTGGGCTAGGGGTATAATCAGAGCTGCAGCCACTGCCACAGCAATGCCGGATCCAAGCTGCGTCTGTGACCTGCACCATAGCTCACAGCAATGCCAGATCTTTAACCCACTGAGCGAGGCCAGGGATTGAATCTGCATTCTCCTGGATACTGGTCAGAATCATTTCCACTGAGCCATCATGAGAACTCCCCAATGTAATATTTTTTTATCCACACAAAAAAATTGTTCTGCTTTCATGTCTTTGACAAAACACACAAGAATCTAGAAGAAGGATAAAATGAGTGTAAAGTCCGGACAAAATAAGTATAAATAATACCAACTTTCTAAAGAAATATTTAAGTGAGAGATTATTGTCTTGGGCCAAGTAGACCAAGCTTCCTTCAGAGACTCCAGGAATCACTGAAATTGTAGTTAGAATTTTGAATTTATACCCAGTTTTCAAAGTCCATGATCAAAAAATAATTTAAAAACCACTGGTTTACTACATGTATGTGTGTGGAAAGGGAGATGAGATGACCATATATAATTGCATAGATCTAGATATAATACTATATATGTATTTTTCATTCCTTTGTTTGTAACTGAAAGAAGAAGTATTACCAATTAAGAAAAACTTTGTTGCTGTTGCTTTTGTTTAAAATTTTTCATGCCTTTTAAAAGAAAAAAGTACAATTACTTATTTTGATAAGTATGTTTTGTGAAATAGATAGAGAATAATACACAAAAAGATATGTGTTGTTTAACAAAATATTGTGAAATGTAAATCCATATAACTCATGTAACTATCACCCAGTCAAGAAATTATGGTAGTTTTTCCTGACTGGGTGAGTTCCCATCATGGCGCAGCGGAAATGAATCCTACTAGGAACCATGAGGTTGGAGGTTCGATCCCTGGCCTCACTCAGTGAGTTAAGGATCTGGCATTGCCATGAGCTGTGGTGTGGGTCTCAGACGCGGCTTGGATCTGATGTTGCTGTGGCTGTGGCGTAGGCCAGAAGCTATAGCTCCAATTGGACCCTAGCCTGGGAACTTCCATATGCCATGGGTTCAGCCCTAAAAAGCAAAAAAATGAAAATGAAAAATAATTTTTTAAAAATACATTTGAGATTGTTTTTTGTCTGTTTTTATAAGAGTATTGCCTACCCATTAGAAAAGACTGTTACAATTAAAATTGGAAAATGCCTTTGACAAATATAAGTCCTATGATTTAAAACATAAACAAAAATAAGTGGTCAAATAATAATAATCTCCTTTGATTGATATGCTTTATTCAACTAGGTTCTAAAACCATTGGATGTGAAAACCAAATTTTACAATGCAGAGGTAAGTGTTGGACACCTAATGAGATTTCAAGTTCAATCAACTTTGATCTTATTTGAATTAAATTCTCGTGTACTACATTTCTTCTCATATCAGAGCAAATTGCTGACATGACTGCAAATTGTGGAAAATGAGCATAGAGTTCAATCAAAAGTGAATAATTTCGTTATAGATCTCTTTTAATCTGCTATTTTCAACCTATGTGGAATCAGTATGCCTTGATTTTTATTCTCATTATTTTTGTGGGACTTCCAGCCCCTTTCATTGAATGACTGCCCTGTGCTTCCATTTAATGGTTGTTGTTACTACCTCTAAACATGAACAGTCTGTTGAGTACCTATAACTGTGCTTCTGATATTATAAAAATTGAGGTAGATCTAACCATACAAAAAGATTTAATATTCACTTAGAAAAATATTAAGAAGAGTTCAGTGTATTAAATTCTTAGTCCTGGAAATCCTTGTGCCAGCCAGAGTTAGGCTGCCAAGTTTAGTGAATGGCTTGAAATGCTCCTTGGGAGAAACAAATGTGGCAAAAATGTAAAAAGAAATAACTCTTAGAACAGAAGATAGTCTATCTTCTATCTTACCAAAAGAGATAAAATAGAATTTGCCATAAAGAAAAGGTTTTATTGCTTGTATTTCTTTTACAAAATTCTATTTTATCCTTGTATCCAGGGTTCCAGAAAAAGCAGAGTTCCTAAAGATCCTCTTACTTCCCCCTGCCAAAACCATGTATTTCATAACACAGTGATAAACTCAAAGATATTCAAATATAGCATTTTGAAATGAAAATTATGTCTGTTGCTCCAAAACCAAATGATCAGAAATTCGGAATCACATGTCAAATTTGATAGATATTTTTTACCATCAACATCTGTGTTTTTATTCACTATAAAGTTTGTGCTACAACAGAGCAATCTAAAACATCTAAGATAAGGAACCTAACCCACAGTAAAGACCTATTAGGAAAAAGAGAAAAAAAGGGCATAAAATAACTAGCACAGTATATATTGAGACCAAAGAGAGTGATGTAAAACAATGTGCTGCAGGAATTCTGGGAATAAGATTTTGGAGTAGTCTGAAGAAGCTTCATGGAAAATGAAGAGAACTGCACTGGCACCTGGAAGGAATAGGTGTAATAAATGTCAAGGTGTCAGAGCAATGAAGGCATTCCAAGCAGAGTTGCAAATACAAATGGAACATTGAGTACATAGTGAAGAGTATACTTTTTTTGGTTTTTGTTTTTTGGATGCACCCAAGGGCATACAGAAGTTCCCAGGCCTGGGATCAAACCCCAGCCACAGCAGTGAAAACGCTGAATTCTTAACCACCAGGCCACAAGGGAACTCCAAGAGTATGCATATTTGATAGGAGGATACAGTCTCATCAAGGAGATTACTATGTATTTAAAGAGTTGACATTTCTTTTGGGAGATAAGGGATTTGGGATACTGCATATTTGTTCTATTTTTTTATTTGTAATATACTGTTGATTAATTATAGTATAGCTGTCCAGTTTAGTGAATTTTAAATAGTCTTAATTTATCATTTTGCTAGGAAAGATTTCATTTATAGTATGAGGGAGGATTAGTAACTATTCTGTTAGAATAGATATATTGGGAAATTATAAATAAATAGGGTTGACGTTCCCATTGTGGCTCAGTGGTAACAAACCTAACTAGTATCCATGAGGTTGTGGGTTTGATCCCTGGCCTCGCTCATGGGGTTAAGGACCTGTTGTTGCTATGAGCTGCGGTGTACATCGTCACAGGCGCAGCTTGGATCCCATGTTGCTGTGGCTGTGGCGTAGGCTGGCAGCTGCAGCTCCATTTCAACCTCTAGCATGGAAAGTTCCATGTGCCACAGGTGCAGCCCCAAAAAGGAAATTAAAAAAAAAAAGAATAGGGCCGTAGTTTGGTCTTTTTCTCTATAACTGGCTCCTAGGAAGGCACATATTAAACTATTTTAGGTTTTCTTTGTGGAAATATGGTGGTATATTAAAACACTTGTCAAGTAGTTTTATCACACTAATCTAATATTCAGAGTAAGTTGCAAATTGTATAAATTTCTGGTTATTCCATGAATAACATAAAAGTAACATACTCCCCAAAAAGGAAGGAAAATCCCTACAATGCTTCCACACCAAAAAGTAATTGGTTCTTCATTAGTCCATATTCTCTTTCAGTCTTTACTCATCTATATATAATGCTTTGTTTCTATAATCATAGTAACAATTTTGCTTGCTGCTTTTTTCAGTTAACATTAAATATAATCTTTAAACTTTGCCAACAAACTTCAGCTTAAAAAAATTAGTAAAATACTGAACTTTTGAAAATAGACGTATCATTAAAAATGAGTGAACAAATAGCATTTAGAATCTTTATAAGATATCTGGTATTACCTATTAGGCAAACAAATAATGTTCTGCCTGTAGCATGAGGCAGATTCCAAACAGGAAATGCAGGTAAATTGTAGGAGTTAATAAACCACAGTAATACCAGTAGGTTATGTTTAATACTCTACACCACAGTTCTTACACAACAACTGTTATAGCACCACATATGTCTCAGAAATCTTTTTTTATGTTGGAGTTCCCATCATGTCGCAGAAGAAACGAATCCGACTGGGAACCATGAGGTTGCGGGTTTGATCCCTGGCCTCGCTCAGTGGGTTAAGGATCTGGCATTGCTGTGAGCTGTGGTGTAGGTCGCAGACGTGGCTCGGATCCTCCATTGCTGTGGCTGTGGTGTAGGCTGGCAGCTGTAGCTCCGATTAGACCCCTAGCCTGGAACTTCCATATGTCGCAGGTGTGGCCCCAAAAAGACAAAAAAAAAAATCTTTTTTATGCTACTTCTAAAAATTCTAATATATGAACCACCCAAAGGAAAACAGGTTATAAGGGAAACTTTGTTGTAATCTTCTAAGATAGGAAAGCCTTGTTTAAAAAAAAAAAAAAAAAAAAAAAGGGGAGTTCCCATCATGGCTCAGTGGTTGACGAATCCGACTAGGAACCATGGGGTTGTGGGTTCAATCTCTGGCCTTGCCCAGTGGGTTGAGGATCCGGCATTGCCTTGAGCTGTGGTGTAGGTTGCAGACGCGGCTCGGATCCCGCGTGGCTGTGGCTGTTGCGAAGGCCGGCAGCTACAGCTCCTGTTAGACCCCTAGCCTGGGAACCTCCATGTGCCGCGACTGCAGCCCTAGTAAAGGGGAAAAAAAAAAAAAAAAAAAGGTGACATTAGAAGCTAGGCCTCAAACATTTGGTCACCTCCTGGATACAGAGCTCCATGCCGCTACTGAAAAGAAATACATGTAAATGGAAAATGTATCCAATGCTCAGGGTA
>PVHT020000166.1:6089865-6205423 GCA_004024745.2 Catagonus wagneri | reverse complement strand
CATGAAGTGTCCTTACACTTTAGGAACATTGACAGGTGAAAAGTAATGTCCAGTTTTGTGTTTGTTGAAAGGTGACATTTGAGACAGGTTTTGGTAAATAGGTATCTTTAGCAGTATATATGAAAAAACAAATCTGTTAACAAGAAGAGAATAAACTTCAGTTGTCTGAAGTGGTCTGGCCCAGCATTCCCAGAAGTGTGATCAGTGGAACTCTAATCACTCAAGATGCTCTTTGAAAAAATGATTCCATTATTAGATAAATTTAGGAGAAGCTATACCATGTACATCTATCCTGAATGTGGCAAATCGTGTATAACCATCCTGGTTAATCTATGAAGAATTACAATGTAGTTAAAGACTTTATAGAACTAAAGTCATGGGATGGACCTCTCTCCCCCAAGGCATGCCATTGAATATTTGCTCCTATTTAAGTATTCATGTGTAGTGTTCTTCTCTATTCATTTAACTTTATCAGTTTCACTGTTTTAGAAAAATGATTTGTCATAGTTCTTTATGTTACTTTCTGTTTACGTCCTTGTTTTACTAATGCTGTCTTGTTTAGTAAATTTAAAAAATGCAGAAATGCATTTTATTTTAAAGTTAGTTATCTTTTTCTTTAACATTTAATCTGATTTTTCTAATTTTTCTTTTTATGTTTCCATTAGAGTGACCTCAGTTCTGTGGTAATTTGATTTTTTATTATAAATTTATATGCTTTTCTTATTAACCACTTTTGACTCTGCCTAATCTCTCTTCACAAATCATAATGGAAAAATAGTTAGTGTGAATACTACTTATGTGACTTCAAAAAATGTATATAATTTTACTTTTTATCTTATGTTGATTGTCTTATTCTATGGGGAAAAAATATATCAGAGACTAAATTGTCATACCGACACAATTATATTCCTATTTTTAGTGTTTTTTCCTGTAGGTATTTTTTTAAAAGAGGCATTGTTAACTTTTAACAATTGTTAACGTTTAAAATGGCCTTGGCATTTTCAGCATCTCTAATATAAAACATGCTACTGAACATCAATTTTTTTAAATAAGGTACATAGCTGAACTCCATCTTCAAATGCACAGTGGTTTTAGTTTTAAGTCTGGATCAAGGAAAGATGGCCCTTTGCAACAGTGAATAGCAGAAAATAAAATTTTCCCAAGTTGGCTAAAATCATGTTTTCAAATTCTTAATATAAGCAGCATTTGTTTATAACACATTACATAGGCAATAACATTATCTACTGCTTTAACACTGAATTCTTACTTTAATTTTTCACATCAAGTTATTTAATCCTAACTGTTCAAACTAACTTAATTTTCCATTATGCTGCTTGTTTTTCTTTCATTTTATCTAAGCTCTTCTAAATTTATGCAAAAAATTACATTTTTAAATTTGAAATGTTGATTTATGGTTATTTTTTAAGCAATGGATTGATGGGATATATTTACTTTTTTTTTAGAAAAAGTAATAGCATAATGTCTTTAAATGCATACATTCTTTTAAAATGACAAATCCATGTATTTCTATTTTCATTTGAGGACATGTACAAAGGACTTAAAGAATCTGTTTTATTTTAAATGCTAATACACTAAAGTATAACTTCATCATTATATTTTTGCAAATTATTTATGTTTTCCTGGATTCAGTGTTAAAAATCTTGTAAGGAGTTCCCATTGTGGCTCAGGGGAAACGAATCCGACTAGGAACCATGAGGTTGTGGTTTCGATCCCTGGCCTTGCTCAGTGGGCTAAGGATCCAGTGTTGCCATGAGCTGTGGTGTAGGTTGCAGATGTGGCTCGGATCCCGCGTTGCTGTGGCCCTGGCGTAGGCCAGCATCTACAGCTCCGATTAGACCCCTAGCCTGGGAACCTCCACATGCCACAGATGTGGCCCTAAAAATGACAAAAAGGCAAAAAAAAAAAAAAAAAGCTCGTAAGTGCCAACATTTTTTGGTCATAGTTGATTTTGCTGTATGTGTGTATATATATATATATATATCACAGCAAAACTTTTGAACAAAATAATTCTAGAATATCCTTAGTATATACCATTTTCTATATAGGTTTGTATCAAAAACTACTCACGTTGTCTGTTATCCTTCAATTATAAACCTCAAAAAAAAATAGCATTAAAAGAAGGATGTTTAACATAAATAATCAGGGAATTTAAAATTTATGTAAAAGTACATATGTAAGTTACCCACTGAATAAAAGACTGCTGTATAGCATCAGTTTTCAAGTCTGTCACTAAGACTACAAAATACCTTTTGTTTGATTTAGAAACTCAGAGATTGTCAAGCATAATTCACCTATTTTTTTGCCCTAAATATACATTTACAATGAACCAAGAAATCACTAGTGACCACTAAAAATTTCGCTTTAATTAAAAAGTTTGGAATTCCCATTGTGGCTCAGTGGAAGTGAATCCACCTGGGAACCATGAGGTTGCGGGTTCAATCCCTGGCCTCACTCAGCAGGTTAAGTATCTGGTGTTGCCAGCTGTGGTGTGGGTTGCAGACGCAGCTCAGATCTGGCATTGCTGTGGCTGTGGTGTAGGCCAGCAGCTGTAGCTCTGATTAGACCCCTAGCCTGGGAACCTCCATATGCCACGGGTGTGGCCCTAAAAAGCAAAAAAATTTTTTAAAAAGTAAATAGAAAGTTATCCTGTAAGTATAAAATAGATTATTCACTATACTATCTAAATTGAGGTAATATGAAATTGAAGTTAAATTACACTGGAATATTATAATGAAGACCTAATTATCTTAACATATTTGAGAAATGATAGATGCAAGTGTATATTCATTATACTGAATTACAATTTAACATTTTAATGACTTATTAGAAAATTTAGGCAATATGTAAATGAAATTCCAGGTAAACATTTTTGGATGTCAATACAAAAAATATTATAGTTATCCCCCCATCCATTGTTTGACAAGTTATCAACTGACTAACACTTGACTTTGCCCCTGTTAATTATGTTAGGATAAAGACTTCTTTTCTTGCATTAATTATGATAACTTTGATTTGCAGGCATGAACTAATCACATTTGTGGTTAATGTTTTCTCGTCATATAAATCAGATATTTTTGTTGAGGTAAATACTTTAAACACCATCATACTTTGGTGGATTTTTTTTCCTGTTTTCAGACTGATGAAGTATTTCTTGAAGCCCAGATTCAGAATATTACAACCTCACCCATGTTTATGGAGAAAGTTTCTTTGGAGCCATCTATAATGTACAATGTAGCAGAATTAAATTCAGTCAACCAAGGTGGAGAATGGTAAATACAAACTATGAAGTGTTTTGTTTTTCTTTTGAAAGACATAGAATTTTCTTAACATTGTTACTCGTGGGTGGTTTATAATTTTTTTTAATTATAGACTTAATTTTGTAAGAAAAATTTTATATTCACAAAAAAATTGATCAGAAAGCACAGAGTTCCTACGTCTTCCTTCTCGCTTATAGGGTCTCCTATTATTTACATCTTGTTTTAATGTGGCACATTTTTTACAATCAGTGAACCAATATTGATATTTATTATTCACTAAAGTCCATAGTTTATAACAGTGTTCACGTTTGTTTTGTACACTCTGTGGTTTTTGACAAATGTAATGACATGTAGCCACCATGACTATATTATGTAAAATGGTTTCACTGCCCTAAAAATTATCTCTTGTGATCAACCTCTTCATCCTTCCCTTCCCAGAGAAAAAAGATCCCAACCATTTGTACTTGAAGCACTTATTTTTTTTTTTTCTTTTTACAGCCACATCTGCAGCATATGGAAGTTCCCAGACTAGGGGTTGAATGGGACTTGCAGCTGCTGACGTACACCACAGCCACAACACCACCAGATCTGAGCCATATCTGCGACCTACACGACACCTTGCAGCAATGCTAGATCCTTAACCCACTGAGTGAGGCCAGGGATTGAACCTGCATCCTCACAGAGGTGTTGGGTCCTAAACCCCCTGAGCCACAATAGGAAGCTCCTATTCTTTTAAATTTTAATCATAATTCAGTGAGATTAATATAGAACCTTTCATCTTTATCCCACAAATGATAAGACTGAGGCATGAGAAGGGATGATGGAGAAATTAGGGTAAGATGTAAGAGCTGAGCAGTGAGTTTTAAAAAGAAATGTCCTCTCAACATCAAAAGAAGTGAGCATAGGAATAGATGATTTAATTTTTTATGAAAATGAAATACACATCTTTATAGATAATTTAGAAGAATAAATGTAGGGTTGGCATTAATGTAAATAAGGTAAGAGCTGGAGAAAATACCTGATTTTATTAATTAAGAATGAAAAATTTACTTTTATCTTATTTTGGTGGTTACAGCCAAGTTTGTAACCTCTCATACCCCCACAGAGGAAAACAATAATTTTCTACTCTTTTCCTTTTCTTTTAATTCATTTTGAAAATGATTACTTATTTAAGAATGCTAAGTTTCTTTATACTCTAATTTCTTCCATAATTTTAGAGAAGAGGGACAGGATATTTAAGGGTCTGATTTGTATGCATTTTTTCAGTTAATTGATATATATCCAATACTTTAGGTAATGTGTTGAATTCTGTTAGAAAGAATCTCAAGGTTTTCCATATCAACTGAAAAAAATTAAAGAAAAATAAGTCCCCCTCATTACAAGTCCTTTTCATTTGTGTTGCAGCCACTGACATGTTGTATTCTAGATCTTTGGATGGTAAATCATTCAGTTCTTGTCCAGAAGAACAATCACAGCTGTGGTTTTTCTTGTAAAAGATTCTAGAGAATTTTCTTTTCCATCTCTTTCTCCACCCTTCAGTGTAACTACATTTGGGTCAAGAGCATATTTGCAGCCAATGGATACACGCCAGTACTTGTACTGCCTAAAACCCAAGAAGGAGTTTGCAGAAAAGGCAGGCATCATTAAGGGAGTAACAGTAATTGGAAAACTGGATATAGTATGGAAAACAAATCTAGGTGAAAGGGGAAGATTACAGACCAGCCAACTGCAAAGAATGGTGAGTCTAGAAAAAAATGCTGATAGAGGTTTTGGTGTGGGGGGGGTCAGATAGTTAGAACAACTTAAATTTTCCTAGGTCTGTCACTAAAAATCAGAGTACTATAAAAGGCATTGATATTATAGAGAATAAAAAACTAATAATTTCACTGATCTCTAAGTGGAAAATTGGTATTGAGATGAATGTGAAATGCTGAAATTTATGTTTTATTTGTGGTTTTTGAATTTACTAAACAAATTAAAATATCTGCATATCAGTTGTTCCCTCCTGCGGTGGTTCATGCTCACTGTTCGATTTTCACTATACTAAAGTTTTCTTTTTTTGCTGTCTCTTGGAACTCTTGGACTTATACCACATTTACCTACTCAGTTCATACCCTTTTTAAAGATATTTAAAATGTGGGTCATCTGAAATTCAGGTGAGTCCCACTCTAGTTTGTCTTATAAACATTGGTTGGATATTTTACCTAATTTCTATTCAGAGAGTATGGACACCTACCAGCCTTCCTTTTCTCGTGTTAGTGAGAATATGCTACAGAATCCTTCCTTTATACTGAATACTACCTACTGAGATATATTCTAAAATTTTACTTTTTGTTTACTATTTGAGGTAATAATTGTAAGAAAAAAATAGATTATCACTGAGCCTATTTTAAAATACAGCCTGATTCTATGATCTGTCTCTGCTAGTGTCTTGTGAACGGATATGATTTTCTTCTCGGATCACTTCGGTGATCTCCCTGTTAGACAGTAACCTTAGCTATGTAGAGTTATATGTTTATAAGCTACAGTATCTTTGGAAAGCATCCCTTTAAGATCAGACTCCCTGAAACTTCTTTACTATTTACCTATGAGACTCGTTTTAACTCTATTAAACATGGACTAATTATATACATTAAAAAAACAGTCAGGGTCTATAGTGCTATCGTGCAGGTAGTAGTAGGAAAAGAAGTTACAATGAAGAACAGTAGAACGGCTGCGTTAGCATCATTAAAATGGAGACATTTTGTAATAGATGTATGGTAACTGTACTGTTTTTTCTCTTAGGCTCCAGGTTATGGAGATGTCAGATTGTCTTTGGAGGCAATCCCAGATACTGTAAACCTAGAAGAACCTTTTCATATTACTTGTAAAATAACAAACTGCAGGTAATGCTAGTATTTCTTCCTCACCTACCTAAGAGAGAAAATTTAACCCTTTAAATATGCTAGCTCCTTGTAAGTTTCCTCTTCCCATATAGTTATCTCTGATGTTGATATTGAATGCTGTAAAGTTTATCTGGTAGGTGTATATTCCATATTTTAGAGGTCCTACTATACCAGGCATTTTCTATATTTTATTTCCAGACCCGTGAGGTAGCTATTAATTATTCACATTCTGTGCAAGAGAAAGCCAGTTTAGACTTTGTGACTTATTCGTTAGAAAATATGGGGGAGTTCCCGTCGTGGCTCAGTGGTTAATGAATCCAACTAGGAACCATGAGGTTGCGGGTTTGGTCCCTGGCCTTGCTCGGTGGTTTAAGGATCCGGCATTGCCATGAGCTGTGGTGTAGGCCGCAGACGCGGCTCAGATCCCGCGTTGCTGTGGCTGTGGTGAAGGCCGGCAGCTACAGCTCCTGTTAGACCCCTAACCTGGGGACCTCCATATGCTGCGGGTGTAGCCCTAGATAAAGGCAAAAAGACAAAAAAAAAAAAAAAAGATGGGGTCAGAATTTGAAACTGGCTATATTTGACTTCGAAGTCCTTCTTTTCCTTGTTGACACTTCCTTCACACTTCCACTACTAAAACATGAACTAGTAGGTTCTTATGGAATAATGAATTATGGATTTACTGTAATAAGATTTTTCTGAGCCATACTTATACCTGGACCGTATCCTTCATATTAAGTAAAAATTGGGTATAAATTTAAGGGATAATCATAGATTGGAAGACAAGGTTTTGATGATAGTAGAGTATAATCTAGCTATTGGGAAGCAAAGAGCACAGGGCTTTGAAGTCAGAAAAACCTAGGGTTAAACCCTGGTCTTATCAGTTTGCTACTACTTGAGTTAATGGTATGTATTATTAGTTGGGGCATTTTTATATTGCAGTGATGAATCCTAATCCTCATAGTCTGAATGCTCAGTCTTTTCTAATTTTGTAGCCCTAACTTTATGATCTTAGGGAGATAAGACGTATTCATCCTTCAAAATTACAAAAATACCCCTATGAAGCTAAGCTACCCACACACAATCATTCCTTTCTCTATCATAGCAAATGTTAATAGAGTTTTTTAGTGACATTAATATATTGCTGTAATTTTTAGTCTTTTCCTCACTGGATTGTGAGTAATTCAAGAGATGGGATCATGTCTTAACCAGCATTATAAATGGCACTGCCTGCTATATCACAGGAGCTCAGTAAACAACAACAGGATAAAGACTCTATGTGTATAAGGTGTACTTTCGGGGTTTTTGTTTGTTTTCTGTTTCCTTGAGTTATGATAAATCAGTTATTGACCAAATGACAAAAGTGCTATAATAAATCAGGAAATCCTGTTTATTTTGGTGTTCACGTTACCTTTTGGTGACTCAAATAAGTTTTGTAAAAAGCATTTGTTTCTTAGATCTTCAGTTTCCTCATGTATAAAAATGGGATTACCACCCCCTCACACATACACACAAATAACACACAACATATACTTACTGAATTTTTGTGAAATTTAATGAGAAAATTCATGTAGTGTACCTAAACTGGTCTGTGGCACACAGTGAACATTTCAAATCTGGGGGAGACAGAGACATATAAAAGCTAAGTATCATTAAGTCAGTATGTCTAAAAAGCAAGTTTAAATTTAAAATTTAAATAAGTATTTTAAAATCTGGAGCTAACTATGAAGAGGAGAAAAAGAGCTTAAAGAGTTAAAAGTAATCATGAATGGTGGTACAGTAGCAGACTGTTTTTCATCATGAGCCCTTTGGGTTTTTAAAAAACAATGTGCAAATTTTCATTGAAAGTTGTTTTAACTTAATAAGTTTAGGTTAAACTTTGGGTATCAGTTATAAGCAGAAGTAGTCTTTTCATGTTAAGTGACCACCTGAATAGTTCTACTTCTTATAAGTCTTGCCAGTCATTTCTGTGTTATCTGCATGGTAAAGGAATGCATATTAAGTAGATAAAGCACTGGACCAGACTCAGTTTTATCTTTGTGTTTGCTGTAGAGTACCCAACAGAAATAGGAATGATATATAGCAAAAAGATTAGACACAGATGTCTGGAAGTCTCCCAGAGAAATGGCAAAACTGTTTACACCTCAGCACCAGGGAGCCAGTGTTCAATAAAAGAACCAGAAGGCCTACATCCAGACAGGCACATTAGTCTCAGTGCCACTGTAAACCCCAGAAGATACCATCTCCTTTCATTTTCCTGATCCTATCTTAACTACAATAATAACGATATGGTAACTTTTAGGTTATCTTCCTGGTTTTCTCCTGGACACCCAGAAAAGAAATTCACTGGCAAAAGTGGAAGAAATACCACAGTACCTCTTTGTGAAAGGAACAAGATTTATTCCTGTTTTTCTGATTCTTCTAGCAGTGAAAGGACGATGGATCTCGTTTTGGAAATGTGCAATACCAACTCTATCCACTGGTGTGGCGTTTCAGGAAGACAGCTTGGAAAGCTCCATCCAAGTTCTTCTCTCTGCCTTGCCCTTACTCTGTTGTCTTCGGTACAGGGACTGCAAGTATGCTCTCTTTTCAATAATTTCAGTATTTGGGGGCCATTAGCCCTTAGTCACTTATTCTATCTATTCTTTCTCTGGTCATCACCAATGAATGAAAACTTAGGTCTATATTTTTCTCTCCATAGAGTGTCTCCGGCTTAAGACTAACAGACACGTTCTTAAAGAGAACATATGAATATGATGACATTGCACAAGTCTGTGTGGTATCTTCGGTCATTAAAGTGGAAAGCTGAAGAAAATTTCCAGAATTATGCTTTTCATTGACTTTCCCAGAACTTTTCTGTATTTTTGTCACCTTTGTAAAATGATCAAATCAACAGTAAAAACAAGTCTATATTATTTAAAATTCTTTCCTATAAAACATTTAAAATATTAAATATTTGTTTTGAAAAGAACCATCTACTGATTTTATCTTCTGAGTTACAGTTTAAATGAATATTTGTGTATTTTCTACATAGATGTTATTTTGTTTCCATTTTAAATGACCACTGGACTTTGTTCTCCCAAAGCTCCATATTTGAGGCCATTTGCCCCTCGCCAAGTATTTCAAACAGCAAACTTTTCATGTAAAGGGCCAGATACTAAATACTTTAGACTTTACAGGACATGTGGTTTCTGCTGAAAATACTCAACTTTGCTGTTGTAGTACAAAAGTAGCCAGCAGGCAAAAATTGCACAGCAGCATTTATAAAAACAGGCAACTGGCCAGATTTGGCCTGCAGGCCATAGTTTGCTGACTTCAACCTAAAAGGTACAGTTGTTTCTTAAAATTTCAGAATTCTTATCATACTTTAATTAGAAGTATTTCTGTTAACTTCAGTTTTTTTCCTCAGTCAACAAAAAAAAGTTTAAAACAACTGGTGTGGTCCTCATGTGATCTTGTATTTGCTAACACAGTATGAGTTTTTCTAGTTGTTTTCAAGACTGCTGTATTGGTATCTATGTTTGTGTGTACATAGAAACACACATGTCTAAGTTTCAGTTGCTAACAGCAGATCAGAACTGGTTTTCTTTCTCAAATTATTGATTTTTCTCTACTAAGAAACGTGATAATTTCTACTTCTAAACCAAAAAAAACCTGGCATTTTTCCATTGAAAAATAAACCACTTATTTTCAAAAGGCATACTTAAAGGATTTCCAGCTTCTGCTATTTGATTTTGAACTCTATACCATGTATTAATATTACAAAACTTTCTGTCTCTGCATGTCGTCACACTAATTTAGTTACACCATAAACAAAACAGTGAGAAAGACGTTACGCAGCTTTGCAACATGAATATAATAAAAGTTTCAAGATTTTGAAAACAAAAACTAATACTGTTAAATAAAAACATATTTGGTTAAGTTGAAATTCAAGGATATATATTTATATATATATATTTGCCTAATTGCAACAGTGTATTAAGTCAAATACAAAAATTGATTTTTCTTAAATGCAGAATTATTTATTGCCATGACAAATTATTTGGTCCATAATGAAAACTATATTCAGATTGAGATTTGCCCTTAAGTTGGAGAGGTAATTAATGAAATGTCTGTGCAAAATAAAGTGCAAGCAGTGTAAAACTGAAATCTGTCTTTCCTCTAAAATATACATGATTTTTAAAATTTTTTTTATTATAGTTGATTTACAATGTTCTGGAAAATGTATGTGATTGATTAAATGATGAAATAAGACTTTATAGCCATTGTACTAGATACTTCAACTGATATTCAAGCATCCTCTCATGACTGAACCTTCTATTTCACTGTTTCAAATTTTAAAAGTAACACTTAATGCTCACTTGAAATCTACTATATAATTTGACTTAATTACAAGGTGTCCATTTATAAGCAGTAACCTAGACACATTTTTTTTTTTTGTCTTTTTGCCTGATCTAGGGCCGCACCTGCGGCATATGGAGGTTCCCAGGCTAGGGGTCTAACAGGAGCTGTGTCCTCTGGCCTTCGCCACAGCTACAGCAACGCAGGATCCGAGCCGCATCTGCAACCTACACCACAGTTCACAGCAATGCCGGATCCTTAACCCACTGAGCAAGGCCAGGGATCAAACCGCAGCCTCATGGTTCCTAGTCAGATTCGTTAACCACTGAGCCATGACGGGAACTCCCAACACATTCTTTAAGTAAAGGTTATATAATGTCATCTTAGAAAGACTCTTAAACCATATTATAAAAATTAGATAAACAATTTGATACATTAAGTAAAAATGTCATTTGCGTAAAAAGGACATTGTAAGTTTCACATAGCATCATAACAGATATAGCTACTAAAATGAAATGTGGTTAATGGAAGTCAGTTGTTCCTAAGGAGAATGTATATAAAGATGTACTTTAATGCCCTCTTATTTCAGACAAGCAAAATAACATTTGGGGCATTCTTTATAATTTTAAGAGTAGCTAGCACAATCCAGCTACACAAAACCTTGGAATAGCATGCAATGCAGTGATTCCAAAGTGATGAAAGTACTTACAGAGCAAAAATGGCTTGAACAGAATGGAAATCCAGGTAAGTGGACAGATTTCTAGATTTAACTTACTACGGGTAGTATATTAGAAAAGAAACAAACTAAAAAAGTGAAATGGAAGAAATATACCAATTCCCATTATTTCATGTAAAAAGAATGGCTACCTTAACTACAGAGATTAGCAAATGAAAACATTATTTTAAAGTTTTTTTTTTCTTATAATGTCTTTGATTTTGGTATCAAAGTAATGGCTAAATAAAATGCGTTGGGAAGTGTTTCCTCTTCTGTTTTCTAGAAGAGATTGTATAGAATTGATATTAAATGTTTGGCAGAATTAATTCACCATTGAAATTGTTTGAGCCTACAGCTTACTTTTCTAGAGGATAACTTATTTCTTCAGTGAGCTTTGGGAGTTTGTCTTTTACAAGGAATTTGTCTGTTTTATCTAAGTTGTTAAATATATGGACCTAGAGTTGGTCATAATATTTTCTAAATATCCTTTTAACATCTACAGGTCTGCAGTGATAGCCCCTCTTTCACTCTGATACCACTGTTCATATTTTCTCTATCATCCTGGTCAGTCAGCTAGAGACTTAATAATTTCATTGATCCAAAAACATTTTTATGCACTCAAAATAGTTATGCTAAACCTTTTCTTACTCAACACTGGATAAGATTCACTCATTTTTAATTAAGGATCAAGTCTGCTTTTTTTTCTTTTTCTCATCACAGTCATCGCTTTCCTGCAATTAGTACTTCATTCTATGTAACATTTGAACCCTAGGAGCTGAATATTAAAAACTTAAGCTGGTTTAGATACAATAAAATTCAGAAGGCTTAGCTTCAAGTCCTGCTCTTCTCTGGCTAGAACTATAGGTTCACATGGCTCTCCTTTGTACCCTAAGCCTAGGCAGGTAAGTATCTGCTGCTCTGAGGAAAAAAAACTAACCTAGTGTTGCTTTAAATTAGAGTCCTTTGCACCTACATCAGAACCCCTTGGTACTGTTTGAATGGTAATTCCCAGGCCTTATTATAGGAACTACTAAATAAGAATTGAAAAGTGTGCTCCTGAATCTGCATTTTTCTTTGTTTTGTTTTTTGGCAATGCCTGAAGCAGGCAGAAGTTCCCAAGCCAGGGATCAAACCTGCACCACAGCAGTGACCACACCAGATCCTTAGCCCACTGAGCCACCTGGGAACTCCCTGAATCTACATTTTAATAAATTCCCAGGTAATTCTTCTTTTTTATTTTTTATTTTTTAATTTTTTTAATTTTTTTAATTTTTTTTTTTTTTTTTTTTTTTGCTTTTTAGGGCCATACTTGCGGCATATGGAAGTTCCCAGGCTAGGGGTTGAATCAGAGCTGCAGCTGTCTGCCTGCACCAAAGCCACATCAATGAGGGATCCAAGCTATGTCTGTGACCTACACCACAGCTCACAGAAACGCTGGATCATTAACCCACTGAGGGAGGCAGTGATCAAACCCGCATCCTCATGGATACTAGTCAGGTTCATTACCACTGAGCCACGACTGGAATTCCCACCCAGGTAATTCTTAAAGTGAAATTATAGAACCACTTCAGGATACTAAGTAATTAGCCTTTTAGGAAGCCCCTGTCATAGTCAGTATTACTGATTTTTTTTTTTTTTTTGTCTTTTTAGGGGCACATATGGATTACTGACTTAATTTTATATTCCTTTCTATTTCAGTTTTCTCTCACAACACATGTGAGATCCATTATCTGCCTGCCAATTCTGCCATTTCATAATGAACAAACCAAAGACATTCCAGTTGGAATTAGAACAGTCTCATCCATCACCAGTAGTTAAGGCCATTCTCTAATACTTAATGTCACTTCTCTCCACTAAGTAATATGTACTCTAGTTTCAATAAAATAGTTCAAGTCCCCTGTTATCAGCTGCATCAAATTAAGGTTAAGCATAAAAGCAACATGCCAACCCAAATTATTGCAGATGATTACATGAACAAGCAGTTTTAGTGATAGATGCTTTTTGTAAGCCACCAAATAATTACTGAGTTTAAAAAAAAATCAATATTTACCAGCACAAAATTAAATTCCACTTAGAAAATCCTTAACTTAAAGGCCAAGCCATTAACTAAATGTAGATATATTTGAGAGTTTTCCATGTTAAGGTCACAACTGGGGAAACTGTGTTAGTGAACCTGACTTCAACTGACCTAGCCAGTGTTATTAAGGATTTCTAAATGAATTTTACTATGTACTCAGCATAATTGGCCATGCTTATGTTATAGATACCAAGCTGTAGGCAAGACTGGTTAAGAACTATGCAAAAAACCTGAGCATCCTACCTTCACATTCTGTACATTCATATCATCTATTATTTTGTTTTCTAAATATGGAATACTGCTTTCCACCAGCTCTTAAGATTCCATCACCCAAAAGAACAAGCAGCATTAAAGATAGTACTGGCTCCTGTGATATATATTCACTACTGACAGCGCTACCAAAGTGAAACCCAGGTAATGAATTTCTTCTCTCTAAAGGTGCTACTCAGTGGCAAGTGTATTTCTCCTAAATCAGCATGAGAAACCTTTCTTCTTGGTCATCGTCCCTTTCACAAAGTTTGCTTACAGAAACTTGTTGCTAGAGAACTCACCAATCAACAGCCCTCCTGTTCAATAAATATACTCTTCTATTAAGTCTAGAGTACAAACATGATGAAGATTTGAAAATGGAACCCTGGAAGCCTGCTATACTGGCACTTAACAAGGCTACTGATCACTCGTTTACAAAGGAAACATGTTCAAGTGTGTCTGTGATAAACCTATTGTCTAGACATGTTTATTTTTTAGATTTGTTATTGTTTTGGCCACTATTTACAGCAAACCACTTCAGAGCCATCACCATTCGCATTCTGGGCTAGGTACCCCGGTCAAGTCAGGAATGTTCTTCAGTGCTGCTGCTGAATGACCTGCTCCGGATGTGATTTCTGAGCTGCTCTATAAGTTCAGGATTCTGTTGCTGTATCTGCTGAGCAAATTGCTGTCCCCTGTAGTAAATAGTAAAAAACAGTATGAATTAGGGAGTTTCCAGTTGCACAATACCAATGCAAAAAGAACTGCAAAAGCCATGGATAATAACCAAATGGAAATGTTTTTCTATAACAACAAGTTTAGATTTATGACTTTGGTACCTGCAAGTTTACCAGTGCCTCCATCGAGCATTACTAAGTGTTCTTTATGACAAATGAAGCACCTAAGTTAAACAGTGAGTTCCTGAATTGAGTGAACACCACCACCATCCCAGTGCTTAAGCACAAATAAGCAAAGGGCTATGTGCTTTTGTTGTATGTGAACATACATAATGCAAGGTATTTATTCTTGTAGTCAAGTCTAACTCTCTCATATAACAGGTTTTACATCCAATTTGGGATACTTATGAAATCATCTAATAGGACTGATTTTAGAGAGGCAAAGAAATTTAATCCAGATTCCTAAGTGTGTGCCTCCCATTTGCAACTGTTAGGTATCACTATAATCATGCTACTTAAAGATCTCTCTAAAAATGCAATATTGCAAGGAGGGTTACTTAACTGTGATCACAAACAGCAAGTGGTACTTGCTGCTTCGTATAATATTTCCAGTGACAGCATCACACAGATTCAAAAGTAGCTTAATTAAGCAACTTGGATGGAAGTAAAAGTATTGTATTCAAGTAAATGAGATGAAACAAGTTCCTTTAGTGATGGCATGCACTGGTAAAGTTTAAATAAAACAGTAGTTTCCTCAGTTGTCTGAACATTAATTATATGCCATATATGATTTTTCAATATATATGTACCTAAATTCTTATATACTTTAGATATTTAACTTGCATTTAATCCTTCAGTAACTATTCAAATCTGCTTAAAAAGATTTTCTAGAGCTGCTTCTGGGTTCCTACCCTTCAGTCAGAAATTTTCAATTTGTAAACTACTTTTTTTTTCTTCTTGCGGCTGCACCTGCATCATATAGAAGTTCTCGGGGCCAGGGGTCGAGTCAGAGCTGCAGTTGCTGGCCTATACCAGATCCAAGCTGCATCAGCAACCTACAGTGCAGCTTGCAGCCACGCTGGGTCCTTAACCCACCGAGCGAGTCCAGGGATCGAACCCTCATCCTCATGGACACTATGTCCAGTTTTTAACACACTGAACCACAACAGGAACTCCAGTAAACTACTTTTAAATTTATTAACTAATGAGGTCACTGACACTAACAGTAAAAGATAAAAATAAAAAAGAAACCCTTGGTCCCTTCACCTTAGAGAACAAACCGTAAAACATAAAGTACTTTCTTACTATTTCTATTTTAAATAACACTTACGCTTGGATGAGGCTAGACAGGTCAGTTAGGCCCCCAACTCCAGCAGCAGGTCCCCCAATAGCATTTGTCATCATTCCTGACATTCTAGAGTAGGGAAAAGACAGATCACTGGAACTGACATATATTCTTAACAAGCAGGGTACTGGTCAAGGAAAAGCAGCTAGATATACCCACACTGTACAAAAGATTAGGCCAAATAGATATGCTTTAAGTTCCAACTGACCGGCATTTGGGCCAGTTTTACCATTTCAGAACTAATGTGCTCAAATTAGGAGCCTGACAAGTGGAAGGGAAAGATGTAATATGCTCTTTCTATATACTTACAGCTGTTGAACTTGAGGATTCTGCATTAAACTTGCTGCCTGGAATCAAAAAATGGCATCTCCCATTAAAGGCCGTTAATATTTAGAGATCTTAACAAAGTTGCTTTTTTTTTTTAAGCAGAGGAGTGAAAGCTAAACCATGTATGAACTAACATTTTGTAGTTTTAGTGTGCTATACAAAGTGAATGGGAACGTAAAAGAGATACCAGAGGAAAAAAGTACTAAAAGTACACTGCAAGGATAAAGAGATAACAAACGCTAAACTAAGAATTTTACTGATTAGTATTGATTAGACCAGTAAAGCCAAAAGGAAGAATAGGAACTTTAAAAGTATAAAGGGGAATTCCCGTCGTGGCTCGGCGGAAACGAATCTGACTAGCATCCATGAGGACGCAGGTTCGATCCCTGGCCTTGCTCAGTGGGTTAAGGATCCAGCCTTGCTGTGAGCTGTGGTATGGGTTGCAGACACAGTTCAGATCCTGCATTGCTGTCCACAGGAAACATACCTCCACTCCACTGTCATCAGTACAGCTACTTCCTGAACTACACAGCTAATTCTGCCACTGGCTTTGCTGGCCAGTCAAACACAAGTCTACTGTCCTCCACACTGAAGCCATGTACACAGCTCTCTGAGTGGGCCAGAAGGGACCCTTTGTCAGTGAGCTTCACAGGAGGGCAGGCCCCTTACTTCCTTCACACATGGCACAGGCTCTGTAACTCCAATAGCTCTCTCTAAAAATCCTCTTAATCTCTATCAGCTTGGTCCTTTTAAGAGTCACACAATATGTTTTTTTTACCTCCAGCTTTTGCAGCTCCTACATGGTACTCACTTGGGTACACTACTCGCATCTTGGGGGCTAAGCCAAATCTGAAAACTAAGAGAAACCCATTTTATATATCGACACCTGGAAATGGGCAACAATATTTAAACTGTCAACAAACCCAATAAAGAGACATGTTTTTGCTGGCACATAGGAAGGAAGACTAACTTAAATTTGACTGGCTAAACCCTAAATAAGACTCATGGAGAGTTACTGAATTATCTGCAAGTCAGTCAAACAATTACCTCTTTGGTAATAAAAGCAGCTGATGGCTTTCCCAATACCTCCTTTAGAGTCAGTGACTCAAAAATTACCATCTACAAAGTTTTAAAATACCAATTTTTTTAATGTTTTTAAACTTTATTTATTTATTTACTTACTTACTTACTTACTTTGCTTTTTAGGGCTGCATCCACGGCATATGGAGATTCCCAGACTAGGGGTCCAATTAGAGCTGTAGCCGCCAGCCTACGCCACAGCCACAGCAATCTCAGATCTTAGCAGCATCTGTGACCTACACTACAGCTTGAGGCAATGCCGATCCTTAACCCACTGAGCAAGGCCAGGGATCAAACCTGTAGCCTCATGAATCCAAGTCAGGTTCATTACTGCTGAGCCATGATAGAAACTCCCTCAACTACCAGTTTTAAACCACCATAATTACAAACCTACGAGTCATTCAAAGACACTGGCAATAACTAACTGTGCATTTTTTTTTCTTTTTATGGCCACATCTGTAGCATATGCAAGTTCCCAAGCTAGGAGTCAAATTGGAGCTGCAGCCACCAGCCTGCACCACAGCCACGGCAACGCAGGATCTGAGCTGCGTCTGCGACCTACGTCATTGCTTGTGACAATGCCAGATCTTTAACCCATTGAGCTTAGGCCAGGGATCAAATCTGTATCCTCCTGGACACTATGGCAGGTTCTTAACCCACTGAACCATAACAGGAACTCCCCATCTGTGCATTTCAATTCAACTCAAGATTTAGTGGATACCTTTTTTTTTTTTTGAAGGAAACAAAGATGAGTAAGAAGTGGTACTGGCTCCCAAGGGCACAGCATTTACAGAATGGTGCTCAGCCGGTATACCGTCACCCAAGGAACTTTACATGCCCAGGTAACATCTGTGACCCACTAAATCAGAGCTTCCACATATATGAGTGTGTGTATTTTCAAAAAGATCCACAGGGATGTTGTTGCTTTGAAGGATGGTATACATATATATGAGAATTAAACTCAAAGTTCAAATAAACTCAAGATAAACAACAGATAAAGCTGAGAGGAGGGCTTAGGAAACCACAAGAGCCAAAATCCCCAGACCTCAATTATTGGATACCTTCCTAGAGTCACTTTCATGTAAGAGGGTGGTTTTTAACTTTTTGTAGATTTGCAGACCCCTTTGCCAATCTGATTAAATACATAATTCTATCCCTAGAAAAATGCACATATCCATGTACACAAATTTTCATTTTCAATTCCAGGGACTCCATGGATTTCCTGAAGTCTACCCATGGCTTCTTCACAAAGCAATACATTGGCAGGTTAAAAACCTCAGTCAGAGCACTATATCACTACTCTCCCACCACCGCTACCTCAAAAGCTCTCCTACTTGTTTCTAAAAAGTTTGAAACTATATAGTTCTAACAGAAATAGAGCCAGCAAAGCAGAAAAGAAAAGATACTCACCATACTAATGAAGGCTGGATTATTTATTAAGCTAGCCATGTCAAAGCTCAATCCAGTTCCTGTCTGTAAAACAATTATATCTGAGAATTATTCTAGCCACTACAATTTGATTAAAATAAACTGTGAATGACAAAATATTTCACTCATTTGACATCAGGAACTTACAGGACTAGATACCTCTCTTAACTTCTGTTCTGCTACTTTCAGATTTGACTTATAGGAATCATTTTCAGGATCAAGATCTAATGCCTTCTGATAACTTGTAACTGCTTCTTCAAATTTATTCATGGCAGTGAGGGCCAGGCTGAAAGAATACAGTATAAGAGCATAAGATGTATAATTAAAGAACATCGGGACACCACATATATAGTCAAACATCTATCTTGGTATTCAGTTTGAATCCAGCTTACACTTCATTTATTTATGTATTTATTTATTTATTGACTATCCTCCAATGACATGTGGAAATTCCCAGGCCAGGGATTGAACTCTCAACATAGCTTTCTAACATCCCACTTTATTTCTTCCTTCTTAACAGAGATGTTGAGCCACAATAAATAATAGCAGACTGTGGGACATCAGCTAACCACTCCTGAATAAGACATGTTAATTATTAAACAGATGAAATAAGTGAGGTTTATGACTCAAATAACACATTATTATCCCAGGCACAGGTCAAAGAGTTAGTTACTAAATTTAGTATTTTCCTCCACATTAAGCAATGGGAAAAAAAATTTCCTCCATCTACTTAGAATTTAATGTTAGAAAATTACTTTAAGACAAAACAATAATGGTATATATGGAGAGACAGTATTGAGGTTTTTCATTTTTTTTTCTAAGTTTATTTTTAACAAATTACTGCAAGTATTTCTTGGCTAACTTACCTCACAGACTTCTGATCTAGATAAAATATAATGCCTAATCATAGGGAAAAAAATCTCAGAACTTAATTGTTTTCTACCAGTCAACCATGAAAGATAGTTCTTCATAGTGCTCAGTTAATCAACAGTCAATACATATTTATTGGAATCTTACCATGTACCAGATACTATTTTAGATTTCACTGTGAAAAAGGTAAAGTTCATGAGTTTAAGAAAATTTCATTCTACCTGGGGAAGACAAGCAATAAATGTGCAAATAAAAAAGAATAATATTAAAGAGAATGAATAGGAGAGCTGCTCAAAAGCAGCCACACTGAAAGGACCCGAACAAAGAGAAGAAGGCATTCATGTGAAAATGAGAGGAGAAACCTTTTAAGAAGCAGCAAAAAAAACACCAAGGCCCTGCCAAGATGCAAGCTTGGTATGCTTAAGGAAGAGGATAAAGGCTGAGGAGGAGCACAAAGTGTGGGAAGAGATGGTTTTATAGAGTCTTATAGGACCATGGAGTAGAGTCTGCCTTTTATTCTGGTTGCGGTAGAATGACATAATCTGAATTAAGCTTTAGAAAGCTCACTCTGGCTTCTGTGTAGAGGTTCAGCATGAACGGGGAGAGTGAAGCCAGGAGACCAGTTAAGAAGCTATTGCAGTAGCCTAGGTAAGAGATAGTAATCTGGACTAGGGTTGTAAACAAAAAGAGCAGTCAATGCTTGAACGCAAAGAATATGTGGAAGCTAGAATTGGCAGGACTTGTTGAAAGATTAGATATGTCAGGTGTAAGAAGAATAAGTGATGACTCCTAAGCTTTTGACTGGAGGTAGAAAAATAATACATTTACTGAGATGAGAAAGATTTAAGAAGGAAACAAGTGTTCTGTTTGAGACATGTTAAGTTTAAAACGCCTATTAAATACGTAAGTGAGGATGAAAGGTAGTTGATTTCTTTCTTTCTTTCTTTTTTTTTTTTTTGTCTTTTTAGGGCTGCACTGGTGGCATATGGAGGCTCCCAGGCTAGGGGCTGAATTGGAGCTACAGCTGCCGGACTACACAACAGCCACAGCAACACAGGACCCAAGCCTCGTCTGCAACCTACACCACAGCTCACGGCAACTCCGGGTCCTTAACCCACTGATTGAGGCCAGGGGTCAAACCCATGTCCTCATGGATACTAGTAGGGTTCATTAACCACTGAGAATGACGGGAACTCGAAAAGTAGTTGAATATATGAGTATGCAGTTCAGATATATAACTTAAGAGATTCATCCACATATACAATTGATTCTCATTATCCACAGTAATTATATTCTACAAAGTCACCACAAACACTGATTAGCAAACAGTGAAAGATTGCTGCTAGGGGAAATATAGGGTTATGTTCCTGTGAGCCTCTAGTCATAACATTTTTGTCAGCTATTCAATATATAACCTTTTTTTATGGGTGTTTCTGTTTAAAGAAACCTTATTTAATATATATCACTGATTCACTAGCATTGAAATCACAGCCAATTGCACTAATTTATGCATGAAAAAACTTACCTAACACATGTATTTTCTTGATGAGGCACATTACAGCCTTCTTGCACATAGGAACACTAGAGAACACTTCAGCCTATGTTTGGGGGCCACTGTAAATAGGCAAATCAACAACAAAAAACACACAAATGCAAAAAACATAGCACTAAATAGTCTGTGAAAGGACACTCATTTTATATCATGACAGCTTAAACAAAAAGAGCATCGCCTTATCTGACCTCACCTGAGATCTTGTGTGTCAGGTGACTCAAGGTTTTCACCACAGGGTGGATGACCACAAAAGCACAGTGAGTACAGAATTGGAGTTACAAAAAATTTTTTAACAAGTACGTGAATTCATCAATACAGAATTCATAAATACAGAGCATCAGTTGTGGTTGGAATTTAAAAGCATGGGAGAGGATGAGATCAAAGAGAGAATATAGACAGAGAAATAGCAACAGCAGAGGAAAGAACGATAAAGCACACCATTATTTAGAAGTGGCAGAGGAGGAAGAACCAGTAAGAAAGGCTGGAAAAGAGAATACAGTGAAAAAAAAAAAAAAAGGAAAACCAGGCAGTGTGGTGTCAGAAAAGCCTAGAGAATGAAGTATTTTAAAAAGAAATTAATCGTGCCAAATACCAGAAGGTGGTGTAGTGCGAAGATACAGAACTGAATTCTGACCTTGGAAAAATACAGACAACTGGTGATCTCGAATAGAGTTCTCAGTACAGTGACACAAACAAAGTCCTGCTGGAGTGAGCTTAGGCAAGCGTAAGTGATGGTAAGGATGAGACTGCAACTGCAGACAACGGTCAGGGGCCTTGCAGAGAAAGAGGAACTGAGGGATGATGTAGCTGGGTACAAGGATCTAACAGATGATTTTTTATGTCATCATCATTGTTAAAGATAAGGGAAGTGGTGTTACAGAAAACAAAGGAGATGAGCACAAGTGTAAAGTCCTAGAGACGGTACAAAGGGATGAGATCCAAAGCATGAATGAATGCAGTAGTCTTAGCTAAGAACCCTTCCATTTCCACAGGGAAAAAAGGCAATCTGTATAAACACAAGTGAAGGTAGATTGGTGGATCTGCACTTTTTTACTTAAAAAGATGAGTCACTTTTCTTCTAAATGCACCTATTTTTTCAACTGAGTAAAAAGTTGAGAGTTATCATGGAATGTGTAGTAGAAATCTGAAGAGAAAAGAGCAGGTATGAGTCAACTCAGAGAGTGGTAAGATGAATTTAGAAGGAAGTGTAGTAGGATTATCTGCCAAAATATTGAGTGCTTACTTGAGAGTTGTGGCCTTGAATATGAATGGGTCTACTTAGTATGTCTGTATGATTTTCCCCAATAAACAACTATTCATCATGCAATAATCAGCTCTCTCCCAAGTCATATAAATTGCAGTCATTTCCTCCCTGAATGTTACATTTATCTTCTTACTAGTTCATAGGGTGCAATATTAAGCAGGAAATTCAAAACCAAGCCATTAAGAACATCATATCTGGTACTACCTTGGTACTGTTTTGATCATTCTCCCAGAACTTACCCCATTCTCCCATAGGCCTTGCTATACTTTGAATCAATTGCTATTGCTTTTTCACAGTCCTTTATTGCATCTGTGTAGTGACCCAATTTACTCTGAGCAGCAGCCCTACGAGAAAGAGAAGAGATTTTTATCATAAGAAGCATTCAAGGCACTAATTCAGATTTCCAGGTGTTAGTAAAACTACATTTTCCTTGTCCCAATTTGTTATCACTCCCAGTAAATATTTAAATCAAGATAATTCTGTGATTGAATGAAAACTCAGAAACAAAATTCAGAGAAAGTATGCAGTCTGCTTTTCACAGCTTCCTTTGCTAGAGAAAAGATAAACATGAGAACCCTACAGCTGATCTACCTACTTATTGCTGTTCTAACTGGCCCAAACAGAAAACTGAAAATACCAGGACATGTGGAATTACTAGGGAGGCACACAGAGTGAGTGGCTGCTGTGAATGACCACTCAGAGTGCTATGCTGTTAAATGATCACTTTATAGTGGGGTTAAGATCATCTACAAGTCTAAGATGAAAACTGAAACTTAACCTGTGGAGCCTAAATCTGGCCGTAAATTAAGTAGGCAATGTATTCCATCTACTTAGCACAGAACCTCAGAGCATTAAGCATCATTTAATCCCATCTGGGTTACCTCTAACAAAACTCTCCTGGAATAACTGGGACTTGACAATATAATGAAGCCACTTACTCCACTCCACACAGTCCTGATAGCAGATTGCTCTCTAGTTCCCTGTAGTAGCGTTCATATCGGCCCTCAGGGCTGTACTAATCAAGTAGCATTACTGTTCTACCCACAAGTCCTTCAAACTAAACAGTCCTATAATGTCTCCTGCCCTCTTTCCCATCACGACCCCATTCCGTCTTCTCCAGACTAAGTATTTTACTTTATTCATTCATTCATTCATTTTTACTTTATTCATTTTACTTTATTCATTCAACTAATGTATCTATTAAGAGCGAACTAATGCAGAGAAACTTTCCTAGACATAATGGATAGAACAGTAATCGAAATAACATCCCTGGCCTCAATAGTGCTTAGATTCCTGCGGGGAGGAGAATGGCTAAGGGCTGACAAACTATAAAGAAAAGGTTGTGGGGAGCCCATTTTTCTGTTAGCCTTTCTTCATAATAAAGTACATGACTGAGACTCTTCCTTCTCAAACTAAGATTATAAACCTTGGGGGGGGGGGAAGCAACACAGTCTTCTTTGCTTGAGTTTAAAAAAATCTAAATATGAAAGCAGAAGATGCAACAAGCCCATTTTGGCAGTTCATGTGAAAAAGCAGTAATGAGTTTATTTCACCAAATACTCAACACAAAACTAAAAGGATGACAAGAATGTCCATTTAAAATGACCACTGAGGAAAAGATATAAAATGTACCACTTCCAAATAATTAGAAAGAATAAATGAAGTAAAAATAAAAGTACAACAGAAAGCAAAAAAAAAAAAATAAAAAAAAAAATGAAGAAAAGAGAGCAAGAAGCAGAGGGAAAAGAAGACAAAATACAAGATAGCAGAAAATAATTCAAATATGTACATGTTTGCAAAGTTGCCTAGATGAACATCTTGTGTTGCCTATACGCAAGATGTCACCTAAGGAGTTCCCATCACGGCGCAGCGGAAACGAATCCAACTAGGAACCATGAGGTTGCAGGTTTGATCCCTGGCCTCGCTCAGTGGGTTAAGGATCCGGTGTTGCCGTGAGCTGTGGTGAAGGTTGCAGACGAGGCTCGGATCCCGCGTTGCTGTGGCTGTGGTGAAGGCCGGCAGCTACAGCTCCTGTTAGACCCCTAGCCTGGGAACCTCCATATGTCGAGGGTGCAGCCCTAAAAAGACAAAAAAAAAAAAAAGATGTCACCTAAAACATAAGTACACACAGCTTAAAGTTAAAGGGATAGAAAAATACAATGAGGCAAACTGAAAACCAAGCAAAAGAAAGCTGGTGTAGAAACATTAATATTAGACATAAAACAATGAGCACTATTAAGCATATAGATAGTCATCATTTATTATCAATATTTTTAGTTTAATTTTATGAAAAATATTTACATGACTCAGAAGTCAAAGCTATAATAAAAGTCTCACTCTCATCCTCTCGAGAATGATTGGAAATGGGCAAATGGGATAGAAAAGGGAATGAAACTTTGAAAAGGATGAAAAAGGAAACCTTTAAGTGAAATAAAACAAACTAATGATTCTGTTTATCAAAAAGAAAGAATTCGGAGTTCCTGTCGTGGTGTAGTGGTTAACGAATCCGACTAGGAACCATGAGGTTGCAGGTTCGATCCCTGCCCTTGCTCAGTGGGTTAACGATCCGGCGTTGCCGTGAGCTGTGGTGTAGGTTGCAGGCGCGGCTCGGATTCTGCGTTGCTGTGGCTGCGGCGCAGGCCGGAGGCCACAGCTCCGATTAGACCCCTAGCCTGGGAACCTCCACATGCCGCGGGTGCGGCCATAAACCCACGGCCATAAGATGACAAAAAGGCAAAAAAAAAAAAAAGAAAGAATTCAAGAAACCGTCAAGCATGTTTTTCTGAGTATATATCCTGAGTGAAACACATTTGAAGACAGAAAATAAACTGCAGGCCTAATCTCCAAAACATACAAACAGCACATATAACTCACCAACAACAACAAAAAAACAACCCAATTGAAAAATGGGCAGAAAACCTAAATAGATATTTTTCCAAAGAAGACAAAGGGTTGGCCAGTAGGCACATGAAAAGACACTTAACATCACTAATTTTTGGAAACATGTGGGAGTTCCTATCATGGCTCAGCAGTTAATGAATCCGACTAGTACCCATGAGAACGCAGGTTCAATCCCTGGCCTGGCTCTGTGGGTTAAGAATCCGGCATTATCATGAGCTGTGGTGTAGGTTATAGACACAGCTCGGATTCAGCACTGCTGTGTCTGTGTCATAGGCCAGAACCTACAGCTCCAATTAGACCCCTAGCCTGGGAACCTCCATATGCCATGGGTGCGGCCCTAAAAAGACAAAAAAAAAAAAAGAAAATTTTTAGAGAAAGGCAAATCAAAACTACAATAAGGTACTACTTCACACTAGTCACAATGACCATCCTTAACAAGGCAACAAATAACGAATGCTGGAGAGGGTGCAGAGAAAAGGGAACCCTCCTACACTGTTGGTGGAATGTAAATTGGTACAACTGCTATGGAAAACAGTATGGAGGTGCCTCAGAAAACTAAATATAGAACAACCATATGATCCCACAATCCCACTCTTGCGCATACATTTGACTTTCATTCAAAAAGATACATGCACCCTTATGTTCATAGCAGCACTATCCACAAAAGTTAAGACATGGAAACAACCTAAATGTCCATTGATAGATGAATGGATTAAGAAGATGTGGTACACTTAAACTGGCCAGAATGGCCACCATCAAAAAATCTACAAATAAATGCTGGCAAGGATATGGAGAAAAAGGAACCCTATTACACTGTTGGTGGGAATATAAATTGGTTCAACCACTCTGGAAAACAGAATGGAGATTCCTCAGAAAACTACAAATAGAATTACCATTTGATCCAGCAATCCCACTCCTGGGCATTTATCCACAGAAAACCATGACTCAAAAAGACATATGTACTCCAATGTTCATTGCAGCACTATATACAATAGCCAAGACATGGAAACAACCTAAATGTTCATCGACAGAGGAGTGGATAAAGAAGATGTAGTACATATACACAATGGAATATTACTCAGCCATTAAAAGGAAAGAAATAATGGCATTTGCAGCAACATGGATGGACCTAGACATTATCATGCTAAATGAAGACAGTCAGACAATGAGACACCAACATCAAATGCTATCACTGACATGTGGAATCTAAAAAAGGACACAATGAACTTCTTTGCATAACAGATACTGACACACAGACTTTAAAAAACTTATGGTTTCCAAACGAGACAGGTTAGGGGGTGGGGGGATGCACTGAGGGTTTGGGATGGAAATGCTATAAAAATTTGGTTGTGATGATTGATGTACACCTATAAATGTAATAAAATTCATTAAGTAATAAAACAAGATGTGGTACATATATATACAGTGGAATACTACTCAGCCATATAAAAGGACTACATAATGCCATTTACAGCAACATGTATCCAACTAGAGATTCTCATACTAAGTGAAGTGAGCCAGAAAGAGAAAGACAAATACCCTATGATATCATTTGTATGTGGAATCTAAAATATGGCACAGATGACTCTATCTACAAAACAGAAACGGAGAGCAGACTTGTGGTTACCAGGGGGTAGGGGGGAAGAAGTGGAATGGACGGGGAGTTTGGGGTTGGTAGATGCTAACTATTACATTTAGAATGGATAAGCAATGGTGTCCTACTGTACAGCACAGGGAACTACGTCCAATCTCTTAGGGTAGAACATGATGGAAAAGAGTATGAGAAAAAGAACGTATGTATATGTATGACTGGGTCTCTATGCTGTACAGCAGACATTGACACACCTGTAAATCAACTGTACTCTAAACAAACAAACAAACAAACAAACTGCAAAGAAATCCTGAAGTTTACTTAGTAGGCTTGCTAGTGGTGTAATTGGTATCGTGATATCAGCTGAAGGATAGAGCTGATGAGTAAGTACACGGGTGTTGGAAAGCATGGCTTTCATCTGGGAAAAGACAGAAACAAATATAAAATGGGGGAAAGTAAGGAGTTTCTGTGACTCTGGATATGAATTGAGGGTATCTGTACAAACCGAGGACTTTTCAAAAAATATATTTCCTAGCTCTGCCCTTTCAAAGACCCAGAAGCAGTAACACTTCAGTAGTAGTGATCATGTCTGGCAAACGGATCTTGATTTCTAAATAGGATTCTCTGCTCAGAGGAAGAGGGGCCCCTTGTAGAAATAGCTTATACCATGTCTAGGGCAGAGGAAGTACAAGGCAAATTTGGAATACCTTATTCTCACAGAAAGCAAGAAACTGTTCAAAAACAAAACAAATAAAGGTATATAAAAGAACACACAGCCTTTTTTTTTTTTTTTAGGGCCGCTCCCACAGCATGTGGAGGTTTCCAGGCTAGGGGTCTAATCGAAGCTACAGCTGCCAGCGTACACCAGAGCCACAGCAACGTGGGATCCAAGTCGCATCTGTGACCTACACCACAGCTCACAGCAATGCCGGATCCTTAACCCACTGACCAAGGCCAGGGATCAAACCTGCAACCTCCTCATTCCTAGTTGGATTCATTTCCACTAGGCATGACAGGAACTCCTTTTTTTTGTTTGCTTTTTTTTTTTTTTGGTGCCATAACTGCGGCTTATGGAAGTTCCTAGGCTAGCAGTCGAATCGGACCTACAGCTGAGGCCTATGCCACAGCCACTACCACACCAGATCTGAGCCATGTCTTTGACCTAAACCACAGCTCACAGCAATGCCAGATCCCTAAACCACTGAGCGAGGTCAGGGATGGAACCCGCATCCTCATGGATACTAGTCGTGTTCATATTCCTCTGAGCCACAAAAAGCTGATCTTTAGCTTTAGATAATGAACATAAAACAAGGAATAAAGCAGGGAGAATCAGACCTAGAAAGAAGAGTGGGCTGAAGGAAAGATTATGACTATGTTTCAGTCTTGATAGCTTTAGCATTAGATCACAAACTGCAAGCTGGGATGAAAGTAGATTTGTGTAACCCACAAAATAAGGAGAGGCATCTGAATCTGCGTCCTAGAAAGGGAAGAAAGTCAGGCTATATTTGAATCTTCTGTGAGATGAAGCCAAACACATGAATGTCTGAAATGAATAACAATGTGGTCTTTTCTCTCTGGCCCTGCTGTCTGGTTATCAGAGCATATCTAATGAAACTACACAGAACAAAACAGAGTCATCATATTTTCAAATGCCCTCTCTTTCTTTACCTTTTTAGAGCAAGAGCATGAATAGAACTTGTGTTCTATTTTTATAGGATATAAGGTAGAAAAAATTTACCTAACATTTACCATACTGTGTATCATGCATGAATAAACTACGGTAAAAACCTATTCCCACAACTAGGAATTACACTGCTTTTGAAAGAAACAAATTTGAAAGGCTAGAACTAATATATATATATATATATATATATATATATATATTTATTTATTTATTTATAAATATATATATATATTTATAAAATTACTTCTCACAACTACCCTGTGAGGCGGTTAGCATTATCTCTATTTCACAAATGAGGAAATTGAAGCTCGAAAAGCTTTAGTGGCTACCCAAGGTCACCATAGCTAGTTAGTGGCTGAACTGAGATTCGACTCCAAGGTCAACAAACCAAATTCATGCCCCGGTGAACTTAACGACTACATGCTGTTTACGGAGGTAGAAGAAAACAAAATGGAAAACAGTGTGGTCTCTGTTCCCACCTTTCTCAGAGCTCACACTGTCACTAGCATTCCTTGGTACAATGCCAAGGAATTGTACCACGGAACGCTTGGATGCTTCCTAATTTTGCCTTTTAAACTATGTTCTGCAACCTAAAATATCTTTCCCTCTCCTCTGTTTATCACATTTCTACCTGACCAGCAAATCAACCTTCAATTCAAATTCCCCATCATGTGACAGGCCTTCTAGACAAATTTTCTCCAGCACACTCTCTCTTTTCCGATATCTTTAACTCCATTTGTTGCCTCGGTCATTCAACCACCCACCCATCCAGGAAACATGAGATGATTCTGGGTAAGGTAATGTGCTCAGGAGTGAGGCTGTATAAAAGAAACACCTGTAAGAATACAGACAATGACTGACTTACAATGGTTTGACTTTGCATTTTTTGATTTTTACAATGGTGCAAAAGCAATATTCAGACAGCAGAAACTGTACTTCAAGTTTTGAATTTTGATCTTTTCCCAGATTAGTGATATGAGGATCATATTCCCTTGTGATGCTGGGCAGTGGCAGTGAGCTACAGCTCACAGTCAAGCATGCCATCACGAGGACAAACAACAGATACACTTTGAATCATTCTGTACCTATGTAACTATTCTGTTTTTCACTTTCGATACAGTACTCAATAACTTACACAAGACATTCAATACTCTATTATGAAATTGGCATTGTGTTAGATGATTTTGCCCAACTGTGAGGCTAATATAAGTGTTGTGAGTACATTTAAGGTAGGCTAGACTAAGCTGTGTCTGTCAATTAGGTGTATTAAACACATGTTCAACTTGATGACATTTTCAAGTTTATCAGAAGGTAACCTCATCAATAAGTCAAGAAAGATATGCACTATTTAGGGACAGAAGACACAGAAAACTAGGTAGATTATGAAATATAATTTCATATTATAAAGTATTTGGAAATGCTTTAGACTTATACTCAGTCGTTTTGCTGTTTTATGTATACAAGTGTTCATTTGAGTGACTGGTCATTTCAACATCACTGGAAATTTCTTATAATTCTTTTATAGTCTTCCACGCATACAACAAAAATTAGCTGAACTCTTGAGAGGGACAGTGCTAGGTACCATAGCTAATACAAATAAATAGAAGATCTAATCTCTGCCCTTCAGCCAAAGAAATAAATCAAGTATGCACAGAATTATAAGACAGAACAGGAGTTCCCTTCATAGCTCAGTGGTTAACGAATCTGACTAAAAACCATGAGGTTGCAGGTTCGATCCCTGGCCTTGCTCAGTGGGTTAAGGATCCGGTGTTGCCGTGAGCTGTGGTGAAGATTGCAGACGCGGCTCGGATCCCGCATCGCTGTGGCTGTGGCGAAGGCCGACAGCTACAGCTCCTGTTAGACCCCTAGCCTGGGAACCTCCATATGCCGCGGGTGCGGCTCTAGATAAAGGCAAAAAGACAAAAAAAAAAAAAAGACAGAACATACATGATAAATTAATATAAACATTATATATCATGGTAAGTGCTAGAAGCATTAAAAAAAAAAGGCAAAACTAAATAATAGGTTTTCAAGGAAGGACTCAGGTTTTCCTGGTATCTAAGCTGAACCTAAAGCATCATGGGGATTCTAAAAGGCCAAAATAGAAGACAAATGCTAGAAAAAAAAGACTCATACTTAAGAAATATACCAACTGATAATTTTCCTATATATAAAAAAGTACAAACTATAAAAAGTACACTTTGTTTCATCCTAGCAAGTTTAACATGTGAATAACATTTTGATTAGTAAACTGTGAAAATGAATATCAAACGAAAGATTTAGATCTGCTATTCTGAGCTTCCAACTCTCGGCAGTCAGCTGGCTAAGAAAAATGGCAAGGGGGGAGTTGGCAGGACTACGGACTACTGATATATTTATAGCCACTAGTCTAAGAAAAATCCTAAAGCTTTATTCAATATGTGTAATAAATATACAAATAAAGTTTTCTAATTATTTAATATTGAATTGTATGCTCTACTACTGAATTCTGCAGGTACTGCAGAATTCTGAAGATACTATTTAAATGGAAAAAAAAAAGGAAGCTTTACTAGCACTTTGTATGTACTATTTGCTCCCTTCAACAATGCTAGGAGATAAATATTATTATCCACATTTTACCAATGGGGAAACTAAAATACTTTAGGATAACCTGCTTAGGGTCACATATAGGTAAGTGGCAGAGCCCAAAATTAGAATCAAAAGAACCACTGCCCTCAACCACTTCCCCACGATCGCTCTCTTAGTTGACTCTGGAACTGACAGAATGTAATGGAAGGTACTGCTCTTAAGTCTGTCGATGACATAAAACTAGGAGCAAAAATCAAATATTTTACTGTACGAATTATCCCAAACAACTAAGCGGCATATAAATAAGAGATTATAACAGGACAAAATTCTACAGGGATAAAACAGAAAGCCCTACATTTGAATCCAGACAACCAACTTTACCTCCTGTGACAACACTGGTGCCTAGCAGGTGTTGGGCAAGAACCTGTCAAATGAATATACAGTTGAGCGGTAGGAGAGAGAGTGAGTGAAACAGGACAGGCTTTCCTAAGTTAAAAGCAAAATACAAATTTAATAAATAATGCTACAAAGTGCTAACATATAACTATGTTATCTAGAAGTAGGTTAAATGAGAACTCTCTAAGACCAATATAGCCAGGCCAATGTAACTTCTGGGAACTACACAGTAATCGATACAGGTAAACCAGAACAAGTTTAGAGCAAAAGTACAAGATTTAAAGCTGAACCACGTGAGGTATAATTCACATAAAAGAAGCTGTGAACATTTAATGTGGTGAAAAGAACTCAAATGGACATAGTAGCAAACTTCAAAGTGTAAGGTACTGACATGAAAAAGAAGAATCATACTTATTTTATAACTTCCTTAGGAATAAAAATATAGTCATTTGAGAGTCATTTGAGAGACACTGAGAGCTGTACAGGGAAACAAATTCAGTATCAACATAAAGATGACTTTTCTATCAGATATAACTACAACAGAAAATGTGAAAGAGAGGGGACTGCCTCAGAAGTGTCTGAGTACCACAGAGATGATAACAATAACTCATTGAAAGACCGAACCAAATTAACCTAAAGATCTCTTTCAAATCTAAGAACTTACTATATAATAAAAGGTAATTTTTTGGAGTTCCCATCGTGGTTTAACGAATCTGACTACTAGGAACCATGAGGTTACGGGTTCAATCCCTGGCCTTGCTCAGTGGGTTAAGGATCTGGCATTGCCGTGAGCTGTGGTGTAGGTTGCAGATGCGGCTCGGATCCTGCATTGCTGCAGCTGTGGCGTAGGACGGCGGCTACAGCTCCAATTAGACCCCTAGCCTGGGAACCTCCATATGCCGCGGGTGTGGCCCTAGAAAAGGCAAAAAGTAATAATAATAATAATAATAATAATAAAGGTAATTTTTAAAAATCTCTGTCATAAAAAGTTTCAGATCGAAAGTCATACTGGTGACCAAAACAGACTTGACATGCTAACATTTAAATGTAAAGGAAAAACAAGAAAATAGAAGTTATCTGCCACATCTGTAGGTGCAGAAAGCTTTCAGCCTAAAAATACTGTAATAAAATTCGAAATAAAAGGAAAACAAATTTGTCTAAATAAATATTTAAAACTTTTACACATGAAAAACATTAAAAGGCCATCAATAAGCTGTGCAATTAGGACAAAGAGATTTTAATCTTTAATATAGAATTATGCTTTGCAGTATAATAGCCACAAGCCACATATGGCTATTAAATTTTAAATAGTTAATTTAAATTGATCTTAATTAAACATTAATATTTTAGCTTCTCCATTTACAGTAGCCACATTTCAAGTGCTCAACAGCCACTGTGGTTACCGTCTACTGTGTTGGACAATGCAGATACAGAACATTTCCGTCACTTGTAGGAAATTCTGTTGGAATTTTAATATATAGAACAGAATAATTTAGTGCATGTAATTCATTACACAGCTGATGGAAAAGCTGAGATGCCAAATGGGGTCGTGCAGTCAGTGATCAGCAACAGTAAGAAGCCATTACCGTCCCTGAGACAGAAGAGTGTAGAACCCAAAACCCAACTTCACCTGGCCAAAGCTGGGACAGCATGTGTCTTGGCTGGAAACTGGAGACAAGGAGGAGAGGCAGCTGCTGGATAAACACCCTGGTGTAAAAAGAGGGAAAGAACTACCCAACTTCTCCCTTCCTTCTGCCCTTGTCTCCTGCCAGTACTTCCACTGGGTGAACACAGACAATACCCAGATAACAAAGGAGCTTGGAAAATGCAGCCTTAAAAAGCACAGAATAGGGAAGAAAAGAAGTCTGTGATCCAATAGGCTGAAGCCCAGCACAGGTACAAACAGATAATTTAGACAAAAAAAAAAAAACACAAATAGCCAACATTTGAAAAATGCCCAACCTCACCAGTAATTTATATATACATTTTAAGTTATTATTAAAGTAAGAATAATATCAAATTAACAGTAATAACTAATAATTCAAGCACTTAGTGCTAATAAAGATGTGGTAAAAATAGACACATTCACATATCTTAGGAAATTAATTTTCAAAGAAGCTGGAACAATTTTGAAACTAGCACCAACCAATTTTTAAATGTTTATATTGACAGACCAACGAAGTGCATTTCCAAGGATAGATCCTAAATCTAGAAAATCTTAAGTTCAGAAAATAATTTTAGAAACAAAGATGTTCATTGCTGCTTTATAATACTGAAAAAATGGAGAACCCGAATGTCCACTGTAAGTCAAGAGTTAAACAAAATAAGGTACATCTACCCACTTATTTAAAAATAATACTGCCTACTTACCAGCCACAAAGAAAGGTGCTAGAAATATTTTAAAAATTAAGAGGTAGTAATAGACTAATTTGCAGCCATTTAAATAATGTTTATGAAATATTTCAATAAAATAAGGCTGTGTCTATGACATGCCTAGTGAATAAAGACGAATCTGAACTTGATTACACTTACATAAAACAGCATATGCCAAAAGGTTATTAGTAAGAGTGGTTGCCTCTAAGTGGTAAGTTTATGAGTTTATTTTTTTCCTTCCTTATACCTCTTTTAAATTTTCAAAATTTTGTAAATAAAACACAAATCTTAGCGTTCTCCTTCAGAGCTATTAATGCAAATGTTTAAGAACTGTAAACTTGCCACGAAAGTGCCAGTTTACCTGTTACAATAATAAACTGCATTATTTGGATCCAATTCTATTGCTTGCGTGTAACAATCCACTGCAGCAGCATAATTTTCTTCTTTCATGTGGTTATTGCCTAAAATAATCAATAGGTACAGTAAGTACAATATACAGAAAAAAATATAAATTCTGAAAGGTAACATTTTAATCATAGAAAACACAATAACACAAAGAAGGGCTACATGATTTTTCAGTCACATAGGAAATAAATTTCATATTATACTGGAGTTGATACTCTTTAGCCTTTGGTGTACTTGAATGATTTTAATAGTGCAGAATCTTTAAAAATTATTATTATTTTTTACTTTTTAGGGCCACATTTGAGGCATAGACAGGTTCCCAGACTGTGGTCAAATAGCAGCTGCAGCTGCTGGCCTACCCTACAGCCCCAGCAACATGGGATCCAAGTCAAGCCTGTGACAGCTCACGGCAATGCAGGACCCTTAACCCACTGAAAGAGGGCAGGGATCATATCCGCATCCTCATGGCTACTCGTTACTACTGAGCCACAATGGGAAAGCCTAAAAATAAACCTTATAAAACCAAACCTCAATAAGTGATTAAATGCAACAATCATAATTATTTCATGGTAAAACCTAATCCCTTCTCACCTTCCTTATCTTCATCTCTCTCTTTCCTTTCAGAGCTGCCCCACCCCATTTCAGGTAAAACACCCACCACATTCACTATCTCAATCTAGACCTAGTCCTTCACTCCCTCCCTGTCAAAACACACACCTGCCGATGACCAGGTGCTCAGAAGTGTTGAGCAGGTAAGCTAGCAAAACTAATCACGTCAATATGCTATTGAGTGATAACATATATATATTTTTTTCTTTTTTTGTCTTTTTGCCTTTTCTAGGGCCGCACCCGCAGCATATGGAGGTTCCCAGGCTAGGGGTCTAACAGGAGCTGTAGCCGCCGGCCTATGCCTCAGCCACAGCCACGCGGGATCCGAGCTGCATCTGCAACCTACACCACAGCTCACGGCAATGCGGGATCCTTAACCCACTGAAAGAGGCCAGGGATCAAACCCGCAACCTCATGGTTCCTAGTCAGATTCATTAACCACTGAGCCACGACGTGGACTTCGGGTGATAATATTTTTAAGCGTTGTGTCTTCCAGAATTCGATTCTTTTATAAAGGACATTACTGGAGATTAATTTCTAGAAAGACAGAACTTCAGATACCCAGCTAGCCCACAGGGTACCAGTCTTCCAGAAGAGCATCTGCAGGTACATCTGGCAATAATTTAGCTATGTTAACAACTGGTCAGCAAAATGAGGAATTTTCTGTGGCTTTCTATTGTATTCCATTAAATAGAAAAAAAAAAGTGTCATGTTCACTTATAAGAACCAACACTCAAAATAGATAATTTTAAAACACTAGGATTAGGAGGAATGATTTACATCACAAAAGCCTCTCTTATTCCTTGAGCTTTCTCTAAACCAGAATCTCTTCTATTAGCCTTGTTTTTTTTTTTAACAGATCAATAGCTACTTTATTGGAGAAGGAGACTATAAACTTATAGACAACAGGAAGATTAAAGGAAAGACAGGTAGACAAAAGCATTTAAAATCATACAAAAGTTACTGCAAATTAAGAAGCAGAAATGTATATAAAGAGTGGTTGCTAAATGAATATAAAAAGTGATTTCTACATGATTTCTCTTTGGGATCATAAAAATGTTCTGTAATTGTAGTGATGGCTATGCAACTCTATAAATATACTAGAAACCAATGAATTAGCACACATTACAGGAGTAAATCACATGGTATGTCAGTTATAGTTCAATAAAGCTGTTTTACAAAAGTTAAAAAATTAATTTGGATCAATTCCCCCAAAAGAAATGAATATAAAGCCTCTAAGGAAGATAAAAGGATTACATAAGTTTTTATGATTAAGAAATTAACTATAGCCTCAGTACTTAAAACAGATTTGCTTCTTCCATGTTAAAAATTTAAACTTCCTGGGTTATATGGAATTTCTTGTTGCTTCTGAGTCTTTTTGTCTTGGGATAGCATTTCTTGGGTAGCAGTAAAACCTGTTGTCTTTTCCTATAAACTACATCAAGTATATAGACACTAAACACATATGCACTATGTATGTATCTATACATATTAATAATAAAAAGCTTCAAGTCACAAAATATTCAAGATACAAAAACTCAGGACACAGATATTTGTGAAGATTAATATAATTAAGCACTGTACAGCACTTTACAGTGATACATAGAACTCTCCCATCTCCTTCATCCTCAAGCCCACCCTTTGAGATATGCCTCCACTTCTGTGACATGGCAGGGAATGACAGCAATGAACCCTTCTTGGTTTTGTCTGATCATATTGCAACTCTTTAGAAGCAAAGCACATAAAAATACTTGAAAGCAACTTTCTAGGAAGGTACTACTTGGCCATGATTAACACAGGTAAGTATAACGTGAAGCCTGGAAAACTCTATGCTTGACAGTCTACCACAGCCAAATGTTTTCACACGAATAACAAAACCTGTATAAAATGACAATTACTTTACGTGTATCGTATCACAGATGTGATATGTCTTAGTGAAAACAAAGAATAAGAGCTTCCAGGGAGTTCCCGTTGTGGCTCAATGGTTAACAAATCCAACTAGGAACCATGAGGTTGCGGGTTCGATCCCTGGCCTTGCTCAGTGGGTTAAGGATCCAGCATTGCCGTGAGCTGTGGTGTGGCTCGCAGATACGGCTCGGATCCCACATTGCTATGGCTGTGGCGAAGGCCGGCAGCTACAGCTCCTGTTAGACCCCTAGCCTGGGAACGTCCATATGCCGCGGATGCGGCCCTAGATAAGGCAAAAAGACAAAAAAAAAAAAAAAAAAAGAATAAGAGCTTCCAGTTAAAGGCAAGAGCAGTAGGTAATTCAGTCTATCCATGCTGCCACAGCAAATGAGTCTCACTCTGCATATCCTGTTAATCCTCAACTTACTAACATTCATTATATCAGAACAAACTCTACAGGGAATGTAGTCTCCCAGTGTTCTGCCATGCACAGGGAGTAAATATGAAGGACAAAATAAACTTCAAATCGGCCATTTAGCATTATAGCTAAAGCAAGAGAACTGCAAAAGCAGTGTCAGTGGAGCATATATTGCATCACTGAGGATTTCACACACTACAAAAGTCTAAGTGGAAGGAAAAAGAAACATCAGATTAAATTGTTGAGATTACAGACTAATAAATGAAAAGTGCATTTGTATCTGTATAGTTTAAACTCAAATTCTTTGGGGAATATTAGATCTGAAATGAGGATCTGGTTGTTACTTTATTTGGCAGGTAATTTATGGAAGCCTTAATTCTAAAACTTTAAGTCACCGTAGTGATATCATTTCTTACAGGAAATAAAAAATTGAAAACTGGAGTTCCCATTGTGGGTTAAGAACCCAACTAGTATCCATGAAGATGTAGATCCCTGGCCTTGCTGAGTGAGTTAAAGGATCCAGCGTTGCTGTGAGCTATGGTGTAGGTTGCAGATGCGACTCAGATCTGGCATTGCTGTGGATGTGTTGTAGTCTGGGCAGCTGCAGTTCCGATTCATCCTCTAGCCTGGGAACGTCCATATGCCACGGTACAGCCCTAAAAAAAAAAAGAAAACTGACACCAGTCTATGTGTACAAAACAGCACTTTCTAATGTAATCCAAAGAAGATAATCATACAGTAGTGAATAAATGTAGACAAAGATATTAAGACAATGTGACTTAGACGTACAAAATTATCTGTCTAGGTAAGTGAATCATGGTCTACCGTGGAACACCATGAAGCTATTAAAAACAATGATACAGTATAATTTACAGACCTAATAGAAAGGGCCAGTCCTAAGGAATAGGAAAAGCATATTTTTTTCTCTATCTACCTTTTTTAGACACCAGCTGATTTTTCTTTAAACTAAACCTCCTTCCTCCGAGTATAAACTAAAGTAAAGATCAGAACATGGTTCCGAACCATTGCTGAATAGCTTCTAAACATTCCACATTCCCTGAAAACTCTCTGCCTATAGGACAGGGTCTGTGCTGGCTCTCATTCACCACTAAAGATCAGGACTCTGCCCTACTGCTCCTCAGTACAAATCTTTTAGGCCCAACTTGGCTTACCTCTATAGTTTAACCTAACTGACACGATGGGAAGATGGAACACAGACCCTCATTGGCGACTGAAGCTCCTCAGTGGTATGCTTCAGTAGCCACTATGAGAAAATTTCATAACATCATTATCAAATATGCTACCTAATAAATTTTTAAGTGTCATATACATACATTAACACATTTCAACTAACTAAAATGTACTAAATATACAAAAAAATATTACAAAAAATTATTTTCATGTCTTTAATTAAACAAAGAATTTGGGATCTTAGAGTACACATAGCAAATACAAGTAATCACCTTTTAAGTGATTTGTTTTGCAAGTTTTACTCACAACAGATCTGCATCTCTTTTGTGTGTGTGCGTGTGTGTGTCTTTTTGCCTTTTCTAGGGCTGCACTCAAAGCATATGGAGGTTCCCAGGCTAGGGGTTGAATCGGAGCTGTAGCCGCCATCCTACATACAGCCACAGCAACGCGGGATCCGAGCCGCTTCTGCAACCTACACTACAGCTCACGACAACGCCAGATCCTTAACCCACTGAGCAAGGTCAGGGATCGAACCCAGAACCTCATGGTTCCTAGTCGGATTCGTTAACCACTGAGCCACGACGGGAACTCCAAATCTGCATCTCTTGAAGTTAAGCCATACCTATATTGTTCACAAGCCATTCTATATTTCCAGGCCTCTTCCCTATCACATTCATTTCTGTTTCACAAATGCCATGTGGACATAAAACAATCCAGTTTTGGCAATATAAACCAGAATCTAATTGGTTGACAGAGTCACTTTCCCCAGAGTTTCAGAAGTTTACTAAATAAGAAATTTTTCTATGAAATATTCACCTTCATCTTTTAGTTGGTCAGCTTTTCCCACATCTTCAGGCACTGAGTTTGAGAGAGGCAGAATGTCATTCTGAAATTAAATAGAATACAATGTACTTCCATTTAGCCACATAAAGAGTCATCCCAGAGAACTATAAGTTAAAGTAATGAAAACTTACCGTTATTTAGGAAATCATCTGTAATTCTGTGTCATGAGCTCTAACATCTAAATAACATTATTAGCAAGAAATAAGGGGAAACTCCTTTCACATACTTTAGGAAAATGAATATGTGGAATTTTTCTAGAAAAAAATGGGCAACTCTGAACTCAATTTTTTTTCACTTGCTTTCACTATACCTGGAAATCCTGCTTTATGAACAAAAAATGGAATCAGATTACAAAGGATAGTAATAGAACTATGTTCAAGCAATTTTCTTGTTTTTTGTGGGGTTTTTTTTTTTTTTTTTGGCTTTTTAGGGCCGCACCCACGGCATATGGAGATTTCCAGGCTAGGTGTCAAATCAGAGCTATAGCTGCCAGCCTACACCACAGCCATAGCAATGCCACATCTGAGCCGTGTCTGCAACCTACACCACAGATCATGGCAACACCAGATCCTTAACCCACTGAGCAAGGCCAGAGATCGAACCTGGGTCCTCATGGATGCTAGTCAGATTCGCTTTCACATAAAGTATTTTATGTGAACATAACGTATTTTTCCATTTTTGAAACATTCTTTTAAGACTGCATTGTTTTCATATTTTATTATTATTATTATTTTTGGCTGTGTCAGCGTCACTGTAGAAGTTCCCAGGCCAGGGACTGAACCTGAGCCAGCAGAGACCCAAGCCACAGCAGTGACAATGCTGGAGCCTTAACCTACTGAGCCGCCGGGAATTCTTAAAACTGCATTGTTTTTAAACTTGACTCTGAAGTTCATAAATGTTTAAATAGGTATATCTCAAAGAAAGCCTAATCTGTAGCCAATATACCTATGTAAGATATTTAAGATATATTCACCGTTACCTTTGCCTTGACTAACTTGTCAATAAACTTGACAGCTCTAACACTGGAAACAGACTTTGCTAATTACAAACATGTAAACCTAACCCCACAAAATCACTATAAAGTATATGAGTTATTCTTGTTTTTTAAAAAATCTTTATCAATCAGTTTTTATAAACATAAAGTATTAGAATAAAAAAGTATAGAATCAAAATAGGAACCTTAATAAGTAGAGGTCACTACTTAAAACAGACTGTGTAGTCACTCAGGAGCTAGGTGCAGCTCAAAGACACATTACTGCCCTGCAATACTTGCTTTAAGGGTTCCTTCTACTTCATTCTTCTGACAAGCCTAGACAGTCTATGCATGGGAAAAAGAATGACTTTGGGGGTCAGAAAGATGGCATATTAAAAGACAGATTATAGGAGCTCCTGTTGTGGCTCAGCAGGTTAAGAATTCGGCTAGTATCCATGAGGATGTGGGTTTGAACCCTGGACTCACTCAGTGGGTTAAGGATCCAGTGTCACTGCAAGCTGTGGTGTTAGGCCAAAGACGTGGCTCAGATCCTGCGTGGCTTTGGCACAGGCTCCGATTCTGGGAACTTCCATATGCCACAGGTGTGGCTTTAGAAAGAAAAGCAGAAAAACAGATTATAATCCATTCTGTCTTCCTAATCCTTCTGAATTATTTTAATGAAATTGCCACAGTTTTACAATTTTGAAAATTAATTCTGATCACTGAATACATTTGAGCAGCCCATGAAGTAAGGACCAATATTGTCTACTTACATAATATAAATGAATCCATTTAGCATACAAATTTGATTGGGGGGAAAAGCAGTATCTAAAAATAAATTGTCCAATACCACAACCAAGTACAACTGGTGAGGCAATTGCTTCTTTGATTGTAACAGTCTTGATGCTGCTTCAAACAAGTTTTAGACTTTCTCAGATACATGTGTAATGAAGCCGTAGCTGTTAAATAGAACTATTAAAGGACTGATACCACATATAACACTATGCAGATATAGTTCAGAACCAGTTTTAAGAAACCATATTTTAAAAATTGTAAGCAACCAATTTTTACAGTTAAATACAAGCAGAGAGAAATAGAGAGAGAGAGAGAGACAGCTGTATTCTAACAATGTAAAAAAGTCAATCTGAGCTTCCTGAGAGGAAAAAAAAAGTTGCGACAGGGTTAAAGAGTGAGTAAATGCAAGTGCTCTCTCAGGCATCTAGGGGTAAAGAAGGCTTGGACCATATCCAGCCATATCTAGCCTCCAAGAGAGGGTTCCCTGAGGAAGCCACAAGCTCAGACAATGAAAGAACCACAGAACCCAAGGGAAGAAGAAAAGGAGAATTCCCTGACAAGGACCACAGAGAGGTGACACTAATCCCTTATATTTTGCCCAATAATTAGAATTCTTTCATGGGATGAATTAATGTCTGACTGTATTATCCTTTTTCCAAGAATAAAAAGAGAGGGCAGTTTGCTGTGAAATTACCATCTTCGTTGCATCTCTAAGAATCTCTTCCCAATCAGTTCTAGAAACAGACTGTGTGATATTCTTAGCAACATGCCTGCTAGGCTGAAGGACACCCTACGTGTTTCAGCTCTTCTCCTGAGTTCTTCACTCCGTACTGAAGCTTAAACACGGAGTGCCAAAATAACAAAAAGGAGTTCACATAGCACCAAAAAGTGATGAAAAACCACAAGGGAATCCCCCCGGGACCCTAGACTCAGTAGGCTGAAGATTTTTCATTGTTTTATTTTTGGTTTTTTTTTGGTCTTTTCAGGGTCACACCCAACCATATGGAGGTTCCCAGGCTAGAGGTCAAATCTGAGCTGCAGCTGCCGGCCTACACCACAGCCTTAGCAATGCCAGATCCAAGCCACATCTGCAACCTACACAACAGCTCACAGCAATTCTGGATCCTTAACCCACTGAGTAAGGCCAGGGATTGAACCTGCATCCTCATGGACACTAGTCACATTTATTTCCCATGAGCCATAGTGGTAACTCTAGATTTTTCAACCTTAAAGAACATATTTCCTGAAAAGGCCAGAAACCAGAGACCATGTAAACAGTCCCCCAAAACAGGGATCAGAACACTTGGGTTTCAGCCTTGGTTTTGCACAATGACCCTGAAACTTTCCCTGTTTAAGGAGCCCCATCGATGGCTAAATTTGACAAAAATCTGCTTCAAAATGATGATGCATTTGGGACGGAAATGCTATCAAATTGAGTTGTGATGATTTTTGTACACCTATAATTGTAATAAAATTCATTAAGCAATGAAAAAAGAATGATGATGCAAACCCTGATGATTCAATTTCTACATGGTTTATTCCTGAACATTACAATTTTTATTTTTAACACAAATTTCATGTTTTCTGGGAATATCAATTCAGATGTCAGAAATCTAAAAATACCCAGATCCTGCAGAGAACTTAAAAAGTCAACTAAGACATATTAATAATATAAAAGAAGGTGAGAGGATGAAAAGTTACCAACATGAAAATCTAAAGCATATTAAAAACTACCTTTTATTCTGTGAGCTGTAGTACAGGCTGCAGATGAGGCTCAGATCCCGCATTGCTGTGCTGTGGCTGTGGCTAGCGGCTACAGCTCCAAGGCTACCCCTAGCCTGGGAACCACCACATGCTGTGAATACGGCCCTAAAAAAGACAAAAGACAAAAAAAACTATTTTTTAGGCCCCAAATATATCCATGTGTACCAACTATCTTAAACCTAGGAAGAAGCTGGTTACTTAAAGCCTGTCCCCTCAATCCAACATAATACTGCAGTCATACTTACATAATCATATAATGATGAGAAAACAATGACAGCTTACCTTACAGAAGGAATTTGTGAACATTTCTGTCAAAGGCTGTGAAACTGCTAGATGTGTATCTTCTGGGCTGATTTTAAAAACTGTCTCCAAGCACTGAATTGCAACTTGAAATAAATTTTAATAGTGAAAAAAAATTAGCAAACCCAAAAAAGGAAACAACCTTTTTTTCTGGTATAAATTTGCACTCTGCAATCTGTGATAATTCAGCATTTATGATCACAGAACATAAGGAAAACTAAATGGTTCAGCTGCACAGAGAGTTCTGTTTATAGACCAGCTATTGAGGGACGATAACTTGGCTTCTTATTTCTCACTTAAGAAAAAATGTTACCTAGAATATAATTTCCCATTATATGTATTACATCATACTCTTGTTAAATCAAGTCAATAACAACATATTCCCTATTAGCAATATCTTGAATAAAACTTTTTTTGGGGGGGGCTACACTCTCAGCATGTGGAAGGTCCTGGGCTAGGGATCGAACCCGTGCCACAACTGTAACCAGAGCCACAGCAATGACAACACCAGATGTTTAACCCACTGAGCCACAGGGGAATTCCTTGAATAAAACTTTTCAAAATTATCTTTTTTTAACTATGAGAAATAGAATTCTCAACCTGATTAAAAATAATAAGATCAACAGTCTCCGGCACATAAGGAGCACTAAATATTAATCTCAGTGTACTTACTTAAGTGAAGATAGTTTGGCTTTTCAAAATTCATTCAGGCATGTAAGTTTACCAAGCACCTACTATGTGCAAGATGCTGCTCTAAGGTGTTAGAGATACAACGCCAACCTAACACAAAAATCATGATCCACATGATGAAGCTTACACTTAATAAACAAACGCAATAAGTAAAATACATGGTATGCTCACCCCTATGTTCATAGTGGCACTATTTACAATACCCAAGACATGGAAACAATCTAAGTGTCCACTGACAAATGAATGGATAAAGAAGATGTATGTTACATATATATATAATCATACTAAGTTAAGTAAGTCAGAGAAAGAAAGACAAATACTATATGATACTGCTTATATTTGGAATCCAAAATATGACACAAATCAATATATCTACAAAACAAGAACAGACTCAAGGAGATAGAGAACAGGGCTGAAGTTGCAAAGGGCACGGAGGGGTAGAGAAGGGAAAGATTGAGAGTTTGGGATTAGCAAATGCAAGCTATTAAACATACTATGGGTAAACAACAAGGTCCTACTATATATCACAGGAAATTACATTCAATATCCTATGATAAACCATAATGGAAAAGAATATGAAAAAGAATATATATGTATAACTGAGTCACTTTGCTATACAGCAGAAATTAAGACAGCACTGTGCATCAGCTATACTTCAATAAAACTTTTTTTAAAAATATGGCATGTTAAGAGGGGATAAGTGCCTCATCTACCGTGGAGTATGACAAGTAAACCAGTATGGCTAGGGTACAGACTGGGTGGAAAGACAAGCAGCGAGATATGCTAGAAAGAAGTCTGTGGTTGGATGACGAGATACCTTAAACATACCTTTAAAGGATATAGACTTCATGCCTATGGACAAATGGAAAGCCATTAAAGATTTTAGTGAAGGAGAATAACATACCTGGGTTTGCGCATAGAACTAAAAGTCTGGTGAGAATGCTGAGAACGGATTAGAGAGGGAAACTGAGGGAGAAAATCAAAACAAAAAGCCAGATGGGTTCCTACTTAAATGACCTAGACAAACAAGGAGACTGAACTAGGACAGTGATAGTGAAAGTATACCCTGTCCTTTCTACAAGTACTCACTGAGGGGAATGGAGGCAGATTCTTACCCTGAGTTGAAAAGCGACTCAGTTACCAACTACCAAAAGTCAAAGTGCCTTTTAGACAGAAAACAATCCACTGCTAACCCATTCCTTTCTCTCCCTTTCTATCTCTGCCAAGTAGCTGCTGCTGTACTTCAGTTGTACTTTCACTAGATACACTAGGCCACAAGAAAATGACACTCATTGCTATGAAGACATAATTCGAAATAAATTATAATTAATGGTAATACAGGAAAGTCTGTATGTATGTATGTATTTGTTTTTGATCGGCATCTTTCCTCCCTGATCAGATTGATCATTTTCTTACTGTACCATGTAGTTATCTGGTCCATGTTTCCTCTTCTTTTTTTTTTTTTTTTGTCTTTTTAGGGCCATACCTGTGGCATATGGAAGTTCCCAGGCTAGGGGTCGAATTGGAGCTACAGCTGCCGGCCTACACTACAACCATAGCAACTTTGGGATCCAAACCACATCTGCGACCTTCACCACAGCTCACGGCAATGCTGGATCCTCAACCCACTGAGCAATCGAACACACATCCTCATGGATACTAGTCAGGTTTGTTAACCACTGAGCCACGATGGGAACTCCCCATGTTTCTATTATTGTACTTATCATACGTATTGCATTATATGCTCTTAAATATCTGTCTCCCATATTAGACCATCTCCTTGAGGGCACTTTAACCAAGTCTGGGAAATAGCTAATGCTCAATAAATTTAATCTACTTCATTGTCTACAGTGGAAGTAACAGTTTAATTTCAGAGAAAATAAAATAAAAATAAAATTTGTGGTAGAGAGCACTTATTCTCCCAAAAACATTAATCTACAAACTCACAAAAGATGGAGAGAGCCCAACCAAGGCCTTAACCAGAACCAGAGTATGGAACTTCAGAGCTAAACAATGACAAGTGAGAAGTCCACCTAAAAATCTAAGGGATTTTGTATGTTCTATCTTGTTGAGGCAATCCAGTCCAGCTCTTTACCTCTGCTGCCACTAGCCTTGCAACATAGATCTGGCACACTCTAGACACAATGAAGTACAACTAGAGGAGGCTGTTTTATTTTAAACACAGTCATTCATTGTTTTTGAGCCACTTCACTGAAGTACAACTGACATGTAAGAAGCTGCACATACTTAGTAGACACAATTTGATGAGTTTGAGAATAAGTACACACCCATGAAACTGTCACCACCATCAAGGCCACAGACACAAACATACCTATCACCTCCCAATGTTTCCTCTTGTGGCCTTTATTGGTGTGTGTGTGTGTGTGTGTGTGTGTGTGTGTGTGTGTGTGTGAAGAACAGTTCGTGTAAGATGTACCCTCTTACCAAATTTTAGGTATTCAATCCAGTTAGCTATAGGCACTATGCTAAACAGTATGTCTCCAGAACTTACTTATTTGCATAACTGAAACTTTCTACTCTTTGACCATTACCTCCCTATTTCCTCTTACCTCAGTCCCTGGCAACCACCATTATGTTCTCTGCTTCTAGGCATTTGACTATTTTAGATTGCATGCTAAGTAAACACAATTGTTTTGATAAGTAAACTTGCTGCCAAAATGTTTAGTTTGCAACACAAACACATCTTTAGAGAGACATATGGTTTAGTGAGAAAAGCCCCCACGGCCTTAGAACTCAGGACTCTCATTATCATTATTAATTCAGAAAACAAATCAAATAACCGGGGTACAATAATTATCTTACTTTTATCTCAAGATATGAAAACTGGGATTTATGAAACTGGGATTATTACATGTGATCCTTCTTTCAGGAGGTTATACTTAGGAATAAGTATAACCATTTATGAAACTGGGATTATTACATGTGATCCTTCTTTCAGGAGGTTATACTTAGGAATAAGTCCTAAAAATCCAAAGAAATTCTGTGTACAATTTTGTTCCACTTTAACAGCAAACAATAATAGTCTGTTTAGTGCTAATGAGAAGGACAAGCAAAGAATTCTACACAATAGTATTATATCCCATCTGTATAGCACTTTATACTAAAGCTTCTCTACATTGTATACCTGCCATAACCATTTCTGATTCTCTTGACAAAGCTATTAGAGAGGAGGCAGAGAGCTCCACCTAACAGACCTAGCAATTAAGATACAGACCAACTAAGTGAGAGGCCCAGGATCACTTGCTTCAGTTTATCAATTCTGATTGAGCCACTACCATGTGTCAGGCACTTTTCTAGATGTTTTGTACATAACAGTGAATAAAACTGAAAAGATTCCTAACCTCTTGAGGCTGCCATTGCCGTGGGGGATGGAGAGGCGGAGTGTAAACAAGAAACTTAAAAAGTAGGACAGGGCAAAGAGGATGGGATGCTCTGTGGGAACCAGAGCAGGAAAGCAGCTCCAGACTTAATGGAGGACTTGAAGGAGATGGGGACATTACCGTTACCTGCGGGAAGAACATTCTATGCTAAGAAAACAAATGGAGCAAAAGCCCTTAGGAAAGAGAAATGTGGTGCATTCAGAGTAAGGAAGTTGACTAAAGCCTAGTGAGAAAAAGGAGGAGTCTGGGAACAATACACCACAGAAGTGTAAACTATATAGATCCCTGAAGCAATGACTAAGTAACAGGAAGAGTTGCAGCAGGATTTTGAGTGGAAAAATAATGGACTCTGACATATATTCTGTTTTAGAAGATCACTGGAGGCTGTGTTAGGAACAGTCAATGAAAAAGCAAGTATATAAGCAGAGAGCCCAGTTAAAGGCTACCACAGCAAACAGACGAAAAACAGTTAGTCCTATCCCAGGGTAATATCAGTGAGATGAGAAAATGTCAAGAGATATTTTGACAGTACAGCTTACGGGATTTATGCAACAATTAGATGAAGAGTCTAAAGAGAGAGAAGAATCCAGAATGATAACAAAACTTTTGGAACTGAAAAGCTGGAGTTGCCATCCACTGAGATAGGGAAGTTGCAGAATAGAACAGATTTTGGGTGGGAGGATCAGCAGTTCAGTTTTGGAAATGTTCAGCTTGAGATGCCTATTAGACATACAAGTGGCGATAGCTAGTAGGCAGTTGGAAACAGAAGTCTGCAGTTCATAAGAAAGGTCTGGGCTGAGGGGATACACTTGAGAGATGCCAGCGTATAAATAAAGGATATTTAAGGTCAAGAAGCAGACTGTATTACCAAAAAAGCAGAGTGTAGATAATGAAGAGAAGATCAAGCACTGGACCCTGGGTAAGGGAAAAGAAGAGGAACCAGCAAAGAAGACAGAGAAAGTGCAAATAATCAGAAAAAAAAAAAAAACTTGTTTTGAGAGTATGAGGTATCCTGGAAGCCAAGTGAATAAGATATGGCATGGGGAAGGGGATGAGGAAGCAATCATTCACTTTGCCAGAGGCAGCTAACAAATCGGATGAACACTGAAACCTGACCATTGAACTATATAACACAGAAATCAATGATGACCTTGATCGGAACAGTGTGAGTGGAGAGATGGGGGCAAAGGCCTATCTGGAGAGGGTTTAAGAAAGAACAGATGGAGAGGAACTGCAGAAAGTAAGTATAGACACCCCTTTCAAAGAGTTTTCCAGCAAAAGGGAGAACAAAAAATGTAGACAGGAGTTCCCTTCGTGGCTCAGTGGTTAACGAATCCAACTAAGAACCATGAGGTTGCGGGTTCGATCCCTGGCCTTGCTCAGTGAGTTAAGGATCCGGCGTTGCCGTGAGCTGTGGTGAAGGTTGCAGATGCAGCTCGGATCCTGCGTTGCTGTGGCTGTGGTGAAGGCCGGCGGCTACAGCTCCTGTTAGACCCCTAGCCTGGGAACCTCCATATGCCGCAGGTGCGGCTCTACATAAAGGCAAAAAGACAAAAAAAAAAAAATGTAGACAATATTTCAGTGAGGGAAAGCGTGAGTAGTAGTATGGCAAGAGTAATTAATTATTGTCTTTGATTTTTTAAGAAGGGAGAAGTAATGGAACATTTATATTTAAATCTGCTGATTTAAGACAAAGAGGGTAAAATAACTAGAGTGAGAGCCCGGAGTAGGTGAGACAGAATGGGATCTAGTCTGCCAATAGAGGAGTTCCACTTGGAGAGGACAACGAGACAGCAGCAAGCCAGAATCTGTCTGGGAGCATAGGGAGATTTCTCCATGTTACGTGGGTAGGGGTTTGATGATTTGGGATTGGAAGGGACAAAAAATGGACACGCAGAAGGACGTTCAATCCCCAAAACAGTAGCCGATGATAAATATTTGTGGAGAATGTCACACAGAAAATGAAATAAAATCAAAGGATCCCATCCGAGGCAGAGAATGTGGGTACAAAATAACATACAAGAAAAGAACTAAAAGACTGTTGGTTTTGATGCTTGATGAAACATGAAATTCAGAGAAATATCTTCACTTGTATTTGGATTTGCTGTTGATGTTGTATAGCTTTTGATTTGTGTACTTTATGAATACAGCTATGTATCATGATTTTGTTTTAAAAACCATATTGTGTTTAGGTACCTATTAACAGTTTATATAAAGGTATTTTTGGTTCAATTTTAGAAAAAAATAGAAAGGACAATGAATAGTTCATCTATGGTGTCTTAGTCCATCTGGGCTTCTACAACATAGTATCATAGACAGGGTGGCTTATAAACAAAATAAACTTATTTCTCATAGTTCTGGAGGCTGGGAAGTTCAAGATCAAGGTGCCAGAAGATTCAATGTATGGTAAGGACCTGCTTTCCAGTTCAAAAAAGGCATCTTCTTGCTGCATCTTCACAAAGTAAAAGGAGTGAGGGAGCTCTCTAGGGTTTCTTTTATAAGTGCACTAATCCCAATCACAAGGACCCCATCCCCTAATACCATCGTAATGGGCATTAGGTTTCAACATATGAATTCTGTGAGGACACACATATTTAGTCTATAGAACATGGAAACAGTTAGACAGGCAGGCAGAGTATGTGACTATAGATGCTGGTGTGTAGGTAGATGGGGAGAGGAAGTCTGTGGAAGTTGTTTTCTTATTACTTCAGTTTTCTTGGTGGAGTAGGAAGCAAGGTCACCAACTAAAAGTGAGTACAGGGGAGGAATGAGGTTTGGGGTTTTAAGTGGTCTTCTAGGAGAGCAAAAACATGAATGAACTTGTAACAGAGGGCAGCATTAAAGGGCCACTGGAGGCTCATGGTCATGAACTCTAAGTGGGACTAGTTTGCAAAGTTGTGTCCTTTGTTCCATCTGTACATGGTCACGTGGAGTAGGTGGAGAGCTGGATTTCAACAAGGCTGGGTTTTGCAAGAAAGGGAGCAATATACAACAGCATGATTATAATGATCATACATGGAATTTAAGCTGGATAAGAAGAGCGGTGTGAAAAGGTAAGGGATCAACAGCTTGGCGGTACTGGTAGGGTCAAAGAATTGGAGTGGGGATTCTTGAGGTAGTGAGTTGGAAGACAAGCAGTACTGTCAGGAAGTGAAATGTTTAAGACAGAGATTACGGAGGATAAAGACAAGATCTAGGGAAGAGTTTCTCAGCCTTAGAACTACTGACATTTTGGACTAGACACTTTTTTGTTGTTGGGCACCATCCTATGCATTGTAGTATCTTTGGCAGCATCCCCAGCCTCTATCAGCTAGACGTCAGGAATACCAGCACCCCCCAGGTGTATCAAAAATATTTCCAGTGGAGTTCCCATCAGGGCTCAGTGGTTAACAAATCCAGCTAGGAACCGTGAGGTTGCGGGTTTGATCCCTGGCCCCGCTCTGTGGGTTAAGGACCTGGTGTTGCTGTGAGCTGTGGTGTAGGTAGCAGACATGGCTTGGATCCCGCGTTGCTGTGGCTGTGGTGTAGGCCGGCAGCTGTATCTCTGGTTCAACCCCTAGCCTGGGAAACTCCATATGCTGCGGGTGTGGCCCTAGAAAAAAAAAATTTTTTTTCCAGATACCACTCAATAACCCAGAATTGAGAACCACTAGTTGAGAGTATAACCAAGCAGGTGAGTAGTTGAGATCACTGGAGGAGAGAAGGTCAAAGAACTGAATTTGGAGAGAACTAGAACCATCGACTAAGAGTGTATTGCAATTGCCAAGAATTAAGACATGAGTAGTGCTAGGGACTGAGCAGGAGCCATGACAATCAAAAACATGAAGCATATGTCAGCAGATGACAACAGTGCAGAGGGGTGGGTGACATAATATGATGACAAGTCTCAAAGCTGACAATGTACCAGCTTCACCGTAGTGGTAAAGCTGGTGTTAGAACTTAGGCTCCTCTCCTAGGGCTTTTTTAAATGTCTAGAAGGTGGGTAGACATTTCCACATGGTTTCGAAATTCAATTAAATTAGACCCATGGAGTCAAAAATAGGGGTGGGTCAAAAACAACTCATACCATTTCTGACTGCCATATATAACACATAGCTGAAGGCACATATTTTTGGCTGAATACCATCCTAAAAATAGGACGTAACATCTTGGTTTTTTAAAAACTCTCAACTTTCTTTCCGGCACTTAAAAGTATTATACTGCCTTCGATGGAAAAAGAAACATCTTTTATTAAATGATTCCATTTATCTGTCTGCTACAGAGCAACCAAAATCAACACTTTCCTTAGATAGTGAATCACCTTTATCTTCACACAGTCTAACCATCAAGGAGGAAAAAAAAGACCTTAATATTAAGTGAACTGATTGCAATGTTCTCCAACTGTGTTATCACCTGCTTCTCTCACTGCCACCTGGAAAGACATCATCTCACCAGATTGCAAGCAGATTTAGAGCAAATGCCCAATTTCATCCCTACCTCCTAAAAGTATATTCACAAGGGAAGTACTTGTTGAAATTAATAGATGTGCTCCCTTTATAGGAGAAAGAGCTTCAAGATGGGAAATTCAAATTGTATTTTTATGTATTAAATTCCCTTGAATGCACTGTCTCACTGCAATAATTAAGTCTCTAGGCCACAAGCTAGGCTCATTGAACCTCCACAAGCCCATCTGCAGAATTCTATCTTGTTATGGTTATACCGAATTTAAATTTTCTAATGCATAAACATGAAGCAGAAAATATGGTGTCAAGGAAACTCATGATGCTATCACCTAAGTCCTGCTCAACCTTACAGATTACTGAATCTAATATTTAAAGCTCATATAAAACAAGGGTGAAATCCTCTCAAGTCCCCCAAAAGGAAGTGTTAGAGCTTAACAGTGATATACTTAATAAACTTTTACGTAGTGCCTTTATAATGACTAAGGAGTTTTCACATATTGATTCTAACCTGGATGCTTCCCTATTACAAAGAGACAACGAGATCTTCAGGCTTAAAATCTCAGTTTGCCACATATTAGCTATGTTATGTTACCTTATCTGGTTTCATTTACTTATCTGTTAAACAGGGATAATACTAACTTAACATTACTGTAGAGAAAAAAAATTCCCTATAAAATGAATAGCATAGTTCTGACACATAATAGTTGTTCAATAAATAAACAACAGTCCTCTCATCTTGTTAATCAAAAAAACTAAAACAAGCCTCAGAGAATGAAAACACCCATAACTTTATTGTAAGGTCTTTCTCCTTGAAAAAGCAACAAAATATTCTGATTTTGACATAACTGGTCACAAAGTCAAGCTTATAGCTATTTTAGTCTTTATTTATAATTATCACACAAATGAACATAGAGAACAGGTGCCTACCTTCCAAACTTTCTTGTTCATCTGAAGTATAAGCATCCATCTGACTTTGTTCCCGTAAGAAACGGATAACTGCATAAACTAGGTGCTTGATGGATGACATTTTAAAAGCTTAAACACTTTTCCTTGATAAGAAAAAGACAAACACTGAACTAAGTAATTTTAAAGAATCAGTGAAGATATAAATCACAAGGGTCATAAAATTAGATTAAGAGTAAATAGCAAAAACCTGTATTACCTTCATTCCTTTCTCTTTCCAAAGAATCAAGAGAGCACAAAATATTGATATGATAGTTTCATTTACACTCAGTAATATCAGGTTATGTTAAAACTTGGAAAAATAAAATTTTTCTCAAAATTTGTACAACATAAGCTTAGAATCTCACTAAACAGCTCACTGTAACAACCGTGTATGTGGTACAGATCCAGATAAGGATAGGGGTATAGAGATACAGATGAAGAAATCCCCAAAAGGCTTTAGTACCTAGTTGAGGGAGATTCCATACTGCTGACTCAGAAGCTGATCCACGCTGAGCATCTTCCACTATTTCATGAGACTTTTTAAAATGTATGCATAATTTACACTCCACCTACTTTTGTAGGTGGAGACAGTTATGTGACATGGAAATATATTAATGAAAGGTTGTTCAACCGTTGAGTGTCATTTTTAATAAAAATGGCATTTCTATTTTGTTAACAGACATGTCAGAAAATCATTGCTTAAGTCGATGGATACTACAATCTCAGCAATGCTCTCTGCATTGGCTGTGCTCTCGTGGACAAACTGGAAGCTCCCGGTCATGTTCATTCACATGGAATACTATCGCATTTAAACAGTGGCGCAGGGCCAGCCGGCATTAATGGCTTATCCACTAAATCGCATCATCTATCTGCTCCCCAGGTTCCCTAATTCAAAGCCAGGGTGTGGTACCCACTGCTAGGACGTTTATTATTGTGTGCTTATTTTAAAGACAAGCCCAGCCTCCAGGCCATGGGGTTGCAAGCACTAAACAAGGCCCCACCGCAGAAGGGTGAAAAAAGAATGGGGGGGGGGGGGCGTGCAGAGGGTAAATGGAGAGGCCCAACCTCCTCCAGGCTTCTCTCCCTTCCAGACCCCAGAGCACACAGACGTCCTTCTCCCTCCCTTCGGTACCTGGGCCTCGCCTTGGCCCTGACCAGGTTTGCTGCGGGTGCGCGGTGCAAGCCGGGTCTGGGGCGGCGGGAGACTCACCGTTCCCAGACAGAAGCCCCTTACCAGGCAAGAGGACGCGAGACGGTGGCAGCGGGCCCGCGGGCGTCTGTAAGCCGGTCCGCCTGCCCCCTGGCCCTCGGGCTTGAGCCTGGCCAAGAATAGCAGCACTGCCAACGGCGGCGCAAACTTCTGCGTCTCCCAAGCCGCCGCCGCCCCTCGGCCCACCCGGCTGTGAGCTCCTCTCCCAGACGCTGGGTCTTTACAGGACCGCCCCGCGGGCGGTGCTAGGAGCGCGGGGCGGGGCTCGGGCCTGGGCGGGGCCTGGGCGGGGCTGAAGTGGGCGCCGGCGTGGGACTGCCGCACGTGGGAGGGCGCGGGCCGAGCTGGCCGCAGCTGCCACAGTTGCCTCCTTTGCTAGGCTGCGGCAAGGCTTACAGGCGCCCCGCTCGCCCACCCCCAAAAGAGGACAGCACGCCCGAAGCAGCCGTCGCCTCTCGGCGCTCCCATGATCGCCCGGTGCCTTTCGGCTGTGAGAAGCCTCCACAGGTACCTCCTGAGCGCGGGTTAACCTTGACCGTGGGCAGGGCGGGGTCTTTTGCCCCGTCCGAGCCAGGCGCCGCGGCCCAGGCTTTACCGACAGCACCCCTGTGAAGGTCCTGGAACCCTCCTTCTCCACGGCCCTCATGGTCTACCCCGAGGGACACCTGGCGCGGAAACTTGGGGCCACCTTTTCTTCCTCTGCTCCCTCGGGAGGGCATCCATTCCCCTTTGTTTGGGACTGCCTCAGCTGCAAGCAGCGAGACTGGTCACAGGCCCGGCCCAAAACGAGTGCAGAACGATGGTCAGGATAAGAAAATAATTTGACTTTCATCCCAATCAGGACTGCAGACCTGTCGTTGAAAGTGCTTACAGCTGTTGACTCGAATAACAATTCTCCTTTATCCTTCATGCACATTATTAGCATATAAATCGTTTAACATCCACACAGGATGAAATCGCTAGGGTTTTTGCTGCTTATATCTGTCCATGCTTCTAATTTTCTTTTTGTTTAACTTACTCCCCATGAAACATTCGGCCTCTTGCCGGGGCAAATTGGCCCAAAATGGAGGAAATGATTGTTTGGACACGGTTTGGGGCAGCCTCAGCAGCTGTTTTGGATTGCTTCCTAGCGCCCTAGCCACACCCCTCTGCAATGGACCAGTAGCAAGATGGTCAAAGAATTAAATTATTTGCGCGGATGTACTGGATGGAGTGGTTTTGAGAAACAATGCCATTTCTAAATCTGGCCTTGACCTGAAAATCCGACTGAAGATCCAACAGAAATAGGGAAATGTGTGTTTCTTGCTAGATCCTTATGAAATCACTTTGCAACATATCAGTCAGCATGTAAGCTTCTTAACAGTTTTCTATTGTAGGTTGCCACTCATCTGCGTGGAACTTTGTACTGTTCAGTTCTCATAGTTTGGGGCATCCAGGGACAGTAGTAATCATAAAGAGTAAATGTGATGATTTTGGCCATATTTCAGGCTGTCCTTTTAGTCTGCAGGCTGCAAGTAGTATAGCTGTCAAATGAAGCTCTACCTACAAATGAAGAAATATATATCTTTATATGGCACAGGTGTTAAAAGAAAGAACAAATTTTATGTAAGACAGTTCTTAAACTTTTTAGTCTCAGGGCCCCTTTACTACTCAAAAATTACTGAGGACCTAAGAGCTTCTGTGATGTGTGTTATGTCTTTCCATATTTACCATATTAGAAATGAAATCAGGAAGATTTTTAAAGTAATAGTTTATTTTTGAAACAGTAATAGGAATTACCTGGTGGCCCAGCAGTGTTGTCACTGCTGTGGCCTTGGTTCGATCCCTGGCCCAAGGGAACTTATGCATGCCACAGATGGGGCAAATAGTAATAATAATAAACTCATTACACACATAAATAACACTTTTAATGAAAAATAACTATTTTTCCAAAACATCTCCAAAAAATCATTTAAGTAGAATGACGTTGTAGGTTTTTCCCCCATGGGTTTTTTTTTTATTGTGGTAAAACACATATGAAATTTACTATCTTAGTTATTTTTAAGTGCACAATTTGGTGGCACTGAGTATTTTCACATTGTTATATAATCATTACCACTATCCACCTCCAGAAGTTTTTCATCGTCCCAAACTGAAACTCTATATCGATTAAATAACTCCCCATTATCCCCTCTTCCAATCTCTGGTAACCACTAGTCTTTCTGTTTCTGTGAATTTGACCCTTTTAGGTAGTGGAATCTTACAATCTTTCAGTAACTGGCTTATTTCACTTAGAGTAATGTATTTAATGTTCATTCATGTTGTAGCATGTACCAGAGTTCCCTTCCTTTTTGAGGCTGAATAGTGTACCATTGTATGGATATACTGCATTGTATCTGTCCACTCATCCATCCTTGGGCATTGGGTTGTTTCCACCTTTTAGCTATTTTGAATGATGCTGCTGTGATCGTTAGCGTGCACATATCTGTTAAAGTCTCTGCTTTCAATTCTCTGGGATATGTACCTAGAAGGGATTACTGGGTCATACGGTAATTCTCTGTTTAATTTTTGAGGAACCTCCATACTGTTTTCCACAGCAGCAATACCGTTTTACACTCCATTGGCAAAGCACAAGCGTCCCAGTTTTTCCACATCTTCATCAAAAGGAGAGGGGAAAATTGTACTCACCTCCGGTTGCCAAATGTGTGGAGGTTTTTCTACCACCACAAGCAATTCTCTGTGACCCTAGCTGGATGTCCTGTGACTTAACTCAGTTCAGCCACTTCCTACTTGGAGATAATGTCAGATCCTAAGAGGCTGCTTCCTCTCCTTGCAGAAGCCATTTGCAAATCCATGTTGTCACCTGTGCTCCTGACTGATTGGCTATAAATCTGAAGTTCCCACAGCCCTCTCCTTAGGTTTGATTAATTTGCTAGAGCGGTTCACAAAACTCAGGGAAACAGTTAATTACACTTAGCACTTTATTAAAAGATAGAAGGATGCAGATGAGTAGCTGGATGGAGAAAATCATAGAACAAGGTCTTAAATGATGCTAAGCTCAGGAGCTTCTGTCCCTGTAATGTTGGGGTATGTTACCCTCCCAGTGTGGTTGTATTCAGTGACCTGAAAGTTCTCTAATCTCTATAGTATTGGGATTTTGTGGAGGTTTCTTCATGTAGGCGTGATCAGTCATTAATTCCATTTGCAGTCCTTTTCAAGAGAATGGGCCATAGGGCTGAAATCCAGCTTTTAATCACATCCTGGTCTTTCCAGTGACCAGCCCTCATTTAGGAGCCCACACAGAGTCAGTTCTTTAGAACAGGAGACACTCACATCACCCAGGACATTGTAAGAGTTTCAAGGAGCCCTGTGTCAGGAACCAAGGTCAAAGACCACATATTAGAACAAAAGATGTACCTAGTGCTGTTATCACTTAGGAAATTACAAGGGAACCAGGGGCAAAGACCAATGTGTATATGTTTTCTATCTGCTCGCATTACCTTCTGAAGATTTAGAGATAATAATGTAAAGCATTTTGAGCATTGCCTGGCTAAGTCCAGTCTCATGGCCACAGTAATGCTGTATAACAAACTAAATCTCAGTACAGTGGTAAATGTTTGTTTTTGCTGACAAATCTACATGTTTGTTGGTCAGTTTTTCTGGTCCCGACTAGGCTCATTCTGGACCTCCAGTTAGCCGTGAGGTTGTGTAGGCCGCTCTGCTGTTCTTGGCTAAGCTCTCTTAGGTGATTGGGGATCTAGGATGCTGCAGCCACATGGCTGTCTTTCACCTTCTCTCTCATCCTCCAGGAGGCTAACTGGCTTGTTCTCATGGCAGTGGCAGAGTTCCATGAGTGCAGGAATGTATAAAGACCTAAGGCCTAGGCTTAGAACTGGAATACCATCAACTCTGCCACATTTTACTGGACTGGCCGAAAGAAAGTCAAGGCCAGCCCAGATTGAAGAAATGGGGAAATAGACTCTGTCTTTGGATGGCAGGAAATAGCAAACTCAAATTATAAGAAGGCATAGATACAGAGAGGGGTGGAAAATAGAGGCCATTTTAGCAATTAGTTGGCCACGCTGATATATAATAACTCAATAAATATTAGCTATTATTTTTATACTTGTGAATTGCCCAGTTCCATTTTGGGGGTTTTCAAATTGAGATTATTGATTTGTAAGAGCCCTTCATGAATGTTGCAATTTTTTTTTTCTCTTTGAATTTTGGGTTGGATTGTTAGTGCTTTTTACATTTTTGCCCTACAAAAGTTTGAATTTTTCATGTAATGATATATCAGTCTTTTTTCATTTATTTCACTTGCCTTAGTTCTCATGCCTAGAAAGCCCTTCGTTCCCCCCAAATTACAAGTTTTTTTTAAATCAACCTCCATTTCTTCTAGTACCATTATGTTTCTTTTTCACAGTTTAAACCTTTCCCTATCATAAGGACTGACTTTTTTTTTTTTCTGGGCACTGTGTTGAAAAGGGAAGGGTTTGCTATGATAGTACAAATAACAGAATCACTTACCATGCCTAACAATTGTCCATTTCTGGAAAAATGCTTTTCTTTTTTTCTTTTTATGGCCACACCTGCTGCCTATGGAAGTTCCCAGGCCAGGGCTTGAATCAGAGCTACAGCCACCTCCACTGCAATGCCAGATCCTTAACCCAGTGACTGAGGCCAGGGATTGAACCTGCATCTTCACAGACAGTATGTTGGGTTCTTAACCTGCTGAGCCACAATGGAAACTATGAGACTGACACTTTTTGAAAGACTTTTTCTGATTAAGTGAAACAAAAAGGAAATCTCAGAAACTGCAGGAAGTATTAGAGAAAGTCCAGCTTATAAAACATGCATTTTTGATTTACCATTACTTACTTTGGAAGACCTTGTCCTATTCCACCTCCTCTGAGATAATCTATACCTCCTGCTTAGTTTTCAAAATTATTCAAAAGGATACACTCTTTATTTCTCAGCCACAGTTAGCTGGTATCTTTGATACCTCATCTTATTTGTGATCAAGACCGAGAGAAAAAATTTCCTTTCTTTCCTCACGTCGCAGACAAGGTTGTAGTGTCTGAAACAATCACAGTTTTCAGGTGAAGCCTGCTTGCCACGTTTCATGACATCTATACTCAAAGGGCTGCATTGTTAGACCTTATCATTGTTAACACTGAAGATTATACATATATGCAGCTTTCAGATCTCCACAGGAATTCTTTTCTGCCAAGACACAACATAGAGAAATACAAATTATTTATGTGACAGAGAAGTAAATGAATAATATTAGATTCCAACTATCAATTGGGCAGTTTTTTTCAAAGTCTCGTATTCAGCAACTTTTAAATTTTACACATACTTATTGAGCACCTATTTTGCTATTGTTTAATCTTATTATCACCTATCCTAAACTACATTTATAGCAATTCCCTTGAAAATCTGCTCTTTCACCATTGTTCTGTGTCTCAGTGAATGTTACCAGTTACCCAAGTCAAAGGTCTCAGAGCTGTTCTTGGCTTTTCTCTTTGGCTCCTTTTTCGTCAGCTAATGCGTCTTCAAATTCTTTCTCTTTTCTCTGTTTAAGGTACCAGCGCTGTAATCCAAAGCTTCATCATGAGTCCCAGCCTTAATATTAGTTTCCTACTAACATACTTTCCTTATGAAAATAGAGATCTTTACAAAATGCAGATGTGATGTGTCACCTGCCATTTTAAAATTCTTTTGATTGCTATTAATCCTAGGATAAAATTAAAACTCTTTCATATGGTTTACAAAGCCTTATACAGTCTGGCCATGACTTCATTCTCCCAGCTTCTCCTATTCAGTATTTCAGCCAGAGAATTCATATCTTCATCTCCTGGCCTTAACATATTAATCCCTTATTTGGAACATTCGTGTCTTCCCTACCTGTCCACAGCCTGGCTAATTCTTGTCAATTATCTTAAAACTTATTATAAAATAGTATACACAAAAGTAATATATATATATATATATATATATATATAATATATATATTTAAAAGGATAGGAAAAAGATACATATATATCTAAAGAGATATTTCTAGTTACCTTTGAAGACTCTTTTGTGTCCTTCTGCAACCATATCTCCTCTCCTCATTCCAGAGGTGATCACTATACTGACTTCATATTTATTGTCCTCTTGTCTTTAAAATGTTACCATAAGTGAATGTTTTCCTACACAGTGTATGATTTCGTGCCACATGATGAAACTCATCTGATGTGACTGTGGTTCATTTTTACAGTTGTAAGATTGTTCCTTGTGTGACCATTCAAAAGCTTATTAGCCACTTTCTTGTCAATAAGTATTCAGTTGTTTCCGGTTATTTGCTATTACAAGCAATATCATTATGAATATTCTTATAATTTTTCCTCATACACATATACAGAGGTATAGACCTAAGAAATATTGTTGGGTTTGTAGGATGTATATACGTTCTCAGCTTTATCAAGTGATGTCCAATTCTTTACCAAAGTGGTGACACTGATTCATTCCTTCCTCCTATATAACGTTCACGAGTAGCCATTGATCCTCCATCATGAGCAACTCTTGGTGCTGTCAGACCTTTTACAGATCTAGTGGTTGTAAAATGGTACTTCTTGGTTTTTGTATGTTTTGCTGTGTTTACTAATGCGTTTTAGCATATTTTCATGCTTATGTACTATTTGTGTTTGATGCCTGTCTGTGTCTTTTGTCCATTTTCTTCCTTGGCTATTTATCTTTTTTGTATTGAATTTAAGTATGTTTCTACATTCTAGATATATTTCATATGATGTCCATTCAAAAATACATATTTATAGTGCATTTTACCTATGCCAGCCACTGAGCTAACTCTGAAAATGAAGCTATAGACAAGACAGAAATTATCCTGGCCCACATGGGTTCATGCTCTCAAGCTGTTTAGAGATCCGGAAAGTAATCAAACATATCTCTAAAACAGTTAGATTGGGTTAGTGTTGTCAATATCAGCTTAGCTTACACGTCCTTGGGGTGAACTTACTAGACTCCTACTTAATTTGATCCCTCTGAATGCTGTAAGTACTTCCATAGCATTATTATTGATAGTGTTTGTCTTCCCCAAGTTTTCTGAGACCAAGAGCCTGTGTTGTTCTTGTTGTTTATATCTGTACCACCAGCATTTAACATGACGTTGTTCCAAGTAGTTGCTTAACAAATGTTTTTAGTGAGCGGATAGATGAGAAGATGGAAAAACCCAGCTGGTAGATCTGTAGAGTAATAATCTAGTTAATGTATACTCTCTGTATTAATATACATTAATATATTAATGAGCATGCCTCTTTCTGTATATGTCAACCTGGATATGGAAGAAGTTGAAGTACTGGCTCAGAAGCAGTGAAGGCGAGAAGGAGCAGAAGGTGAACTTCTCCTAAGTGAGCCTAAGGTCAGCCCAGGGCAGGGAAGCCAGACTTTCTAAACTTGTCTGACTTGGGAGTTACTTGGGACTCGGAAACACGTGGCATTGAGCAAAGCATAATCCTGAGAAAAGCAGAAATACTTGTTGGTCAGACCAAGAGGGTAATGACATACAGCTTCCTTACTTGGTGGAAAAACTACCCAGGAGATCCCAAAAAAGCCATGATGGCAAATTCATGTCCCAGAACACATCTCACACCTGATCTGTTAGAGCTAGACCCCATGCTCTAAGCACTACACTCCCATAACTCCGTAACTGCACAGAAGTAACTGAGGGGAGAAAATAACATGAAAAACCTTCTCGGAATGGCAAAAGACCCAAGGTTACTCAGTTAAGTGTATAAGAGCTCATCAAAATTACTTTTCTTTTTTCCTTTTTTTATAGGGCTGCACCTGTGGCATATGGAAGTTCCCAGGCTAGGGGTCGGAACGGAGCTGTGGCTGCCGGCCTACGCCACAGCCACACAGGATCTGAGCCATCCTACACCACAGCTCACAGCAACACCATATCCTTAACCCACTGAGCAAGGCCAGGTATCGAACCTGCATCCTCATGGATGCTAGTCAGATTCGTTAACCGCTGAGCCACAACATGAACTCCAAAAATACTTTTAATGACATTGAAAATTGTGAAGTTACAGAAGTAGTAGGTAGTAGGATGTGGTTGGTTGAAATCTATGTATAACTTCCAAGTCTTCATTCACTCATGCCACAAATACTAATAAATGCAGTTACTGTATGCCCAGACTGTGCTAAATGTAAATACCATGAGGATAGATGTAAAGCAAACTTGGGTCCTATACAGAGCACTTGGATTGGTATTTGCTTGCTTGTTGAAATTTTCTTTGTACACCCCTCTTTACTGTGATTAATTTGTGATTGCTTACCCAAAAAAACACACCTTACGATTAATAAAAGGAAAAAATATTAGGCAAAAAAAATTTTAAGGGTCAGTCTAGTTCTTTTAACAGTGTTCAGATTTTTAACATGAGCTTTCTGGCAATAAAGGCAAAGGAAATGTATCAGTAATTATCGGGAACAAATTTTTTCCTGATACTGCTTTTGAGATAAATTTATCACGTAGATGTGTTATATATAGGGAAAATGAGTAAGTGCGATGAATAATAGCCTCAAGAATACTCACATAGTAAATACATAAGTAGACTTTATAAGGGCTGTTTCTTATTCTGACCGTTCTTAAAAGTCCAAGACAATACAGGGTAATAAGGGTGATAAGGCACATAACATGAATAATTAGAATACAAGATAAAAGGTGATAAGTATCACAGAGAGTAATAGAGAAACTGATACAGGAGCTCAAGGGAAGGGGAGATTGCTTTCAGGATAAAAGGAGGAGGCAAGGTCATAACTGAGCCTTGAAGGGTGATAGGATTTGGACATGTGAAGATCAGGGGAGTGAGTTCTTTTTCCCTCAGAATATTTATTAGAATTTAGAAATAGACACACTGAGTAAGCAGAGTGTCCAAGGCAAACATGCTAAAAGCTAATCAAATGGCTCCAAGCAAGAGAATGTGCTACTCCTTAAACTTATATCATGTTATATGGGAATTATAGTTCAGCAGAGCTGGAAAAAGACAAAGCTCAGTGTGTAGAAATTTACGCACACACCCCTAAAGAAATACGAAAGAGAATGTGCAAACCACATTGGAGGCAGACCTGGTTTCAAGTGCTTGGGTAATCTCACTAAGCCTCAGTTTCTTTAACCCTAAAACAGAGATCACATTTCCCACCTCATAGTTTTTGTGTAGGTTGCAGGAACCTGTGTATGTGAGCGCATCTCGCACAGTGCTTCCTATCAAGTGGGTGCAGAGTAACTTATTTTCCTCCCTTCCATTCAAGGTAGAAAAACATAGCCTGAGGACTTGGATAATTAAGAACTGACTACAGATCTTCAGTTTACGGCAGGGTTATGTGATGATAAACCCATCGTAAGTTGAAAATAAGTCAGAATGTATTTAATACACCTAACCTGCCAAACATGGCTTAGGCTAGCCTACCTTAATTGTTCTCAGAGCACTTACATTAGCCTGCAATGGGGTAAAATCATCTAACACAGAGCCTATTTAATAATAAAGTGTTGAGGTCTTAGGTAATGTATTGAATGCTGTACTGAAAGTGAGAAGCAAACAATGCATAAGCACAGAATGGCTGTAAGTGTGTAGTTTAACCTCATGATCACCTGGCGTGACTGGGAGCTGCCGGTTGCTGCTCTGGCCAGCATCACAACAGAACATCATCCTGCATATCACCAGCCCAGGAAAAGATCAAAATTCAAAGTTGAAAGTATGGGTTCTACTGAATGTGTATTGCTCTCACACTACCATAAAATCAAAAAATCTTAAGTCCAGCCATCATTTGAGGACCACATTGTATTCATGGATATTGCAAGTCCCAAACACCTTATCAGTGACTGGGGGGAGGATATAAGTGACTTACTGATGACAGGTTTAGATGACTCTAAGTAAAGTTGAAAAATTAAAGTCCCAGAGGACCTCAAATCACTACAATACCATTCTAATGAGATTCTTACTAGTATCAACTGTGAAGACTTATATTTAAGCTAAACACATCACCTATCTGAGAGCAGGGTGACGTAAGAGCAGCACATGGGAAAAACTGAGAACCCTGAGTTGTCTTGGGGTTCGGTATGAATTAGTAGCTTGATATGGCTGACAAAGAACCAGAGAGAAAAAAGCCACTAATCAGATGACACTTTATGTCTTGGGTGTTAGTTACCAAATGAAGTGGATACTTGCCAGTCCTGACTTTGCTTAGTCTCCATGTAACATTTGCCCTGTTGGCCACACATTCCTTCTCAACTTCCAGAGAGGCAAAGTCCTAATTTTCCTTTTTCTCCTGAACCCTTTAGTTATCATTCACATCCATGCAGAGCCAAATGTGCTCATCTTAGACTCCCTTTCTCCTCCCACCCTCATCTCACCAAGCCTTGTTGGGCTGCTCTAGAAAGATTCAGTCTAGAGGACCTCCAGTTCTGAAATTCTACCGTTCTGTTGGCAAGCAGCAGCTTTGCTTATACAAAAGGATAAAAAATTTTTAGGATAAGATTTGAGACTCTGGAATAAAATTGCCAGGTTCACATCCCAGATCTCCCACTTACTTAATTGTATGACTTTGGCATGATTAACTCAGCCTTTCTCTGCCTCAGTTTCTTCCTCTGTAAAATGAAGATTAAATGAGATAATGCATAAATATAAAACAGCACAGTGCATGGACATAATTAGCACTTCACAAGCAGATAAATGACTTTGTAATATATGCAAGTAGGAAAGTAGGTGTTCTCTTTGCTTTCAATGTGACTTCCAAATCTAAAGAACCTAAGGTCAGTAATTATTCATCTTTCATCTTTGTTAGGAAATGTTTTAAACACCTGCCTTTTATCTTTATTGGTGAAGAATCTCTCTGCTTTATTTTATTTTATTATATTATTATTTGTTTTTTCTTTTTTAGGCCCGCACCTGAGGCGTATGGAGGTTCCCAGGCTAGGGGTCCAATCAGAGCTGTAGCTGCTGGCCTACACCACAGCAACGTGGGATCCGAGCCGTGTCTGCAGCCTACACCACAGCTCACAGCAATGCCAGATCCTTAGCCCACTGAGTGAGCCAGGGATCGAACCTGTGTCCTCATGGATGCTAATCAAGTTTGTTAACCACTGAGCCACAATGGGAGCTCAGAATCTTGCTGTTTTAAAGAGTAGCCTGTTGATATATAGACAAAGAATTTGAAATCGTTATTTATCGTCTTGAAGAAAATTTGCTAAGTATGCTTTTGTGCTGTAGATATACAAAATGTCATTGTTATTTTCCTTTCACATGTAGTCTATTGGTTAACTTATTTCTCAGAAGTTCTCAGGGGTTGCTGAGCCATACTAGCAGGAGAATTAGAACATGGGATGGGTCAACACTGAGCCACATAGGCCACATAGCCCTTTGTTTTGTCTCTGCCTGTCCCTCAGCAAGGACAGGGGAGAATAAAGAAAAGTAGCAGGTACTAATGAGGTGTTAGGTTAATAGCTGTGGGCAATTCGAAGGGAATGGCGGAATTGCCAAACTGATTGGTGTGATTGGTGATATAGTATAGTATTTATTTAACAACTGACTCCAGAGCAAGACTGCCTAGGGTACCACTTGTAGCTGTGTGACCTTGCATAAGTTATTTGACCTCTCTCTGCCTCAGTTTCATCATTTCTAAAAAAGAAGATAGGAGTTCTCTGGTGGCTCAGTTGATGAAGGATCCAGCATCACTGATATGGCATAGGCTCAGTCTCTAGCTTGGGAACTTTTACATAACAAGAGTGTGGTCAATTTTTTTTTTAATTAGAGATAATAATAGAGTCTCTTCACAGTGTTATTCAAAGGATTAAATGAGTTCAAAGCAGTACCTGCTGTGTAAATGTTGAACATCGTTATTTTTACTGATAGTAGTGGTAGTGGTGGTTGACCCTGGCCAAACAGCAACTAGAACTTATTTGTAACTAGATGAAGTATCAAGGCAGTCATCTGAAAGCTGTGCTCAAAGTTGTTGGCCTCAGGTTTTAGATACACTAGAAAGCAGTATCACTTTGAATCTTTTCTAATAATCCATTTATAATGTAACCTTCGCTGTATCTGCAATGAAGTACAGTTAATTACTTGTGACTTAACATCACTGAGCTTCATCCTAAATGGAAGGATTTGAATCAACTGGTTTCTTAGACCCCTTCCAGTGGTAAATTTATGAATCTTCATTTACTGGGCAAATATATTTTGTGCTCTGGATTCTTCTCATTTCTTCTTACATGTATTCTATTTCCACTTGGGAGTTGCACCATTTATTATCCATTTTAATATGTTTGTCATCATGAGTGTTACTTTATTGTTGAGTTATTATATTTTTCAAACCACATGTCTGAATTTATAATAGCAATTAGAGCTAGGCACATGGACAGTTATTGAATCCTTTCTACTCTTTACTGTATAAATTTTCAATCATAAATAAAAGTCAAGATATTAGTATGGCTTCAAAATTGTCAGCTTATGGCCAATCTCTTTTCATATACGTCTTCATCCTCCAATTATTTTGAAACCCATGCCCAACATTCTATTACTTTAATCATAAGTATTTCAGTATATAGCTCTAAGAGATAAAATTTTTTTCAAAAATATATAATGACAATCCCATTGTCACATGTAAAGACAATAAACGCCCATTTGTGGTTGAGCTAGTCTTTTAAAAGAAAGGCATACTAAGTTATTTGCCAGGGCTGGAATGAGGATTTAGGCTTCATAATTCACTCAACAAAATATCCATGTATAGATGACACCTTCTGCCTTGCAAAGAAAAAAAAAAAAAAAGCCTAAGTATTAAATACTGTACTGAGAAGTCTCTCCTGAGTAATTTACCAACAATTTCAATTCTGAAAATTACGCCCTGAACACCAATTAAATGTGCCAGAAGCAATTTATTCATCCTCCTAGAGAAAAAGAAAAGTAGAATGTCGTTTTTGAGTTGTGGTTTTCTGTGTATGTGGATAGAACCTTTACTAATGAATTACTAAAGAAGTCTTGACTTCTCTTGTGACAGCACTTGATTTTTTTTTTTTTTCTTTTTAGAGCTGCATCCACAGCATATGGAAGTTCCCAGGCTACAGGTCAAATTAGAGCTGCAGCTGCCGGCCTAAACTGCAGCCACAGCAATGCCAGATCTGAGCTGCATCTGCACCCTACACTTCACCTCACAGCAACACCAGATCCTTTAACCCACCGAGCAAGGCCAGGGATCAAACGTGTATCCTCATCAGTACTAGTCAGGTTCTTAACCCACAGAGCCACAACAGGAACTCCAGCACTTGATTTTAGATGCCCTGTAGTCTCAAGTGACTTTGCTTAAGCCATTAAAGATTTTAAGAAGAGAAATCTCATCATGCTTTGCTGTGTCCAATGCTGCAGGGCAACAGGGAATCCTAGAAGAGAGACAGTGCGCTATAACAAAACACACAAGACTGTTTTAGATTTAGAAATTAGGGGACCAGGGAGCACTCTGTTCTGCCAGAGTGAAAGAGACCTGGGCTTTGACCCACACGTCTTTTATTAAGAAGGGTGCCTTATATAGATTAGTGGACTGGAGCAGGCTAGGCAACAACAAGCCTACCTTTTAGTGAATAATAAAGGTAACTGTTAGCATTGGTTTCTACCTCTAGCTGCATAGTGTCTATGAAGGAGACCCTATACTATAGAAGTGACTTTGCAGATATTTGCCTTCTGCAGAGTTCAGCTGTTCAGTGGTCTCCAACAATGCTTATTTATAATAAATTTATTTAAAATCCACAATTATTAAACCATTTGTCCTATGTACAAAATTAGAAGAAAGTCCATTAAATTATTGAAAATAGATTTTTCATCTTTTATTTATTCATTTTTGTCTTTTTAGGGCCACATCCACAGCACATGGAGGTTCCCAGTCTAGGGGTCAAATCGGAGCTGTAGCTGCCAGCCTACACCACACTGATGGATCTGAGCCGCATCCACAACCTACCCATTGAGCCATGATAAGAACTCCAGAACCCGAGATTTTTCTACTTCATTCTTTATAACTTAGTGATATGAACCTTTTCTAAAAGGTCTGTTTATTTAGAATAGGAATATTACAAATATTTCTGGTGTCACAGAGTTCTTCATAGGAACTTAAGGTCTCTAACATTTTTTATTTTTATTCTGTTTCTTGGAAAAGATGGCTTTGAAGATTCACTTTTCATTTATTTACAATGAAATTTGGAAATGAGACTTTACTTCCATTACATCCCGAAATCTTAAATAAAATTGCTCCTTTCTTTCTTTTTTTAGATGGGTCACTAACATTTAAAGAAAGAGTTGAGGAGTTCCTGTTGTGGCTCAGTGGTTAACGAACAGGACTAGTATCCATGAGGATGTGGGTTCAATCCCTGGCCTCACTCAGTGAGTTAAGGATCTCACGTTGCTGTGGCTGTGGTATAGGCCGGCGTCTACAGCTCTGATTTGACCCCTAGCCTAGGAACCTCCATAGGCCACAGGTGTGGCTCTAGAAAGATAAAATAAAATAATAAAGAGTTGAAAGTAAATCATTCATTTCTAGGGGACCCTTTGTATAATATAATTAGTTCTACTTTTCAGTCTTGTTGATAGAGGAAATTGTACCCAACTGAGATTATATGTTGTACTATTTCCAAAATAATATGTTTTCACTGTGTAAGGCCACGATTGGACTGTTACTGTTGCGCTGGTCATTTTAGTCAATAAATTTAAATGCTATGTTTGTGAGTACAGAAAAGGGATGGCACAATGAAAGAAAATGGGTGATGCTTTTGGCTTTATCAGGCTCTGGAGGCTACTCAGAGTAAAGGCCACTGGAATGTCTCCACATTTAGGGCGGTTCTGTTCTGTACTCAATACAGTTTTATGAACAAGTGTTTATGAGAAATGTACTGTGTTACCTTGGTAGGAGCACTTGGAAAGTTCAATGTTTTTGTAAAGTTTTTTTCCTAGAGCAGCTAAATATTTTCTACCCAATCTAAAAATTATTTTCCTATACAAGCAGGTGGAAACAAGAGCAATCAAATTGTAGTACTTTGCTTTCTAAATGTACTGACCTGTCCTGTAGATAATCTGTCCATGACTCAGAGTGTCTTTATGATATATGCCTCATTTTAATTACTTTTCTTTAAAAATGTCATTCTTTTAGCATCTTCTCTTGATTGCTTTATCACCTTATTTACTTAGTATCTAGGGCTAAACTTAAAAGTCATTCTAGGACAGGCTGATTTAGATTTTTCATTGCTTTTTTAAACTTGACTCAGCAGTTATAAAATATATGCTAAGTACTGATATGTTCTTTCACATTTTCCAAAAAAGATGATTAAGACATGGTCTGCATTCTCAAAAAGCATACTTTCTAGGGAATGAGACAAATGTTTCCATTCTTCCCCTGACCTGGGAGAACAGACCAGTCAGCCTTCTGAGTACTCCAGCTAACCTATAGCTGGCATTCAGTTTCACACAGATTTTAATTCATTCAACAAGTATTTGCTGAATACCAGGTGCTATATAGGGGCTTAATTCATACATTTATGCTTTCTTCCTAACAGATTTTTTTAAGGCCAAAACATTCTTCAGGAGAAGTGTCATTTATTTAAAAATTTTTCAGTACAGATTTATATAGATCAAGTTGTCATGTAGACGCTAAAACATAAAACTTAAGGATTTAGAAGTAAGAAGTAGCTAGTGTAAGTAACATATCCTGGAATACACTTAGAAGAACTTCGACAAATGCTAGTTGAAATAAAAGTAAGCTATTCTAGGTCAGTTCTGTTAGCTGTGTACTGACAGATAATGCTACTACTACTAATAAAGTTTTTATATAAAGGGTATAAAAGAAAAAGGAGAACCAAGCTGTAAGGTTGTGTGTGTGTGTTTAGAGTGAGAGGAATATAAGAACCTCCCCAAGATGGAGTTCTTGCTTTGTCTTCTAAATTCCCCGTTGCTTTATTTGCATAAAATTTTGCTGCCTGATATTCTAATCCTTCTCTGCCTCTTCTTCACAAGTCTGTAAGCTACTGGAGGGTGATAACTATGTCTTGTTCATCTTTGTAACCTGTGTATTTACTGAAGGAATGACTGAATCGACTAATTTACTTCATGGGAAATCTCTTTGCAATGAGCCTTTTTGGGGAGGAATGTAATCTCCAATGTAGATATAATAACAGATGATGGTAACAAGTCAGTATTTCTTACCTGAGAAATCACCAGGGAGTAAGGAACTAGCATTTGTTGCATACAAAGTTTTCTTAGAATGCCTCAACTGAAATTTATCTGTAAGAAATGTAGATCTTTTTTTTTTTTTCTTGAGTGCTTTAAAAAAGCATTTACAACTTCCTAGGAAAACACTTTATCAAAAGTTTTACTGCTTACCTAAGACCAGTTAAACAAAGAGCTCCGGAAAAAAAATGAAACCACAGTTCAAAGGTAGCTATCAGGTTGTCCCAGTTTGAGTTGTTTTATTCTTTGGAAGTGTGTATTTAAAAGCTGCCCATGCCTACATGGCCTGTTTTTCAGAGCTGGATGAAAGCTAAAGTGGGGCACTCCTCCACAGCCCTGGCAACAGGCCTTCAGGGAGTGGTACAGATAACAAATCAGACACATGATGTCAGTATGTATGCTTTAAGTACCTATCTTATTGTCTCCCCATTACAAGCAGGGTGGAAGATCAGGGAGGTACAGTTGGTGAGAAATCTGATGTTTAGTTTTTTCTAGGATGCAGATATAACATAAGTATAGCAGAGTAAAGACTACAGGCTCTGTAGTTAGGCCTGGGTTTAAATCCCAGCTCCATACCTGCTGTGTGACCTTGAGCAAGCTACTTTACTTCTCTGTGCTCAGTAACACTATATTAATAATACCTTCCTCTTGGCTGGCTGAAAGGATTAAATAAGAAAATTCATGTAACATAATAAAAGTCATATATGACAAACCCACATCATTTTCAATGGTGAAAAACTGAAAGTACGTCTGCTAAGATAAGAACAAGAAAAGGATGTACATTTTCACCACTGTTATTCAACATAGTTTTGGAAGTCCTAGCCACAGATATCGGGGAATAAGAGGAAATAAAAGGAATCCAAATTGGAAAAGAAATAAAACTATAACTGTTTGTAGGTGACATTATACTATGCCTAGAAAATCCTAAAAATGCTACCAGAAAACTGTCAGAGCTCATCAGTGAATTTGGTAGTTGCAGGAAATAAAATTAATACATAGAAATCTGTTGCTTTTCTATCTAGTAACAATGAAAGATCAGAAAGAAAAATTAGGGAAACAGTCCCACCTGCCATCACATTAAAAATAATAAAATACCTAGGAATAAACCCACCTAAAGAGACAAAAAACCTGTATAATGGAAACTATAAGATGCTAATGAAAGAAATCAAAGATGACATGACACAAACAAAGATGGAAAGATATACCATGCTCTTGAATTGAAAGAATCAATATTGTCAAAATGACTGTACTGGCAAAGGCAATCTACAGATTCAGTGCAATCCCAATCAGGTTACCAATGACATTCTTCATAGAAGTAGAATAAAATATTTTAAAATTTGTATGGAAACACAAAAGACCCCAAATAGCTAAAGCAATATTTAAAGAAAAAACATAACTGGAAGAATTGGTCTTCCTGACTTCAGGCTATATTACAAAGCTATAGTCATTAAAGCAGTATGGTACTGGCACAAAAGCAGAAATATTGATCAATGAAACAGGATAGAAAGCACAGAAACAAACCCACACACCTATGGTTGACTAATCTATGACAAAGGAGGCAAGAATATTCAGTGGAGGAAAGACAGTCTCTTCAGTAAATGGTCCTGGGAAAACTGGACATTTACAAGTGAAAGAGTGAAACTAGAATATTCTCTAACACCATGCACAAAATAAACTCAAAATGGAGTAAAGACCTAAATATAAGGCCAGATACTATAAAATTCCCAGAAGAAAACATAGGCAGAACACTCTCTGATGTAAGTCGCAGCAATACGTTGTTTGATCCACCTTCTAGAATAATGACAATAAAAACAAAAACCAGTGGGACCTAATTAAACTTAACTTTTGCACAGCAAAGAAAAAAAAAAAACAGAATGGGAGTCCACAGAATGGGAGGAAATCTTTGCAAACGAAGCAAACTGACAGGGAATTAATCTCCAAAATGTATGAACATCTCATGAAGCTTTATATCAAAAAACCAAAAAACCCAATCAAACAATGGGCAAAAGATCTAAACAAACCTTTCTCCAAAGAAGACATACAGATGACCAAAAAAAAAAAAAATGAAAAGATGATCAGCATCACTAATTATTAGAGAAATGCAAGTCAGGACTACACTGAGGTATCAACTCACAGCAGTCAGGATAGCCATCATCAAAAAGTCTACAAACAATAAATGCTGGAGAGGGTATGGAGGAAAGAGAGCCCTCTTACAGTGTTGGTAGGAATGTCAATTGGTACAACCACTCTGGAAAACAGTATGGAGTTTCCTTAGAAAACTAAATATAGAATTACTGCATGATCCAGCAGTCCCACTCCTGGGTGTATACCCAGAGAAAACCATAATTCAAAAAGATACATTCACCCTAATGTTCATTGCATCATTGTGTCTTAGCTAAGACATAGAAGCAACTTCAATGCCTATTGACAGAAGAATAGATAAAGAAGATGTGGTATACAATGGAATATTATTGAGCCATTGAAAAAGAAGAATGCCATTTGCAGCAACATGGATAGACCTAGAGATTATCATACGGACTGAAGTAAGTCTGAGGAAGGCATGTATCATATCACTTATGTGTGAAATCTAATAAAAATGATGCAAAAGTATTTATTTTAAAAACAGAAACTCACAAATTTCAAAGCCAATCTCATGGTTAACATAGATGAAACTGTTGCAGGGAGGGAAGAATTGGGAGATTGGGAATAACATATATACACTACTGTGTAAAGTAGATGATCAGTGAGAACCTACTGTATAGCACAGGAAAACCTGCTCAATATGGGAAATAAACTATGGGAGAAAAAGAATGGATATATTTATATGTATGACTGATTCACTTTGCTGTACACTTGAATTAATATAACATTGTAAATTATGCTCCAATAAAATTAAATTTTAAGAAATACATATAAACTCTTGGGGTATAATACCTGGTACATTGATAGACTTTTTTTTCATTTTTAAAAGTTTTATTGAAGCGTAGTTGATTTACAATGTTGTGTCAATTTCTGCTCTACAGCGGAGTGACTCAGTTGTACATGCATTCTTTTTCAGATTCTTTCAGTAGACTCAATAAATATCAAGGATGATGATGAAACTCACTGTTCATATTTGTGATGAGTTTCTAACTTGGGAACCTAGGTGAAGTGTGCTAAACTGAGATTGTGAATTTGTGAGAAAGATCAAGTTAAATGTGTTGCATCTGAGATATCTGTGGCTCTGGAGCTCCAGCTTTTGATCTGGATGGAATCAGGGGAGACACCCAACTTTTTTAAATGGATACAGGAAGAGAAGCCAGCAAAGGAGACAGAAGAATGGCCAGAAAAGTGGAAGGCGACAGAGGAGTGGATAGGGAAGATCTGGTACATATATGCAATGGAATATTACTCAGCCATTAAAAGGAATGAAATAACAACATTTATAGCAGCATGGATGGACCTAGAAATTATCATGCAAAGTGAAACCAGTCAGACAATTAGACACCAACATCAACTGCTACCACTTACATGTGGAAACTGAAAAAAGGATACAATGAACTTCTTTACAGAACATTGACTCACAGACTTTGAAAAACCTATGGGGGGTGGGGGATGCACTGAGGGATTGGGATGGAAATGCTATCAAATTGAGTTATGATGATTTGTGTACACCTATAATTGTAATAAAATTAAGTAAAAAAAAAAAAGTGGAAGGACTAGGAAAGCAAATAATTGATGTTCACCAGAACCCTTTTTGGTGGCATTATGTAGAAGAATCAGTGATAGGCAAGGAAGTGAAGACAGTAAGTTGGGAAACTGCAGGACTCAATAGCTGAAGCCCATAGGTTGGGGGACAAATCTTTCTTAAAACTAAGAAAAAGAATGTGGGAATAGGTGGAGACATAAATATATTTTATTCTACTTAATTACGTTTTCCATAAACTAAGAAACCAAGCAAGAATGATCTTTCTGGACATTAATTCTACTAAAGAACATTAAAAGAAACAGTCTTGGCTAAGAATGTGAATCTCTGTTTACTGTTAAAGTTGATTTATTCTAAGGTATTCAGTTCTAGAACATTCTGTTCATAAGCCAAATTAAAAAGTCCACAAATGAAAAAGCTGTTGTCTGGAATGCTAGTGACCTTATGCTTACTTTTGTTAGGGGGCTCTACGTACCCAGACTGGAGGCCTCAGTAATTGCTGAGCGCTACTCCTGTGTCTGATTCTCCAAAGCATCAATCCACTCGGAAGAAAACTTATTAGCAGATTTCAGGATTCTTGAGTATCCAATATGTGCCATCCTTTTCAGGCTACTTCGTCTTCCCTAATGGCAAAGCAGGCTTTATGTAATCTTCCATGGAAGGTACATGCTCTTAGATGAAACTACCTGTATATTAGACATGTAGATAATAGAAGGAAAGTTATTAAACAAATAGCATTAAGTAGAATTTCTTGTGTATCTTTGTTAAAACGCACAGGTATCATAAACTACATTAGGCTCAGGGTCTACAAATATCTCCGAAACCCAGTCTCTGCTCAGGGTCTATTGGAGACACAGCGAAGTAAACAGGTGGATACTCTTCAGTGTGTTAAGTGCATTGGTCAGTGTACATGTAGGATAGTTTAGGACCACAGAGGAATAATTTCTAGAAGAGCTGGAGGTAGGTAGTCAAGCCTTCCTGGAGAAGGTGAAGTCTGAACTGAGATCTGAAAGATAAGTCAAACATGAAAAAGGTGATGTTTCTCAGATAAGGGAGAGGAAAGGTGTTCCAGGCAGAGGAAAAGATACCACAAAGGCCTGAAGAGAGCCTAACAATTTTAGGGAGATATGAAAGTAGTTATTTGTACCTAGAGCATAGATGGCAGGGGAGTGGCATTGAGAAAGCCCATGAAACAGGCAGACCAGAAGAGCCTTGTATGTTAAGTAGCTTGAACCTGATCATCAGGTTCGTTGAAGTAAGAGCTTAGTCCTGAACCATGCCACTGATGGAGAGTGCATGATCAGACTTCCATTTTAGGGAGGCTACTCTGCAGGCAGTCTGGAAAGTAGATCAGCAGACATCCAGAGAGCCCCTTAGGCTTTTGACTTGGGCAGCTGAATGCACACTGGTGATCCTCACAGATTTGGGGAGTACGGGGTGACAGGTTCGGTTCTGGGGGGTAAGGAGGATGGTCACTTTAACTTTAGACATGCTGGATTTGAGGTGACCGTCACCATCCAAGTGGAGATACCCAGTAGGCATTAGATATCACGGATCTGAAACTCAGGGGATTTGGGCTAGAGGTGGAGATGTGGAAATCCTTAGCTATGGGTGTCATTTGGAGCTGTGCAAGTGGACCAGAACACCTTAGGAAGAGTGTGCAAAATGAAAAGAGAAGAAAAGGGGGTATGGAACTGAATCCTGAGGCACACTAAGGAGTCCTAAGGAAGAGGATCAAGAAAGAGCAAATGATGAAAATTGTGAAGATACTGCCAGAGACAGAGAATGAAAAGAGATATCATTACAGGTACTAAAGGAGAGGAAAGTTCCAAAACGGAGTAAAAAAAAAGAAGGAATTGAAGCACAGTCAAAGATCACCAAGAGTCAAAATAGATAAGTACTGAAGATTGTCACTTGAGCTTAATAGAAATCATTGGGGATCCTACTGAGAGAGGTATTCATTTTTTTTTTTTTTTTAATGAGGATTCATACTGAAGTAGGTTGAACAGAGAGGTGAGTATGTGAAGACAGCAAGTCTGGCTAGACCACTCTGAGAAATCTTGGGGATGAAAGAGAGGGGAGAAATAGTGGGTGTTTTCTAGTAGAGGACCCAGGATCAAGGAAGGTTTTGTTTTATTTAGATGAAGAAATTTAAGTGCTCGAGCACGTGTGTGTGTGTGAAGAGGCAGTACAGAGGAGACATTTAAGATTCTACTAGAAGAGCAAAAAAAAAAAAAAAATAGGAGTTCCCATCGTGGCTCAGAGGAAACGAATCCGACTAGGAACCATGAGGTTGTGGGTTCAATCCCTGGCCTCACTCAGTGGGTTAAGGACCTGCATTGCTGTGACCTGTGGTATAGGTTGCAGACATGGCCTGGATACTGCGTTGCTGTGGCTGCAGCGTAGGCCAGCAGCTGTAGCTCTGATTAGACCCCTAGCCTGGGAACCTCCACATGCCGCAGGTGCAGCCCTAAAACGACGAAAAGAAAAAAAAAAAAAAAAAAAAAAACTTTAAGATTCTGCTAGAAGAGAGAATGTTTCACTGAGTGTTCTGGAAGAGTTTGAACAGGACCCATGCACAGAGTGAGAAGTTGGCTTTGAATAAGATACCTCTTCTACTAGTTAGCAGCACAGAGAGAAAGATGATACATGTAGCTATGTTGGTGGGTGGGAAGTTGAGGAAATTTCTGTCTGATGGCCTCAGTAACATAGGTAGCAAGGTCAGTGAGTGACATGGGAGAAAGAAATTTGAGTAGACTGGTCGTGGTTTGAAATACTTGGTGTAGGAAACGGGAGGCAGACCTTCATGAATGGATTTTCCTGAAGCATTAGAATTCAGGTCAAATTAGAGGCCATGATATAATAGCATCAGAATCCATGGCTCTGTCTGGAAATATGGATGTGAGAATAGGGAAGGTGGTTGATTAAAAGGTTCCTAGGCAGAGGTGGTTTTTTTTGTGGGGGGTGGGTATTTTTTTGTTTGTTTTTTGGCTGTGCCCGCAGCATATAGAAATTCCAGGCCGGGGATCAAACCTGCACCACAGCAGCAACTCAGGCTGCTAATATGACAACACTGGATCCTTAACCCACTGCACCACAAGAGAACTCCCTGAGCAGAGGTTTTTAAGGTGGGTATAGCAGAAGGACTGGGAGCAGGGAAGTTGGGGTTTTAATGAAGGATGTTGAATGGATAGATGAGGCTCACTTCTGACATTTGTGCAACCTGGGACAATAGTCCAATGGGAAGACCACCCCAGCTCCCTCCTGTACTTTGAGGGGCTCACATGCATATGGACACCTCCACCTGCAAGTCCAAGCTCCAACCACACTCTCCCCGACCTGTGATCACCCTTCAGTCCGTGAGTTGTACAAACTAGTAGTCCAGAAAGCTGACTCAGGGAAGAGACCTGCATAGGCTCTGGGAGCCATTTGAGCAAGGAATTCTGGAGTCCTGGGTACTCAGAGCTTAGCTGTGTGGTCAGCACGGGTGAGGCTCTGCATAGGCTCTTCCTCTTAGCTGTTTTGGTCACAGTGCAGATTCAGGAGGGCCAAAGCGGGCCCCTGTAAAGTGCAGTAATTTCCCAGGTCTAAATGGAGCTACAGGGAATGCCTAATCAAGTGATAAAAGAGATCAAAGGACCATCGGTCTAAAGGAGAGAGAAAAATAAGAATCATAGGAGTAGAGAAATGGAACCTGAAAGGGTAGAAGGTGGTGAGAGAGTACAGTTCCAGAATTTGTCATGTCTTGGGAGCATCTCCAAGTGGTGGTAAGAAGAATAAATATGAAGCTTCTTGGAGTGAAATAGGTCTAGAAGCTGAAGTTAAGGAAGTGGTATAGTTCACCCACCTACCCTAAGAGTTGCCTTGGGATGATTTCGGAGCTTACAGTGGAAAAGACTGTAGAGCCAAATGTTTGATAAATGGGAGGGAGTGGCAGAGAGGTCAGTTGCTGATAGTGAATGGTATGGCAGGAGGGCTGCTGCCTCAGAGAAAGAGAGTTGTAGCACAGTAATGCCTTGGGAACTATGTTGAGGCATCTAAGAGAAATTTCTTCTTGTCCCGAGGATCCATAGCATGAGAACCTTGGGAGAATGAGCACACTGCACTGAGGCGGCAATGAGTTCTGCAGGGATCCAGGTTTTGTTTAAGAGAAAGTGGGAAAAACAGCGCTCTGTTAAGAGGTTGGGAGTGTAAGGAGGTTTGAGTAGCAGGAGAGAGACGGGGAGAGGTTCACCAACTGGAGAGGCTTCAACCCTTTGGGACAGTGGCAGGAAGGTGAGGCATGTAAGGACACTTGCAGTAGAAAGAAAACAGTAAGTTGCCATACGTTTGATATGTTAATGAACTAGTACCAAGAACTAATACCAAGAACCTTCAAGTAAAGTTTTGTAACTTGAATTTTCTCTCTTGGTAAGATTAATAATAAGATTACTTCTCGGTTGAAATGCAAAATTAAGGAGCCCTATGTGCTTTGGTAAAAGCAGCTTGGACTTGAGCTGTGGCTCCTAAGTTGTAAGAAAAGGAGTGACACAGTTAAATCAGTGACTGAGAAAAACAAGTTTGTGAACAGTAGGAATCAAGTTTTAAAAAGAATGATTCTGACAGAATAGCCAGATGAGAAATAACTGAAAAAGCAGAAATTCCAGTTGGGAGGACTGATGAAATGCAGCCCTCAGTAGCAGCTTGTAGAGAAACCTTAATCCCAAAGGAAATACTAGGAATAGTTGTCAAGTATTTTAAAGAATTGGGGCAAATTTCAGGTAAGGCCATCCAAACCACTTTACAAACAACACCATAACACCAGAGGGAAAGGATAGCAACATGGGTTAAATATAAATTCTGGAGAAATGGAAGTTGTGGCATTTTTCATGATGGAGTTTTGCTCTAGTCCTGGCTCTAATTAAAACACACTTTGCTGTATGGATGTTAACTTGTGATGATGAAGGGAGATGGTGTTGAGGTCATGTTTAAGTCATATCAATACCATCTTTTTTCACATATATAAAGCAGCTACTATATGCTCAGTGTGCTGGAGTGCGACACGAGTGATTACTGTGCTGGAAAGTCCTAGTCTAATTTAGCATACAGTACAAACCAGCTGAAGAGATAGATGACAGTAATTTAAATGTCTAAAATGAGAGTTCCCATTGCTACTCAGCAGGTTAAGAACCCGACTAGTATCCAGGAGGATGCAGGTTCGATCCCTGGACTCTTCAGTGGATTAAGGATTTGCCATTGCCACAAGCTGTGGTGTAGGTCATGGATGAAGCTCAGGTCTTGCCTTGCTGTGGCATAGGCCAGCAGCTACAGCTCTAATTCTAACCCTAGCCTGGAAACTTCCATATGTCACAGGTGTGTCCCTAAAAAGAAAACAAGGAGTTCCCGTCGTGGCGCAGCAGAAACGAATCCCACTAGGAACCATGAGGTTGCAGTTTCGATCCCTGGCCTCACTCAGTGGGTTAAAGATCTGGCATTGCCGTGAGCTGTGGTGTAGGTCACAGACGCGGCTCGGATCCTGCGTCGCTGTGGCCATGGCATAGGCCAGTAGCTGTAGCTCCAATTAGATCCCTAGCCTGGGAACCTCCACATGCAGTGGATGTGGCCTTAAAAACCACAACAGCAAAAAAAAAAAAGGAAAAAAAAAATCAAATGTCTAAAATGAATGGTACAAATAAAAGGTGATAGAACCTCAAGATCTGTATGAACTGAAATAGTCATAGACGCCTGGATGGGAGGAAGTGAAGGTCTTTAAACCATGCTTCAGAAGACAATGAATCCAGAAGAACATTTCTGAAAGTACAGTTCATGAAATGTTTTGCTAAAGTTTTAAGACAATAATTAACTCATGGTAACTGTGGCTTGCTCATTTGTCCAATCAAAATTCTGCAACTTCTCTATTAAAGTCTGTGTCACATGCTTTCTCTTTTCTAAGTACTTTATTTGTTCCTTGCACACAGGAGACTAGAGTCCTAACAAATGCACCTGTCAGTTCCACTCTGGTATTCTGTATTATTTCTTCATTAGAAATTTCAGAGTTGTGTGTTGAAAAGTGCTTTAAAGACAGAGAGGGAGTTCCCATTGTGGCGCAGCGGAAACGAATCTGATTAGGAACCATGAGGTTGCGGGTTTGATCCCTGGCCTCGCTCCCCTAGCCTTGGAACCTCCATATGCCTCAGGTGTGGCCCTAAAAAGATAAAAAAAAAGAGGAAGAGGAGAAAATGAAGTCCCAAGGTAGTTGGGACTGAAGTAATAGCCTGGAAGTTTGTTGGGGGCAAAAAAAACTGAAAAACCTGGTTTTTAATTAGACAGTTGGAATCTCAGATTTAATCTAGATTTTCATGTTCAGATAATTGCACGTAATAACTGCTACAGAAAAAGACAGAATCATTGTCTGTTGCCTGCTTTCAGACTTTGTAGCTCTCATTTGCAAAAAGTCAATAAAAAGTCCTCACCAGATTCTCAAAGTTGCGAGCACAGTTGCTAGAATGACTGCAAGTGTACTGGCCCTTTAGGGCTTCAGAGACACTGAGGAGGAGGAAGAAATAAATGTACCAGCATCTGAAGTTTTGAATGAGTTTAAAATCATAATAAAGGGGAGGAGGAGGGACACTCAGCAAAATGGCAGTGGAAAGCAAAGACAATTCAAAGAGAAAACTCAGTAGATCAAAATGTTCTAGTTAGAAGTGTAAGAGAATCCTTCTGTCTCCATTCCTTTTCTTTGGTAAAGAGAATTATAAATCCTAAAAGGAATTAAGACAGAACGTGAGAATAGAAGGTATAAGATAAAATTTTTCACAAGTCGTGTTCACCCATGAAATCATGATTACTGATTTATTTTCCTTTCTTTTTACCCCTTCTACATTTAGGGAATAACATTACTTTAAGAAAGGGCTAGTTATTCATTAGTTGCAACAAAAACATACAAAGGTGTTTATGAGCCAGGGTAGAGCTGCTGATGACTTCATAAGTTTAACTGAGTTGAAATCTTGTGTGCTGTGACCAAACACTCAACTTTTTGATAAATGCTAGGAAAAAAATGGAAACCATTGGAGAACATCTTATCAGTGAAATGTTTGATGTAATTTTCTTTCTTTCACTTTTTCTTTTTTTCTTTCTTTCCTTTTTTCGACGGCACCTGCAGTATATGGAAGTTCCCAGGCAGGGACTGAATCCAGGCTTCAACTGTGACCTCTGCCACAGCTGCAGCAACACTAGATCCTTAACCCCCTGCACCAGGCCAGGGATTGAACCTGTGCCACCTCAAAGACACAGCTGCAACTTTAACCCGCTGCACCACAGTGGGAACTCCGACGTAATTTTCTTTTAAAGCTGTTTAACAGTCATGAAAATATCCATAATAATTAGTCTGTACTCAGAGGAGTGGTGAAAAGAGCAGGGTATTGAGATGCAGAAGGCTCATGTTCTGTTCGTCAGTCATCTTCACCTTGGTAATCCCATGGCCCGCCTCTTCAAGTACACTTCAACTTCCTTGGAAGTTCAACCAGTCGTGGTCATGGCTGACTCTTCCTTCAAGGTCTTAGTTCTGTGTATCCACAAGGGATTGTGGGAATAAATATTTTGGAAATTTTCAGCCTGCCCCACACCCCGAACTTCACATCCATATTCCTTTAGGTCACCACCAAGCCTGTGAGACCCTCTAGTCTTCCATCATTTCTTATACTCTGACCTCCAATCCTTTATCAGTTTTCATTCCTTTTTCAGTTAGGATCCTGTATGAAGCAAATAACATAAAACCGCATTCAGACTGGCTCTAAACAATAGACTCACATAACTGGAAAGTCTAGCTCTAGAGCAGGCTTCCAAATCAGTTGATCTAAGGTATCAGTGATGTCAGTAAATATTTGGTTTCCTTCCTTTATTCTGCCCGTCCCAGTGTTTTTTTTTCATCGTAAGTCAGATTCCACTTTTTCTCGTAAAATGGATGCCAGCTGCAGTCAAGGACGCAGCTTGTTCAGCTACACTCAGTAGGCACAAGGCCCCTTTCTCTCTCAGGAGTTCTGAGAGAAGGGGAAGCCACCTTCAGATATCGTGGATTTTGTGGGGGATACAAGGGTTCTGGGACGAAAATGTGTGTATAATCAGATAGGGGAAGAGGTGAATGGCTGGACAACCAACAAGTATTTAGCTGTTGGTTATACTTGGATTCCTGCTTAGTTGTTTTTGGAACCCTCATCCCATTGTAAATAAATGCCTCCATTTTTTTATACTTTCTGGATCTTCTCTTCTCCTCTTAACCTTTCCTGAAATCCACTCAACTCTGAGGAAGATATTTCCCCATATCCCTCTCTCATCACATCTTTGTTCCCCGACTCCCACTTTGTTTCAGTTATGCTCCCAGACCACCTCGTCACCGTCATGTAAAATCACCTTCTGTGCTCACAGTCTGGCCTCCCCGTTCTGTACCCTCCTCTTGATGGCCTCTCTCAGCCACCTGGTTGGTCCCTCCATTCTTTGAAGACTTTGGCTCCTGCGTCAGTCTTCTTTTCTACCCTCAGGCCCAGCCATCAAGCCGCTGACTCCAGTGTTCATGCAGACAGTCTGTCCAGTTCCAGACTCTCAGTTCTTTGTACTCCTCCACTCAGTTATATCAGCCATCCACTTCTAGGAAGTACCCTCGTTCTTGTCAGACAATTTAACCTTTGACTTCTTAAATTCACACACCTAGCTTATTTTTTACTGTAACCTTACTACTTCCATTTTACCTGTTTTTATTGATCTTACGGAGACTGTTGGCTCTCTTCCTATAAAAAGCAGTTTGCTCTGGCCATGGTTTATATGCCATTTCTCCCTATGACCTTGCTCCATAGGTCATTTAATAATTAATTTTAAAAATTGGTTTCAAATGGAATCCTAAAAAATAGTAAATTGCTCAGTGTATTCAAACAAAACATAAATATATATTAATTTACTTTTAAAAATTTATTTATTTATTTCTAAGGCTGCCCCTGTGGTATATGGAAGTTCCCCAGTTAGGGGTCGAATCAGAGCTGCAGATGCCAGCCTAGACCACAGCCACAGCAACGCCAGATCCGAGCCACGTCTGCAAACTACCCCACAGCTCACGGATCCTTAACCCACTGAACAAGGGCAGGGGTCAAACCTGCATCCTCATGGACGCTATGTCAGGTTCTTAACTTTCTGAGCCACAACGGGAACTCCTGTATATTAATTTTCAAATATTTTCGGTGTAAGAACAGTGTCTTTTTGTTAAGTGTGAATCATTTGATTGGCATTCCTCACTGTCCTTGCATAAACTCTACCAAAAATGCATTATTCTTCATTTCCAGTTTCAGTTCCTTTACAGTAGAGCAGGAACATTCCAGACACACATAAGTAATCTGAACTAAGAAGCCTTCTGAATCTCCATAATTCATTTCTCAGTCTTCTATAACAGTGTTTTTTTCCTTTGGCTTTTTAGTAGCTGTCTTTTTAAAAGTATTCCCAAGGCAGTTTACCTAAACAACAGATCATTCTTTTTGCATACATTTAATCAGGAATATTTAAACTACATGAAAATGAGTGTGATAGGCATAAACAGGTTTTGGAACAAAAAGACATGACTCTTGGTGAATATATAGCTCAACTGGTTGAGGGAGAAATGTGGAAATACATTAGAAAAGAGTCTGCCAGCTTGAGTGTAACCATCAACCAGTTTGTTTCACATAGGAGAGTTCTCATGGAGAGATAGGTAAGGGGCTCAGTGTTCTGGTTTCTCTTGTGTTAAAAACGCACCCCTCTGTGGCTCAGTCCCGTCTGCTGCGTTAGCTCTCCTTGTTTTCACAGCCATCTCTGTGTATTTCTCCCATCCCCAGTTCTTCACCTTCCCCAAAGCCCTCAGGCATAGTAATCTGACTTCCACCCTTAGCAGCCCGCTGACACTGCCTTTGCCAGGATCATTAATGGCATTCCTCTTGCTCAATTCAACAGAGGCTCTTCCATCTTTCTTGAGGTTTTCACATCATTTCATACTGTGAGTCACTCCCTCCCTTTTTCAGTGCTTGCTTTTCACAATTCCTAGAAACCACCCTACTTGGTTTTCCTTCTTGTCTCTTTGATTAAAATAGAGTTAGAGGAGTTCCCATTGTGACTCTACAGTAATGAACCTGACTGGCCTTGCTCAGTGGGTTAAGGATCCGGCATTGCTGTGAGCTGTGGTATAGGTTGCAGATTTGGCTCAGATCTGGCATTGCTGTGGCTATGGCATGGGCTGGCAGATGCAGCTCTGATTCGACCCCTAGCCTGGGAAATTCTGTATGCTGCAGGTGTGGCCCTAAAAAGAAAAAAAAAATTTAAATAAATAAGTAAACTAGAATTAGAGCTCAGTTGTTCTTCTAACTCTGCAAATTCCCTTGGGCCGGCTCAACCACCTATATAACTCCAGTTAGCATCTGATATTAATGATTTATTATTACATTTGCCACAGCCATTTCAGACTTGGCATAAATTGCCTTGAAAATTGAATTCCCCCCCCCCGCCCCGAGCCCGAGAGCCTCCTCCTTTGTCTAAGTTCTCTGCTGTAGCCGTGGTGCCCCTGTCCATCCCTCCAGTTCCAAGACAGAAGCCTGGACATCATCCTTAAGTCTCTCATCTCCTCTAGACATCTGGTCAGTAGACATCAAGTCATAGTGAGTCTATTTGCTGAATAATTCTCTTTTTTTTTTTTTTTTTTTTTTGTCTTTTTGCCTTTATGTAGAGCCACACCCGCGGCATATGGAAGGTTCCCAGGCTAGGGGTCCAACAGGAGCTATAGCTGCTGGCCTTCGCCACAGCCACAGCAACGCGGGATCTGAGCCGCGTCTGCAACCTACACCACAGCTCATGGCAATGCCGGATCCTTAACCCACTGAGCAAGGCCAGGGATCGAACCCGCAACCTCATGGTTCTTAGTTAACCACTGAGCCACAACGGGAACTCCTGAATAATTCTTAAATCACTCAATTTCCTCCTATTTCCTAGTTAGCCTTACCGTATGATACCCCAATTACAGTGTCCCTCTGGAATGATCCCTCTTTTCTAAACATTTCACCTCATTACAATTTTGAGTAATTTCTTTATAAATCATGTCTTTTCTCATCTCTCCCCTGATTAAAACGCTTCAGTGGCTCTCTCGTTGCCTTCAGAGAAAGTTTGAACTCTTAAATGATTCCCACTGTTCTTCACTCTCTAGTCTCTACTTAGACATTGTTTCCTTTTCAGGCTTGTTTTCCATTATAGCCTTTGACCTTTGGATATTCTCTGCATATTGTTCAGATCTGGGTCTTCTAGACAGTCTTGCTTTCCGTGGTCTTTCAGAGTTTTCCCTGGTTACTATAGCACTCATCTCAGTGTAGTACAATAGACAGTTTATCAATTTGCCATCTCTCTACTATTATAAATAGCAGAGTCCCAGTCAGTTTACCTTTTTATCCTTGGTGCTTGTCACAGTCACCAGATACAGAGTGTGCTCATAAATATTTGTTGAACAAATGACATTAAACAAATCAATTAATCTCTCTGAGTCTCAATTGCATCATCTGTTAAAAGGGAGTACTGTCCTGCCTGTATTGGGGTCTTGCAAGATAATAGGAATTAAGTTTAGCATTATGGTTCTGGATCTGTATTACCTGGTTTTTAATCCTAGCTCATACCATATAGCTAACTGTGTGACCTTGGGCAAATTGCTTAACTTCTCTGTGTTTTGTTTACCTTTTTGGTAAAATGAAAATAGCTATAGTATCTTCCTCAAGGGGTGGTTGTAAGGACTAAGTTAATTAATGAAAAAAAATTTAGTACAATGACCAAATATAATAAAAGTCAGCTATTAATTATATTTTTATTTATGAGTTTTATGATTATATATTGTAATAATTATATAATAAAAATATATACACCCTCACTTGCACTATCAATTTTTAGTTTCAGTGTTTTAAGATGTTTTAAGGGAGTAAAGGATTGGTATCACTTTTTTTTTTTTTTTAATCTTTTTAGGGCCACACTTATGGCATATGAAAGTTCCCAGGCTAGGGGTTGAATCAGAGCTATAGCTGCTGGCTGATGCCACAGCCACAGCAACACCAGATCTGAGCCACATCTGTAACCTACACCACAGCTCACAGCAATTCCAGATCCTTAACCCACTGAGGGAGGCCAGGGATTGAACCCACATCCTTATGGTTACTAGTAGGGTTCATTACTGCTGAGCCAAACGGGAACTCCTGGTATCATTATTCTTAATTATTTTCTATATCTATTAGAATAATGCCATATCTATACCAGTTTATTTTCCAAGTCTTAAATTCAAATTGGCATAGTTGATTTACATGAAATTTTGGTAAAATATTTTTTAAATCATTGTTCAACATAAAGAGAATTTTGAAAGTGTTTCCTTGCTGAATCTCAAAACATTTTTTGAGTCTATCTACTTAGTAGTGGACATTAGCAGAGGAAAAATGTTTAAAGAAAGATTACTGATTTAATTTATGAAGGGCAGTTATTATGTCTTTGACATCTATTTATCCATATGATTTAATTACATAAACAATTCAGTGTTCAGAAAGTCCAAGTTCCATTCATTCTATAGCTGTTCCCTCAACAAAAAAAGAAAACACAAGAGCATTCAGTTTTGTGCTTAAGTAGTCACTGGAAAGAAATTTGCTCAAATTTATTAAACAGTTCTTTTTAATTTAAACTTTAATTAGATATTACACATCTGTGGGTTTTTTGTTTTTTATTTATTTATTTATTTATTTATTTATTTATTTATTTTGTATTTTTAGGGCACCATCCATAGAAGTTCCCAGGCCAGGGGTTGAATCGGAGCTGCAGCTGCTGACCTACACCACAGCCCCGGAAACACTGGATCCAGGCTGCATCTGTGACCTACACCACAGCTCCCAGCAACGCCAGATCCTTAACCCACTGAGCGAGGCCAGGGATATTACCCGTGTCCTCATGGATACTCGTTGGTTTCGTTACCACTGAGCTACAACAAAACTCCCAATATTACACATTCGTGTTGACTTTGGACCAACAAAAATGTCTAATTTTTATCCTTTTTCTGATTCTTCTTAGGGTTGGTGGTTCCAGGATTTTATTGAGAATGACTTTAGGGAGAGAAGTGATGTCTCCTCTTCAGGCAATGTCTTCCTATACTGTGGCTGGCAGAAATGTTTTAAGATGGGATCTTTCACCAGAGCAAATTAAAACAAGAACTGAGGAGCTGATTGCACAGACCAAACAGGTGTATGATGATATTGGTATGCTTGACATTGAAGAGGTAACTTACGAAAACTGTTTGCAGGCACTGGCAGATGTGGAAGTGAAGTATATAGGTGAGTAGGGTGCAAAAGCACATCATTATTTCGTTTTGTGGGCATCATAAACCATTTTATGCCTTCTGTATTGGCAATTCATTTGCCAATTTTACAAGATATTGATTTTTACTTAATGATTTGTAACTGCTTAATGATTAATGATTATAATTGCTTAGAATTATATTATCCAAGATTAAAAATTTTTTATTATGTGGCAAAGGTGCTGGTTTCTGGAGAACAATATATATCAAAACTTTTAATAGCCATAAAAAAAATAATGCCATATTAGCAACATAGATGGAACTGGAGATTCTCATACTAAGTCAAGGAAGTCAGAAAGAGAAAAACAAATAGCACATGATATCACTTATGTGTGGAATCTAAAATAGGGCACAGATGAGCCTATCTACAGAACAGAAACAAAGTCATGGACATAGAGAACAGACTTGTGGTTGCCAAGGGGGAGGGGGAGGGTGTGGGATGTACTGGAGTTTGGGGTTAGTAGATGCAAACTATTACATTTAGAATGGATAAGCAGTGAGCCTGCTGTATAAGCATGGGGAACTATAACCAGTCACTTGTGATAGAGCATAATGGAAGATAATATGAGGAAAAGAATGTGTATATCTATAGCTCGGTCACTTTGCTGTACAGCAGAAATTGACAGAACATTGTAAATCAACCTTAGTTAAAAAAAATTTTTAATTGCTATAAAATGTATACCCTGATGACATCTGCTTTCTGGAGAGCAATACATATCAAAACTTTTATGAAGTTCATACCCTAGCTCAGTAATTAATTGTACATCTAGACATTTACATAATCTAAGGAAATATTCAGGTATAGGAAAAATCACATATAAATTTATGTATAAACATTGTATAAATTTATCATAGCAGAAACTTGGAAATAACCTGTAATTGTCAACCAGTAGAATAGCTAAATTATGATACATTTACTTTTTGTAACATAATGTAGTCATTAAAGACAAAGAAATATGGATTTCCCTGGTGGCTCAGTGGATTAAGGATCCAGCATTATCACTGCTATGGCTCAGGTCACTTCTGTGGTGCAAGTTCAGTCCCTGGCCCTGGAACTTCTGCATGCCGTGGGTGTGGTAAAAAAGGAAAAGAACAGGAAGAAAACAAATTTTAATAATGACCAATATCTTGGGTACTAGGTTTATAGTTGATTTTTAATTTACTTTTTATGCTTTTCTCTATTTTCCATATTTCCTACACTAAAAATATATTATTTTTATAATATAAATATTAGACCCTTTGGTTATAAAGAATGAAGATTCACACCAGTTACCTCAAAGGACTGGATATATTTTGTAGGATGATCATGACTAAACAAACTTGACTGTTTATCCAGGCTTCATAGGAACATAAGCTATCTGTAGAACTGAATATCATAAACATCTGTATGTATTCTGAAATTTCCAGAATCCTGATCTAGTTATCTCTTTACCGCACCAAGAGTTCACTACCCTATTCCCCTCCCATGATAGGGACTTAGTTACTTTCTCTTACTTCTTCATTTAGTTTTAGTTTCTGCCTCTTGCTACCTACTGCTTCGCTCTCATTAAATTGTGTTTTGTTTTGTTTGCTTTTTAGGGCCATACTTGTAGCATATGGAGGTTCCCAGGCTAGGGGTTGAATCAGAGCTGCAGCTGCCAGCCTATACCACAGCCACAGCAACATGGGATCCAACCTGAGTATGCAACCTATAGCATAGCTCATGGCAACGCCAGATCCTTAACCCACTGAGCAAGGCCAGGGATCAAACCAGCATACTCATAGATTCTAGTCAGATTGGTTTCCACTGCACGACGAAGGAAACTCCCTGGCCATTAAATCTTATTATGAGCCTTGACTTTAAATTCTTAAAAAAAAAAAAAAAAAACTGTGGGAGTTCCCATTGTGGTGCAGCGGTTAACGAATCTGACTACGAAACATGAGGTTGTGGGTGCGATCCCTGGCCTTGCTCAGTGGGTTAACGATCTGGCATTGCCATGAGCTGTGGCGTAGGTCGCAGAAGCGGCTCAGATCCTGCGTTGCTGTGACTGTGGCGTAGGCCGGCAGCTGTAGCTCTGATTAGACCCCTAGCCTGGGAACCTCCACATGCCACGGGTACAGCCCTAAAATGACACACACAAAAAAAAAGGTTGGTCTTGCAGTCAGAGTCAAAGTTGGTCCCCATTCAGCAGATCTTTCCCAGCTGGCAATTTAATATGTATCTCCCACACTTGTGTGTGATTTGTTCTTGGTTCGCGTACTCACTTCTTCACTCGCTTAGGGCTAAGACAGTGTGCCATCCTGCTAGCTTATGCTTTTAACATATACCAAAATCAGTGGAGAAAAAAAATCTTTTTAAACATAATTATCTTAAATGCTGTTACTACTCAATCATATCTCTTTTAAATATACCTTTAGTTTTGTGGTATTTGTTCTTGCTCTCCTACAAGTTTATCTTTGTGAGTGAATCATAAAAATGAGTTTGAGAAAAGATTTTGATTTTTTTTTTTTTTTTTTTTTTTTTTTTTTTTTTTTTTTTTTTTTTTTTTTTTTTTTTTTGCTTTTTAGGACCACACCCGCAGCATATGGAAGTTCCCAGGCTAGGGGTCCAATCGGAGCTACAGCTGCTGGCCTACACCACGGTCACAGCAACGCCAGATCTGAGCCACATCTGCAACGTACACCACAGCTCATGGCAGCACTGGATCCTTAACCCACTGAGCAAGGCCAGGGATCGAACCTGCAACCTCATCTTTCCTATTTGGGTTTGTTTTCGCTGCGCCATGATGGGAGCTCCGAAAATAGATTTTTAAAGACGAACTTTCTCTTATCTGTGTATGTTCTCAGAATTCATTCTGCCTCCTGCAATAGCTGTTAAAACCCCCTTTGTCTAGTGTCAGGTACTGAGCATCGGTGTTGTTTATAGCTTGACCGTGAGAACATAAGTCTGGTTCCAGATCTTTGTGGCAAAGTAAGGAAGGAAATGGTTTTCAGTATTATCGTTTAAGAATATGTTTCCACTTTTAGACTCCTGCATTTTGTTCTGATCATTTAAGTTCTTGAGCAATTTGATCCTTCGTATTATCTTTTTTAGCTAATTTTAAAAAGTAAACAGAAATTGTAACTCTATATTTAACGCCCTTAAACAAGTGCTATATGTATTAAATTGTATATCTTATGTTCCATTCTTTCTTTAATCAAAGGACAAAAAAAGATATATTAAATCAAATCCTAAAATAATTATCTAACTTTTAAAAAGAGACTTTTGAATTTATTCAGAGTTTTTTTTTTTTTTTTTTGCTTTTTAGGGCCACACCCGCAGCATATGGAGGGTCCCAGGCTAGGGGTCTAATCAGAGCTACAGCTGCTGACCTATGCCACAACTACAGCCATCCCAGATCCTTAACCCACTGGGCAAGGCCAGGGATCGAACCTACAACCTCATTGTTCCTAATCAGATTTGTTTCTGCTGTGCCATGACGGGAACTCCTGAATTTATTCAGATTTTTGTGGCAGTTTTTTTACATTGTACAGTGTTGTAAGAAGACTCATGTACCTTGTTTAGTTGGACAATTTCATGGTATATAAAGGTTAGCTTTACTGCCTACCGTATATCACATGTAAATTTTACCTGTTTACAATACCTTCAGTGTTCTAAAGATAAAAATATATTCATTGTCACAGCATAATCACAACTGTCACTATAGGCCATACTGATTTTTTCCTATAGTGTGATTATTTCACTGATACCAGAAACAAATGTATGAAAAATCCAACAACCAACTTTTTTTTTATAATGATTTTTATTTTTTCCGTCATAGCTGGTTTACAGTGTTCTATCAATTTTCTACTATACAGCAAGGTGACCCAGTCACATACATGTATACATTCTCTTTTCTCACATTATCATGCTCCATCATAAGTGACTAGATATAGTTCCCAGTGCTATACTGTAAGATCTCATTGCTTATCCATTCCAAAGGCAATAGTTTGCATCTATTAACCCCAAATTCCCAGTCCATCCCATTCCCTCCCCCTTCCCCTTTGGCAACCACAAGTCTGTTCTCCATGTCCGTGATTTCCTTTTCTGTTGAAAGGTTCATTTGTGCTGTATATTAGATTCCAGATATAAGTGATATCATATGGTATTTGTCTTTCTCTTTCTGACTTACTTCACTTAGTATGAGAGTCTCTAGTTCCATCCATGTTGCTGAAAATGGTATTATTTTGTTCTTTTTTTATGGCTGAGTAGTATTCCATTGCCAACAACCAACTTTAACGTGTTAAAGTGAGAGCAGATGACATCACCACCATCATTTAACACGAGTAGTCACAATATTCAGCTGCTTCCTGAATATGTCCACTGAGACTTCTGAGAATCTTCTGAAATTATAGGCAGCCTTTTATATTTCCATGAATATTTGCATTTGGGGGAGGGTCCACAGCTTTGACTAAATTTCCTGAGGATTCTGTCATAAAGGTTAAGAATTTTTGTAAGCAAACCCCATTCCACTAAATTGGTCTGTTTATTTCTTAAACATCTCTGTGTTTTCCAGTCCCCATTCTTGGGGTCTGCTTCTCTGTCCCTGACGAGCTCATCCTCTTGCCCTGCCCATCCTCCAAGGTCCATCCTTCTCCAGGAGGCATGGCACAGTGCTCCAGCCCTTGGTATTACTGCTTTTGAGTGACTGTCCCATTCATTTGACAGCTAAGCTGCTCTGTCCTGTATTGTTCTTTATCTTTTTATGTACTTTTTCTTTCTGTTTTTTTTTTTTTCGCTTTTTTGGGCTGCACCTGCAGCATGTGGAAGTTCCTAGGCTAGCGGGTGAACTGGAGCTGCAGCCTCTGGCCACAGCCACAGCCACAGCAACACAGGATCTGAGCCAAATCTGCAACCTACACCACAGCTCACGGCAACGCTGGATCCTTAACCCATTGAGTGAGGGCAGGGATCAAACCTGCATCCTCGTGGTTACTTGTCGAGTTTGTAACCTGCTGAGCCACAATGGGAATCTCCCTCGTGTATTTTTTCATACCCCCAACTCCAAGACAATAAGATGCCTCAGTATAAAAACTGCATCTTTCTTCCCCTACATTCCCAGTTAATAAACTGCACCCTGACATGCTTCAATAAGTGCTCAGTACACACCCTATTGTTCCTAATAATGCCAAGTTATAGCCAAGTCCTGCATTAGATGTTGTTTCTTGATAACCTTAGGAGCCTTTACAGAAAGTTTAAAATGAAAAACTTTCAATCATTTATCTAGGTATGAGGTATTTTTCTTATTACTGGTATGATGAGTCCATGTGGTTTTTCCTCTATTAACAGTGGAACGAACCATGCTAGACTTTCCCCAGCACGTCTCCTCTGATAGAGAAGTACGAGCAGCAAGTACAGAAGCAGACAAGAGACTTTCTCGTTTTGATATTGAGATGAGCATGAGAGAAGATATCTTTCTAAGAATTGTCCGTTTAAAGGTAAGTGATGTTTTAAATCTCTTTAGAAGGAAAAAAACTGACAGTAAGAGTAAAAACCTTTTACCGATGTTAAAAAGTATTTGAGGAGTTTCCTCTGTGGCATAGCCGGTTAAGGATCCACTGTTGTATCTGCAGCAGTGCAAGTTCAATCCCTGGCCCAGCAAAATAGGTTAAGGATCTGGCACTGCCGCAGCTGTGGTGTAGGTGGCAGCTGTGGCTTGGATTCAGTCCCTGGCCTGGGAACTTCATATGCAGCGGGTACAATCAGAAAAAAAAAAGTACTTGAATATTCCTAGATTTTGTTTCTAATTATTATAGTAATGAGCACAGCTTAGTATTATATGATGTTATATCACTTAGGTTTATGTTCAGTTAGTAATTACATTCACTTAAAATTAAGGCTGAGCTTAAAACAGTGTATATCTACAAATCTAAGCCTTTTTTAAGCATTGCGAACTTGATGGTTTAATGTAAAAACCTCTTGGAATTTTCAAAATATTGCATGGTTTATATTAGATCAGATCAAGTAGAAGGAAATGGAATCAAGTTATCTATAAATACCATGTCGTTTTGGCCAAAATACTGATCACATTCTATTGATGTTTCATGCTGGAGACATTCCTGTCTGTCATCCTTACGTCTTTTAGGACTCATAGAAATTATGGATAATGAATGTTCTTAAGGGGATCCGCCTTGAGTGTTTCTGGTCTTTTCATCACCAATGTTAATTTGCTTCCTAACATTTTCATGTCTTTGCTTTGAATTTTTATTTTCATCACACTCAGCAGTTTGTTTGGAAAACAACCAGTGTTTTACAGTCCTAGGCATTTTTGTTTAATTTTGTATGTTGTATGTGCAAAAAAATCTCAAAATTGTGCTCCTTTTAGCAAATCGTGATGGGAGTTGAAATAAAAGCAGTTTTGTTTCAAACGTTTTATTTATAAGTCACTTTAGAATATGTAACAAGACTTTTAGACACATAAGATGTACCTGCTGTCTACATTCTCAAGTCAGACATTTTTCACCCTTTAATTTGTATTCATCTATGTGCTTCATAATTTTCCATCTCTGACACTATAAAAAATAGTGTAAATTAAAACAATGATATGATTATTAAATTGTTCTCTTTTCACATTTGACCCCAGTGTTATTCTGAGCAATTCAAACCATGTCCCTTTATAGTCTGCTTTTTTTTTTTTTTTGGTTTTAACTCAGTTAATTTTATTGTATTTAGAGTTGTACTGTGCTAATCACAACGCAATTTTACAGCATTTCCATCCCTCCCCCCACAACCTGTCTCCTTTGGTAGTCATAAGTTTTTCAAAGTCTGTGAGTCAGTACCTGTTCTGCAATAAGTTCATTGTGTCCTTTTTTTAGATTCCACATATAAGTGGTAATGTGACATTTGTGTCTCACTGTCTGGCTAACTTCACTTAGCATGATAATTTGTAGGTCCATCCATGTGGCTGCAAATGCCATTATTTCATTCCTTTTTGTGGATGAGTAATATTCCACTGTGTATTTATACCACATAGTCTTTATCCATTTTTGTTGATGGACATTTAGGTTGCTTCCATGTCTTAGCTATTGTATATAGTGCTGCCATGAACGTTGGATTACATGTATTTTTTCAAGTCATGGTTTTCCCTGGATAGTGCCCAGGAGTGGGATTGCTGGATGGTAATTCTTGTTTTAGTTTTTTGAGGAATGGTAATTCTTGTTTTAGTTTTTTGAGGAATCTGCATACTGTTTTCCATACTGGTTGCACCAATTTACATTCCCACCAAGAGTTTAAGAGGCTTCCCTTTTCTCCACGCCTTCTCCAGCATTTGCTTTGCAGACTTTTTGATTACAGTCATTCTGGCCGATCTAAGGTGGTACCTTGTAGTAGTTTTGATTCACATTTCTCTAATAATTAGTGATGTTGAAGGTGTTTTTTGCCATCTGTATGTCTTCTTTGGAGAATTGTCTGTTTAGATCTTCTGCCCATTTTTTGATGAGGTTGTTTATTTATTTATTTATTTATTTTTTGTTATTGAGCTTCAGGAGGTATTTATATATTTTAGAGATTAATCCCTTGTAAGTCGCTTCATTTGCAAATATTTTCTCCCATTCTGTGGTTGTCTTTTCATTTTGTTAGGGCTTCTTTTGCTGTGTAAAAACTTTTGAGTTGTATTAGGTCCCATTTGTTTATTTTTGTTTTTATTGTCGTTACTCTAGGAGGTGAGTCTGAAAAGGTATTGCTGTGGTTTATGTTGGAGAGTGCTCAGCCTATGTTTTCCTCCAAGAGTTTTATAATATCCAGTCTTATATTTGTCTTTAATCTGTTTTGAGTTTATTTTTGTGTATGGTGTTAAGGAGCATTCTGGTTTCATTCTTTTACATTTAGCTGTCCAGTTTTCCCAGCACCATTTGTTAAATAAACTGTCTTTTCTCCATTGTATATTCTTGCCTCCTTTATCATAGATTAGTTGACTGTAGATCTGTGGGTTTAATTCTGGGCTTTCTATCCAATTCTACTGATCTATATTTCTTTTGTACCAGTACCATACTGTTTTGATGTCTGTAACTTTGTAGTATAGTCTGAAGCCAGGGAGCCTGATTTCTCCAGTTCCATATTTCTTTCTTAGGATGGTTTTGGCTGGTCTGGGTCTTTTGTGCTTCTAAACAAATTTTAAAATATTTTGTTCTAGTTCTGTGAAAAATGTCCTTGATAATTTGATGGGGATTGCATTGAATCTGTAGATCACCTTGGGTAGTATAGTCACAATATTGACACTTCTAGTCCAAGAGCATGGTGTATCTTTCCATCAAATTGTGTCATCTTTGATTTTTTTTTTTTTTTTTTGCTTTTTTAGGGCCTCACTTGTGGTACATGGAAGTTCCCAGGCTAGGGGTCTAATCAGAACTACAGCTCCCAGCCTGTGCCACAGTAGTATGAGATCTGAGCTGCATCTGTGCCGTACACCACAGCTCAGGGCAATGCCAGATCCTTAACCCACCGAGAGAGGTCTGGAGTCAAACCTTTATCGTCATGTATCCTAGTCGGGTTCGTTACCAGTGAGCCATGACAGAAATTCGGCATCTTTGATATCTTTCATTGACTAGTAGTTTTCAGACTACAAGTCTTTTGTCTCTTTAGTTAGGTTTATTCCTAGGTATTTTATTCTTTTTGATGTGATGGTAAATAGGATTGTTTCCCTAATTTCTCTTTCTGGTCTTTCATTGTTAGTAAATAGAAATGTAGTCGATTTTGTATCCTGCAAGTTTACCAAATTCGATGAGCTCTAAAAGTTTTCTGGTAGCATCTTTAGGATTTGCTTGGTATAGTATCATGTCGTCTGCAAACAGTGATAGTTTTACTTCTTCTTTTCCAATTTGGAATCCTTTTATTTCTTTTTCTTCTCTGATAGCTGTGGCTAGGACTTCCAAAATTGTGTTGAATGGTAGTGGCAAGAGTGGACATCCTTGTCTTGTTCCTGATCTCAGCAGGAATTCTTTCAGCTTGTCACCGTTCAGAATGATGTGAGCTGTGGGTTTGTCATATATGGTCTTTATTATGATGAGGTAAGTTCCCTCTATGCCCACTTTCTGGAGGGTTTTTATCAGAAATGGGTGTTGGATTTTGTCAAAAGCTTTTTCTGCATCTATTGAGAGAATCATATGGTTTTTATTCTTTCGTTTGTTAATGTGGTATATCACACTGACAGACTTGCAGATACTGAAAAATCCTTGCATCCGTGGGATAAATTCCACTTGATCATGATGTACAATCCTCTCAATGTATTGCTGAATTTGTTTTTCTGTCCTTTTCTCTCTCTCTTCTCCTCCTGGCACCCATATAATATGGATGTTGGTGTGTTTAACGTTGTCTCAGAGTTCTCTTAGACTGTCTTCATTTCTTTTCAATCTTTTTTCTCTTTTCTGTTCCATATCAGTGATTTCCACTAGTTTGTCTTCCACCTTGCGTATTCGTTCTTCTGCCTCCTGTTTTCTGCTGTTGGTTGCTTCTAGTGAATATTTTATTTCAGTTACTGTATTTTGCATCTCTGCTTGCTTATTCCTTAAATCTTCTATTTCTCTGCTCTGTGTTTTTTGTAATTTATTGATCTTTGCCTCCACTTTCTCTCTAGGATCTCGAATTATCTCCTATCAGCAGTCTAAAGTCTTTTTCATGGAGGTTGGTAATCTCCAGATCACTTAGCTGTTTTTCTGGGTTTTTTTTTTTTCTTGTTCCCTTGTCTGAGTCACAATTCTCTGCCTTTTCATTTTGTATGGATTTTTAGTGTGGTCTACTTTTTGCAGACAGCAGGGTTGTAGCATCTCTTGCTTCGGATATCTGCCCGCCTTGTGACTGAAGTTGGTATGCGGGCTTGCTGCAGGCTTCCTGATGGGAGGGACTGATGCCTGCCCACTGGTAGGTATAGCTGATTTTTATCTCTCTGGTGGGTAGGGCTTTCTCTCTAGGTGAGATTAGAGGGGGCTGTGTGCCTAGGAGGTCTTTAGGCCAAAAGCTGTTTGCTGATGAGTGAGGAATTGTTCCCACCACATTATTGTTTGGCCTGGAGCTTCTCAGTCCTGATGGGTGGGGCCAGATTTTTTCCAATTGGCAACCTCTAGAGGAGTACACACTGATGATTATTCCCAAGACCTTTACCTCCAATGTCCTTCCCCCACAATGAGCCACAGTCACCCCCTGTTTTCCTAGGAGATCCTCCAAGAACTGCAGTCAGGTGTGACCCAGATTCCTATGGAGTCTCTGCTTTGCCCTGGGACCCAGTGCACATGAATGCCCATGTGTGCCTTTCAAGAATGGAGTCTCTGATTCCCCCAGCTCTGTGGAGCTCCTGCACACAAGCTCCACTGGCCCTCAAAGCCAAATGTTCTAGGGGCTCCTCCTCCCAATGCCAGATCCCCAGGCATGGGAACCCAACATGGTGCTCAGAACTCTTACTCCTGTGGGCGAGCCTCTGTGATACAGTTGCTTTCCAGTCTGTGGGCTGCCCCCCGCCCCAGGAGAGTAAGGGATTGCTTATATTTTGTAATCGCCCCTCCTTCCGTCTCTATGTGGTCTCCTCTTTGTCTCCTGGAGTAGGATATCTTTTTCTTTAGATTACAGTCTATTTGGTTGAAGGTTGTTCAGCAGTTGGTTGTAGTATTGTTGCTTTTATGAGAGAAGGTGAGCTCCAGTCTTTCTTAATCCCTGCCATCTTAATCCCCTAGTCTCCTATTTTTATTTCATCCCGAAATAATCTAATTTCTTTTCCATCTGGATGTTATATAAGTACTTTAGAACTTTTCCCCAGTATGTTTAATTTCCTTTGATTAATTCTTTTTGTCCTGACATTTAAGTTCTCATTTGGGATTTTCTAGCCTCAAAAAGATATTGCTATCTTAATATTATTAATTAAGTCTAATTTTTTAGTTACTGTTTCACTGTCTCTGATTCTTATAAATCTTATCAAGGTAAGAGAGGTTTGTCACTTTAAATTTCTCTGTTTACTTTTAAATTTTGTATATATTGAGCTTTGATCCCACTAAATTTGGGAATAAATCGCTACCTGTATAGTAGACTAGACAGGCCTAGCATAGTGTAAGTGACCTGATAAACATGAGGACATTCATCAGATTTGTTTGTTTATTTGAGCTGGTCCACTTCAGCGTTTTATTATATTAATTTACAACAATTCAGATTTGGTTCCATAATTTTTCCTCTTTCCAAAGGAGTTTATTCTCATACATGTGGTTTATTGTGTGAACGCTTTTACTGTCATTTACAATGTTAAGGCTACATCATAATAATAAAAAATAACTGTTGTGTTTTTTTATGCATTGGAGCCTATTTGGTGAATTTAAATAACTTTCCTGACAAATAATTATATATTTTATTTTTTATTTTTTATTTTTTATTTTTTGTCTTTTTGCCTTTATGTAGAGCCGCACCCGCGGCATATGGAGGTTCCCAGGCTAGGGGTCTAACAGGAGCTGTAGCTGCCGGCCTTCGCCACAGCCACAGCAACGCGGGATCCGAGCCGCGTCTGCAACCTTCACCACAGCTCACGGCAACAACCTTCACAACAGCTCACGGCAATGCCGGATCCTTAACCCACTGAGCAAGGCCAGGGATCGAACCCGCAACCTCGTGGTTCTTAGTCGGATTCGTTAACCACTGAGCCACGAAGGGAACTCCTGACAAATAATTATATTTTTTAGTCAATAGTTTAAAAAAATCTAGAACTGTCGGTATCAGTGTTCTGCTAGAGTTGGATACTATAATAGATGATAAATCTCATTCCATTCATACCTAAAAGACAAAGTTAGATTTATCTAAATCTTTTATTTTTCTCTGTAACACCATAAGTAAAATAGGGCACTTATGATGTAATATTTAAGCCTTCATGAGGCTGAGTAATAATAGGATTTTAAATTTATGTCGAGTCATCAATTTCAGGCATCTTCTGCTAAAATGAGGATGCTCATGTTGAGGTCTCAAGATACCACCAATATATACAATAATCGAATATATATGTATTTATTTTACGGCCACACTCATGGCATAATGGAAGTTCCCAGGCCAGGGATTGAATCTGAGCCACAGCTGCGGCAACGCCAGATATTTCAACCCACTGTGCCGGGCCAGGGATTGACTGGTCTCAGAAGTCATATAGCATCTCTTCCACAATACTATATAGGTTGACTAGTCATTGTGATCTGCCCAGATTCAAGGAATAGCCCATCTTAGTCTATGGAGCATCAAGTAATTTGCAGTCATGTTTCAAAACCTTTAAAAATAAGCAATCGTTGACTAACCAGATGGAGAAAATCATAGTAAAACATGAGACTAACCAGTGTGCTCTAGTCTTCCTACCTGCTTCCCAAGTGTGGCTAGTAATACTACTTTACATTTGTATAGCAGTAAGGTCATCTAATTTAACTTCTGTAACAATCTTATGAGGTATCCTTTTTTATAAGTGGAGAAATTAAGGCTTAGAAATATTAATTTTCTAAGAGCCATAGAAGTGGCTGGGAAATGCTTGCCAGAAATCATGTATACTTTACATTAAAACCCTCAAGGGAGGGCTGTGCCGTGTTTGATTCTATTTTGCATCTTTGGCAGAGTGCCTGGTACAAAGTACAGTAAACATTTAGGAAATGTTCATCAAACTAAACTGAGAAACGGTAACAGATCCAAAAAACAGGCCTTCAGTCAATGGTGCTAGGACATGGGCTATCCATGTGGAGGGGGAAACTGGCTTGCTTCCTTACAACCAAATGAAAAACAATTCCTAATGGATTAAAGTCTTAAAGACCTAAACTTTAAAGCTTTTGGAAGTTTATGTAGAAGTAGACCTTTGTGACATCTGTGCAGAAAAGTATTTCTTAAACAAGACACGAAAAGTGCTAACTCTAAAATATAAGGCCGATAAACATGACTACATTGAAATAGAGAACTTTTGTTTATAAAAAAAGTGAAAAGACACATAACAAAAAAATACTCAGATACTAAAAAAAGAAATTTGCGAAACATGAAACCAGCAAAGCATTAGTACTTAGTATGAAGAGCTACTGTAATCAATACAAAGGCAAATATCCCAATTAAAAAATAGGCAAATGACTTGAAAGGTATTTCAGATGAAACACCAATGGCACTTAAACATACGAAGACATTTAACCTCTTTAAATCATGGAATTGCAAATAAAGGCTATAATAAATTATCGTTTCTCACTCACCAGCGATCCTGATAATGCAGAAGTGTCTGTGTCCATGTGACTTGAAGGAATGTTTGTACACTACCAGTAAAGGTGTTAATTGATTTTTAAGATAATGTCAGTGACTAATTTGGAGAAAGATCTAGTATTATGAAATTGGATCTTTCATACCAGTAACTTGGCATATTCTCCCCACCCCCAAGTCAGCATTTACCTAGAAATATATTTGCAATTGTGCTCAAGTGAAATTGGACATGTATTCATAGCAACATTATCTATAATAGTAAAACACTGAAACAACTCGTTTCTTCAGTAGGAAAAAAGATAAATAAATTGTAGTATATTTATAATGGAATATTTTATAGCAGTGAAGGAAATAAACTGCAGCAGCATGGTTGAATAGTAACAACAAAGAGGGAAAAAAGTTGCAGAACACTGCATACAACACGATGTCACTTAAAAAAGGAGTTCCCTGGCATAGCAGGTTAAGGATCCACCATTGTCACTTGCTGTGGCCTGGGTTTGATCCCCGGCCCAGGAACTTCTGTATGCCTTGGGTGTGGCAAAAAAAAAAAAAAAAATCCAAAAGGAGCGGAATTAAACAATGTATAAGTGTCAAAACAAAGAAAATGTTTAACAAGATTCAAGAGAGTGTTACTTGTTGCATAGGGAAAGGCAATAATGTTTTAATACTTTATTTCATAAAACTGAGTGGATTTAACCTGTCCTCATAACATACATAGGTAGTTATATTCGTTTGTAAATTTCAGATATTACATAAAAATATACATTTGGTGTATCCTTAATTCTACCAAAAGAAAAAAAAAGAAAAAGAAATGAAAACATCCCTTTAGCCAAAAAATACCCAGGTATCAAAAGCTAGCAGCTGTGACCTCAAGTCTTGGTTTTCCATCTCTTGACAAAGGCTTATCAATCATTGACTAAAAAGCCAGCAAAGATCAAAAAAATTTTCATGGATACTCTTGTAAGCCAGTATTGATGAGAAAAGTGTACAAAGTCTTTATATTAAAACAATTCAGCCATCTAATATTTTATTCCAGTGGCCTGGTGAGTAATTAGTACAGAAAAGGGATTCTTCAGTGAAATTGACTCTGAATTATACAAGCTAAATTGAGAAATGCAATTATCTATTGTAGTAGTATTTATATTTTCCAGAGCTGTGGGCTTTGGTCTTGACAGTTTATCTTAGCCAGTTAGTCATTTGAACAGAAAAGTTTTAACATTACAGTGTAAATGAACAGGTCACAGGATTAATTATCAGTGATTTAAACTTGATGTGATCTACTCTACCAGCCATGGACACCTGGTGCCAAATTAAAATACAAGCACAAGTGCCTCAAAACCAAAAAAGAGCACGAAAAGAAAAAAAAAATGTTTTAAGGAGGAAAAGCAATGTCCAAAATTCAGCATGGTGTAGTGGTAATTCCTTTACTTAACATGCCTTCTTGGTTTTTGAAATGTATATATCTAGTTCTTGGTCATAATACTCCTAAAACTTGTCCCTTTGTCAGACTTTTAAAAGCCTAGGGATTTGCTATAAAGCAACTACCTTGCCTTAATTTCCCCACTAGCCAGATGCCCCCTCTTTTGTGCTTCCCAAGTACTTACCTTTCTTTTCACTCATTATATGATATTAACATTATCTGCTAATGTGTCTTTTTTTTTTCCTTCGTGGGACTTAACCTCAAATATATTCATCTTAGTTTCTGTAGTGCCTAACGTAAATTGGAGCTCAGTAAGTGGATGCTGAATGGAAAAGAACTAGTCCCAGTTAAAGTGTGTCTTCACAAAATGCAGTTCCCCACACTGTGTCCTCACTTTGCCTAGGGCCCACACAAAAGCGGAGAATCTTGTTTTGTTTTGTTTTCAGTTTATTTTATTGACGTACAGGTGAGTTACAATGCTGTGTTAATTTCTGCTGTACAGCTAAGTGACTTAGTTATGCATACATATGTATTCTTTTTCATATTCTTTTCCATTATGGTTTATCACAGGATATTGACTCTAGTTCCCTGTGCTATGCAGTAGGACCTTGTTTATCTATTCTATATATAATGGTTTGCGTCTCCTGATCCCAAACTCCCAATCCTTCCGTTCCCCCACCACACCCCTTCCCCTTGGCAGCCACAAGTCTGTTCTCTATGTGCGTGAATCTATTTTGTATATATATTCATCTGTGTCCTGTTTTAGCTACCACACGTAAGTGAGAGTATAGGGTTATTTATCTTTCTTTTACTGATTTCACTTAGTATGATAATCTCTGGGTCCATCCGTGTTGCTGCAGATGGCATCATTGCATTGTTTTTAATGGCTGAGTAGTATCCCATTGTCCATATGTACCACATCTTCTTTATCCGTTCTTTTGTCAGTGGACGTTTAGGCTGTTTCCATGTCTTGGCTATTGTAAATAGTGCTCAAAAGCAGAGAATCTTGTGATAGCCTGTTGAGTTAGTAGTCAGCAAGCAAGCCTTTCTGCAGCCCTCCTGTCCAAAGTGCAGGCAGCTACCTAAGAATGACCTCTTCACAATGGGAGGATAGAAACCTGACAGTTAATATAAGTGATTGGGGAAAAAAAATAGAAAACAAAGGAAAGACACTGCAAACATAAAAAAATTTATTCGTATCCCCATTTTTACCACTAAACAGCTGTTATATAGGGGAAATCTTTTAACCTCAGTTTTCTTGTCTGTGAAGTGAGTTTATAAGCATACTTGTAAGAACGCGTGTGGGTGTATGCATGTGCATTCACACTTTTATATAAAAGCTCTGACTTACAGGAGGAAGCGGGGAAAACTAAATCTCGTCACCACAGAGTTAAAAATAAGATCCCCTGCTGTCAGATGCTATACATTTGAAAATTACTTCAGAGAATTTTAGCCTCCACCCCTGCGCTCCTCCCACAAAGAGGAGAAACTTCACTCAGAGAAGCCTGAGACCGGGTTCAGATTCAAGGGGATTAAATTCTTTTTCAAGAAGGAAGATGCAACTGTGGCAGAGCAGTCTAGAAGTGTTGGCCGATTCCCCCTTAGGTAATCCTTGGGCAGTAATTCTGACCTTGCCTGGAGATTCTAAGGAAGAATATTATTATGATCGGCTTCGGGGCAGGAATGCGCTGTAGAAGCACATTTTAGAAGTGCCCAGCTCCTCCAGAGACCTCCGGAGGTTTCTTGAAACCTCAGAGTCTGACTGGTAAAGGGTGTCAGGTTATATAATTGGTTCAGATTTTGTTAGGTATCTTTTGTGTGCTTAAGTCACATATTTCAGTACAGGTAATTTCGTCCTATTCAGTTAGACCTAATTCAGGGATGATTTTTCTCAGAACGTCCTTTGACATGTTTACACTTGGACGACCTGTTTGGGGAGACATGGAGTTTTACCTAATCTAGACCAGGACTTTTTGAGTTTACTAAGCCAGATACACTTGCAGAGTTTGTGAAGTAGCAGCCCTGCTACTCTCAGATATGGCAAGTCCAGGCCCACCTTCCTATGAGAGCTCGTCCTGATCAAGCACTGGAGTAAGAATTCTGCTTACATCAGGGGTGAGGCTTGTGATGAGCCTCTGTCCTAAGCTCAGGATCTGATGCGACCAGTTGAACCCCGGGAACCCAAGAATCCAGGCTGCTGTCCAGCTGTGAGCCCAGCTTCTGCCTCGGCCCAGTGCTTAGGCGGCAGGGTCTGCTCTGGATCTCCTGCTCACTTGGGTCCTTCACTGGGTACCCAGCCCTTGCCAGCCCCTTCTCACCAGGGATTTTTTTTTTTTTTCCCTCTCACCTAGTACACATAGCTGCTACCTAGATTCTCCCCAGCCTTACAACTTCCAGTATTGTCCTGTCTGGGGACTCTTGTTGCCATGCCCCATACCTCAGAACAGACTTCCTGGCTCTGTTAAAGCCAACCTCGGTCAACCCAAGTTAATCACATCCTTACAAACACTGATTTGAACTGCTGGCCATCTCTGAGGGAGTCAGCCCACAGGCCATCTCCTGAGCCATTCTTGGTCTCTTGGCACTGCAGGCACCTGCTGCCAGGATCCCAGCATGTGTCAGTACCAGCTAGGGAGGGTTCCAACTCCATTCACGTCAGCTCAGAAAGTCCCCAAGGACAGAGAAGGGGGTTATTATGGAAAAAGGAGTCTAACTGTACTCTTCCTCCACTGAAAATGAACTCAGAGGAAACTGTGAGTAATGTATGCACAACAAGTGCTTTAGCACTATGGCACAACATTATTGGTAGGTAAAATCAGATACAGATTGTTGTATTAAGTAGTAGCCTCAATTAAAATACAACTCTCTACTTACCTGTTGCAACAGAATGTAAAAAATAACAGAACTGTTACAAGAGCCTTTTACCAACAGTATTTAAAATGCAGGCCCTAAAGCTAAGCACAGCCCTTTTTAGAAGATCTAATTAGGTAAGAAAAAAATAAAGCTCTACGTGAACAGCCAAGTCTTTCATGGAGAGTGCAACCAACGTAGGTGTTCAAGGCTGAGAAGGCTCTAAGACTCTAAAGATAGAAGTCCCTCATTGGCTCTCAACCAAACTGAGCCCTTTGCACCTGCTGAATCTGTCTGAAGTTCACTTCCTCCCAGGGACCACAAACTGACCAGGCACCCACATGTGCCATGTATATTCTGCCACCTGTTTTGAAGAAACATCTGGCGTGTTTATTACCTTGCTGTGGCGAGGGGAATTTTCCACTCTCCACCAGGGCCCTCTTTCCATCCTTTTGAGTGAGTGCTGTTGGCATTGCTGCGTGCAGATTCACATGTACTGTCCAGCTTTCCTCCTCCTTGTGCAGGGCTGACTCATTTTCCCTAAATACTTGTTCATATGCAGCTTGCTGTGGTCCCTCGGTCTCTCTTGCCAAATGACAGTAAGGCATTTTGGAAGTGCCTGAAGGCTTTTGCTGCTGTTCTATCCAGCTGTCCTTGTTTGTTATGTTGGCAAAAGAATCCTACTCTCCATTTGTGTAGAAGTTGCCTGTTATTTCTCTTCCTGCCTCTCAGTGGAACCAGGTTAGCAGGTAATAGAAAATTAAATCCAGGTGATTCATAAGAATTATGTTTTGTGAAAAAGACCACTCAAGTCATAAAAAACGAGATGATGCAAGTGTTTTTATTATCACATTTTCAAGTGGTACAGGCACACGATTCTGATGTAAGGCAAGAGAATTCTGGTTAGCTTTTTATTTATTTAATTTTTCTGTTTTAAATGAGCAGAAGCGCACTAAAGCATAAAAGAAATTAGGTCTTCAAAAGAGCCTGCCTTATAATCACCTGTGTGCTTCATAGCCCAACAGAGATGATGAATAAATTTTGCTTTGGCTTCATAGTTTACAATTTACCTGTGCCCTGCTGTACCAGAAATGAAAGAGATTGTCACACTCTTTAATTTCAGGAGACCTGTGATCTGGAGAAGATCAAGCCTGAAGCCAGAAGATACTTGGAAAAATCAGTTAAAATGGGAAAAAGGAATGGGCTCCATCTTCCAGAGCAAGTACAGAATGTGAGTTTGTATCCTTTTCTTGTTCGAAAAAACAACGGATAAATAAATTGAAACACAACAACAACAAAACAGGAAATAGGCAAACACATATTTGTGACAGGGGAAATAACCCATAATACAAGTCCATTTACAATGTATTTGGTAGTCAGTGGTTTTAAATTCCAGAAGTCCTATTAACCTCACAGTGACCAACAACTGATAATTTCATTGCTTTTTAATCCTGTCCAGGCTTTATTTGTTTCATGTGTGCTGGGCTTATTTTCCCCACTCTATTGTGCATTCCCTTATAGCTAGTTCACATCTTAATAGTTGATTTGTATTCTTAACTCTCTTGTTCATACAGAGAGAGGGCACTGGTAATAAAATCCTTATGGTGGAGAGTTTTAAAACCAGTATTGTGTAATGAAACAGCCTATGATTAACATATGGCCCTTAAAGGAGGAAAGATTAGCTTTTCAAATTTTCTTTTTTGTCTAATGCCAGTCAGATCGTCCAATTTCAGATTTCTGTAAAATCTGCCACAGAATTAGCTCATTCTTTTGGACAGGAAATATAACCCATGATTTATTTCCAGGTTATTCTACTATCCAGGAGAACTGGAAACAAGTTTGAAAGACATTGAAACCGAGTGATGTCAGCATGGTAGATACAAGTGAAGGCACCCCTAAGATACGGGCACCTTCCTTCCTCCCACCGGAATGCTCTCTGAACACCTTGTAACCTCTTCATCCTGATTGCAGGAGAAATGTGACTGATCTCACTTACCTGACCCTTTGCCTTTCTGATCAGTCATCATTTCTGTTTCATGAACATTATATTGGTTGAAATGTATTTGTTGCATCTAACAAACCCTGTTGAAATAGTCTAAGCAATAAAAGAGTCTTATTTGCTTGTATAACTGTAAGGTCCAGAAGTAGTTGGGGTTCATGTGTTAGTCTGGTCCAGATGTTCTGTGGGTCACTGGCCATCTGATTTTTCTGGTTCTCCACTCTGTCTCCTTCAGTGTTAGTTATCCAAAGGCTGGCTTCCTTTTATCTACTAATAGGGCTGCAAATCTAAAAATCCCACCATTCCAAAGGATATAGACAAGCCCCCGTCAAACCTCCCCTTGTATCTTAATGGCCCAGATTGGATCGTATGCCTAATCTTCAATCACCTTGGCTCAGGGGGAATGCCAGGACTGGGATACCTGAACCAGTCACTGCTGCAGTGAGGGAGGGATTACCTGCTGCTCTGAGGTTGCACTCCTGGAGCCTTAGATAGGATCTGGTCCCTCCTGAACTACGTGGCTTCTGTAGGGTGAGGGAGAAGTGGAACAGTGCTTGGGGAGGCAACCAGAATGTCCAAAAACAGCACTGGACAGGATGTGTTAATTCAGCACTCTCAAATTTAGTGTGCATCGGAATTAACTGGAGGACTTGTTAAAACTCTGTTTATACATCGCCCCACCTCCTTTGACTTTGTTTTTCAATAGGTTTGGTATGGTTCTCAAGAATTGGCATTTCTAACAAGTTCTCAGTTGATGTTGATGATTCCAATCAGAAGCACCCTTTGAGAATCTGTGTGGTTTTATGTAAATTTTATTTTCTAACATTTTTAGAAGAGTGAAACATATTAATAAATTTACTCATGTGTTTTCTTGTGGTTTCCTCCTTATTGCTTCCTTTGATCTTCCACCTAATATTTTTTTATACAAATGTTAGGGCCCATAAATCACCTTTGTTGGCAAATGCTGTATAAAACTAAGGCCTATCCTGTTTTCCAAAGGAACCATAGAATTAATTACTCAGTTCTTATCTCTTGGCTTAGTTCAGCACCTAATACTGATTTACTAAATTAAAATTTTGAACTGGAAAAGGTTAGAAATATGTTAATTATTTACAGGCTATTTAATTCATTAACTCAGCAACTTCTTACTTTGCATATACAATGGGCCAGACTCTGCTTTGACTATGCGTCCTAAATACACTTACAAATGTACACCTCATTTCTAACACATCACCAGGATTGCCTTTTTGTATGTGTTACCTACAGACAAAACCGTTTTATCAAGCGCACCTCCAAGAAAGTACTTCCTGAGGGTTGTCTACAAAAGCCAACCTTCATATAAAAGGGAACCTTACTTGAACTGATGGAAATTAAAATGACGGTTTCATTTTATTGTTAAAGTCCTGTATTTATATCTTTGTTTCAGGAAATTAAATCAATGAAGAAAAGAATGAGTGAGCTATGTATTGACTTCAACAAAAACCTCAACGAGGACGATACCTTCCTTGTATTTTCCAAGGCTGAACTTGGTAAAAGTTTGTTATTTTTTTTCAATTAAAATCACATAATTTAGGCAAATAATGTCACCTCACAGTTTGCCAAATCAAAGTTAAAAGAATTCTTTAAAAAAATATACCTTCTACAGAACCCCACCCCACCCCTTCTACCAAAAAAAAAAAAAAAAAAAGCGATCAAATCAGACCCAGATTTTAGGCTCTATGAAAGTATGCTGTTTCTGCAGACAGTCCAGGAGAAATTGCGTAGTTTCTCTGATAACTCGTGCTGATGTTTAACAGCCTTCAGTGCTTTAAAATCTTTTTTTTGCCTCTCAGTGTCCTCTACTTAAACTAGTCTCTTCTTTTCCTGTTAGAGGTTTTTTTTGGCTTAATTCTGCCTGGTCTCTATCAAAATACCATCTGTACAAGCACACTGAAGCCTGTTCATTATTTCAAATTACTATCTCCTAGGCCACCTCTCCTCCAACTGCCACCCCATTTCAGCAACATCAAAGTGATATTATAAAGATTATCATTATTTTACTTGAATTTCAGTTACTCCACAAAATTCCTAGAGCTTCTTAAAGGCACCGTGCCAGTGCTGCAGAAACCAGTGATGAGTGGAAAAATTGATGTATGAGATAATGATTTTTTGCAGGTGCTCTTCCTGATGATTTCATTGACAGTTTAGAAAAGACAGATGACGACAAGTATAAAATTACCTTAAAATATCCTCACTATTTTCCTGTCATGAAGAAATGTTGTATCCCTGAAACCAGAAGGAAAATGGAAATGGCCTTTAATACAAGGTGCAAAGAGGTATTATAAATGTTTGTGTTTCTTTTGTTTCTATGGAAGATTTTAAGAATAGGGTTTGCTTTGTTTATCAGTGCTGAAGTTTGCTCACAGGCTGATTCCTCTGTTTGATCATCCCTGTTTGTGTAAACAGTAAGCCTCTCAATTCCTTAGACTTAAAAGACTTAGCTTCTTCCTTGTTCATTGGCAGCCTGCTCGGTATGGCTGTTCTAACACAAATAGAATGGGTAAATGAAACAGAAAGTTGTATCCTTCCAAGTCCACAGTCCAGGGCTGGTGGGGTACTTCTCTTTCCTCAACAAGTGACTTCAAGGCCATTCCCGTTGTCACCCTTTTCCAGCCTGTTAGGAAAAGGGAAAGTAAAATACAGAGCAAGCATCTTTAAGGAAAAGACCTGGAAATGGCATGTATCAACTCCATGCACATCCCATTGACACAAATTTCATCATATAACTACATCTAGCTGCAGGGGAGTCTGGGAAATGTGGTCTTCAGTTGACAGCTATTTTCTCAGCTGAGGGGATTCTGTTACTAGAAGAAAAAAGGAGATATTAGAAATTGATTCTGGAGTTCCTGCTGTGGCAGAGTGGTTTAAAAATTTGACTGCAGGGGCTCGGGCTACTGTGGAAATGTGGGTTTGATCCCTGGCCCAGCACAGTGGGTTAAGGACACAGCATTGCCACAGCTGCTACATAGGTTGCAGTTATGGCTCATGTTCAATCCCTGGCCTGGGAACATCCATATGCAGCTATAAAAATGAAAAAATATAAAAGTCAACTAACCAGATATGCCACAGTCTGCCTCTCTGGCTATCCAAGTCGTCGTGAGCCCCTTTTTCTTCCCACACAGAACCCATTCATATGTCAGATCCTAACTACCTACCGCCTATAGCTCAAAGACCAGGATCTCAGAGTGCTCCACAGTCCTCCCCAGTTATACTTCTCCTGATCTGGCCACCTTTGATAGGGAAGAAAAGTTGTCTGACCCACTCACCTCCAACACATACACGCAGTGGTAGAATAGGGACAGAAAACCACATTAAAGACTCCCAGTTGGAAAAGGAAAGAATGGAAAACATAGCAGGTTCATACCAATTTTCAGAAACAATTTGGCAGGAATTGTTAGGATTCTGAACTCTGGTGACTCTCTTCAGATAGCCCATTGGACTTACTTAGATCTTTTTCTAGCAGGAATTCCTTTAGCAATTGTACTCCTGTGGCCCCTGGTTTTGCCTGCAAGGGATTCTTACCCTCCATTCATTACCTTCCATTCCCCTCCATGACCATGTCCTGGGCAGGTGCTGGTATAGATTCCTGCTGATGGCGGTTTGAAGCCTAAGTGTTCCTTTCATAGGCCAGGCTTTTGATATTTTTGGTAATAACATTCACGCAGAAAACTGAACAGATTTCTTGTCTGCCTGTTTCCAATCAGGTTATGTTAAAATAACACCCAAACCACTTTGGGCATAGTCCTTAAACCCAGCAGGTCTTTTCTTACGTATGGGCTCCTGTATGCTGTCCTTTTCGCTTTCGCTCAGTTATTGGAGTCTGCCTCAGGCCCCCTGAAACAGTAGGCTTGAGCAGGATGGCACCATTCTCAGTGTAGTCTTCACAGCTCAGTGATGCAGTGTGACAGGCTTTTGTCCTGATGTTGAGCTATTGCCTCTTCCAGTTATCTGAAGCCCCAGACTGGGGGCCACGGACAGAACCTCTGTTAACACAATTCTTTTCCCTCCATCTTTGCAAACTGAACAATTCTCTCATGCAATCTTTCTTAAAGCATCAAACACCAACAAACACACCAACATTATGAGTTTTCCCAGACAATTCCCATAGAGCTAAGACTCTCTAGGTAAGTGGCCTGCCTTCCAAGTTACAGCAGGCAACAATTGTAACAAATGTTATCCATGATATAATGAAGATTACCAGCTTCCCAGTTAATAGTGTCTGTGTCCTCATTTTACATTCCTGTACATTTTTCATTTTTGTTAATAGCAGCACCGTATTCCTTATACTAGTCTCTGAGTAGTAGTGTACCCGTTGAAGAACTCTACAAAGTAACCAACAGCGACTCAAATAAGATAAAAGCTGTTTTGCCTCAGAAGGGATTAGTGGTTACCAGGAGTTAGGAAGACTGGGGAATTACTACTTAATGGGTACTTAAGTTTCTGTTTAAGGTGTTAGAAAAGTCTTGGGAACAGATAGTGGTAATTGCACAACAGTGGTTGGTTCCTTTGAATCGTACACTTAAAAATGGCTAAAATGGTATGGTTTGTATTAGATGTGTTTTACTACACTCTTTCAAGTTTTTATTATTATTAAAGTATAGTTTATTTACAATGTTTTGTCAAGTTCTGTTGTACCTCAGAGTGACCCAATCACACACATTTCTCTGTGCCGTACAGTAGAATCCAATTGCACATCCATTCTAAATATAACAGTTTGCATACAGAAAACCCGCCAAATGCCCATCCATCCCACTCCCTCCCCCCTTTTCCCCTTGGGAACCCCAAGACTGCTCTTCTTGGCCATGATCTGTTTCTTACTACTCCTTTCTTTTTTTTTTTTTGGTCTTTATTTAGGGCTGCACCCTCAGCATATGGAGGTTCCCAGGCTAGGGGTCGAATTGGAGCTGTAGCTGCTGGCCTATGCCACAGCCACAGCAACTTGGGTGCTGAGCCACATCTGTGACCTACACCACAGCTCACGGCAACACCAGATCCGTAACCCACTGAGCAAGGCCAGGGATCAAACCTGTGTCCTCATGGGTGTTAGTCAGATTGATTTTTGCTAAGCCACAATGGGGACTCCCTGTTTTTTTTTAAAGGTTGTTCTTTTTTCTCTTGCAATTAACAGTACAGAGATGAGTGGTCCAGAGCTGGAGTACAGCTCAGCCATCTTCCATATATGGCTTCCAAGGTCATAGCTGTCATCTTCAGTTCACAGCTAGTAAGGCAAGCATCTGTAAAGAGATGATCCCAAAATTTCCCACATCAGCTCATTCACATTCCATTGTTCATTGTGTATCACATGGCCACAACCTGCCTTAAGAAAGTGTGGGAAAGAGCAATGAGGTCCTGCCGATTAGCACTGGAAACTAGTCACTTGTGATGGAGCATGACAGAGGATAGTGTGAGAAAAAAATGTATATATGTATGTGTGACTGGGTCACTTCACTGTACAGTAGAAAATTGACAGAAAGCTGTAAACCAGCTATAATGGAAAAAAATGATTTTTTTTTTTTTTTGCTTTTTAGGGCTGTACCTGCGGCATATGAAAGTTCCCAGGCTGGGGGTCAAATCGGAGCTACAACTGCTGGCTTATACCACAGCTACAGCAACGCAGGTTCCAAGCCATGTCTGCGACCTACACCACAGCACACAGCAACGCCAGATCCCCAACCCACTGAGCGAGGCCAGGGATCAAATTCACATCCTCATAGATCCTAGTTGGGTTCATTAGCCACTGAGCCATGAAGGGAACTCCATAAAAAAAAAAAAGTCATTTTAAAAAAATTTAAAAAAAGAAAGTGTGGGAAAGATAGTCAGGTGTGACCATGTGTCCAACAAAAACTCAGAGAATTCTATAACTAAAAAGAAGAATGGAGGTTGGGAGGTGGGGGGAGTTTCCCTTGTGGCACAGTGAAAACGAATCTGACTAGTATCCATGAAGATGCAGGTTCATTTCCTGGCCTCACTAGTGGGTCAAGGATCCGGTGTTGCCAGGAGCTGCATAGTTCTCAGATGCAGCTTGAATCCCACTTTGCTGTGGCTGTGGCATAGGCTGGCTGCGCAGCTCTGATTCGACCCCTAGCCTGGGGAACTTCCATATGCTGCAGCTGCAGCCCTAAAAAGTAAAAAAGAAAAACGGAAGAATAGGGGAATTGACATTGAGAGAAAATTGACAGTCTAAGGAGTATGTCTAGGGAAACTGAAAAAGGTAAAAGAAAGACTCAAACCAGTTAACTTTATTTTTTTGTTACCTTTTTTTTATTAGAGTATAGCTGATTTACAGTGTTGTGCCAATTTCTGCTGTACAGCAAAGTAACCCAGTCAAACATATATATATACACATATGTACATATGCACAAACATATACACACACACGCATACACACACACACACACTCTTTCTTATATTATCTTCCACCGTAATCTATCCCAAAGATAAAAGTAGTTAACTTTAGAACTTGGAAATTGTATCATGTGTTTTTCATATCCATGTTTCTATTCTAGTTTTGTTTTTGTTTTTTGTCTTTTTGTCATTTCAGGGCCTCACCTGCGGCATATGTACGTTCCCAGGCTAGGGATCTAATCGGAACTGTAGCCACTGGCCTACACCACAGCCACAGCAAAGCGGGATCCAAGCTGCGTCTGTGACCTACACCCCAGCTCATGGCGACGCCGGATCTTAACCCACTGAGCAAGGTCAGGGATCGAACCTGCAACCATGGCAAAGGTTTGCCTGGGAACTTCCATGTGCCATAGGCACAACAAATAATAATAATAACAACAATAACTTTAACACATAATTATGTGGTGTTTGCTCTTGTGCCAGGCATTTTTAAGTGGGCTTTACTTATATCCTCACTTGAATCTTCGTGATCATGCTATGATGTAGCTCCTTTTATTATCTACATCTTGCAGATGAGAAAACGTAAGGCTTAGGAAGATTAAAGAACTTGCCAGTGGTCAGACAGCAAGTAAATGGTGAAGCCAGATTTTGAACCCTGGTAGTCTAACTCAGAGTGACCTTCCTTAGAAGCATGTCTATAAATAATTGATGATTTAATAGTAGTTTTCTTTATTTTCTCTAGGAGATTATTTTTCCTTTATTAAGAAAACAATAAAGCAATATCATTATTTGCATTTTAATAAAAATAGTATATATAATGTTTGTGTGATAACTTGAGAAAAATCCCTAAAACATTTTTAAGTCTGGAGTTCCATGACATTAAAGCATATTTACATTGTTGAGCACCTGTCGCCACCTTGCATCTCCCGAACTTTTTCATCTTCTGCAACTGAAATGCTGTCCCCAGTAAAAGCTAACTCCCCACTTCACCTACCCCGCAGACCCCCGCACACACCATTCTACTGTGTCTCCATAAATCTGACTAATTTAGGAACCCCATATAAGTGAAATCATATAATTATCTTTTTGTGACTGACTCACTTCACTTAGCATAATGTATTCTAGGTTATCCGTGATTTTTCCCTTTTAAGACTAATATTCCATTGTATGTATATACCACATTTTTTTTATCTGTTCATCCATTGATGAACATTTGGGTTGCTTGTACCATTTGGCTGTTATGAACAATGCTGCGGTGAACATGGGTATACAAATATGTGTTTGAGCCTGTGCTTCCATGTCTTTGGGATATTTACCCAGAAGTAGACTTGCGGGATCTTATGGTAATACTATATTTAATTTTTTGAGAAATAATAATACAGTTTTCTACAGCAGCTGCATCATTTTACATTCTCATCAGCAATGTATAAAGCTTCCACATCCTCACCAACATTTATTTTCTTTGTTTTTTCTAAATAGCCATACTTATGAGTGTGAAGTTAAAGTGGTAAATTTTGTATTATGTATATCTTACCACAATAAAATAAAAATGTAAATACCAATATTTGATGCAGTTCTCTCAACAAGATTAATATAGGATCACATTTAAGAAATCCATAGTCCTTAAGAATATATTTTTAGGAGTTCCCACTGTGGCTCAACAGGAATGAACCTGACTAGTATCCATGAGGATGTTGGTTCATTCCCTAGCCCCGCTCAGTGTGTTAAGGATCTGGCATTGCCATGAGCTGTGGTATAGGTCACAGACGCGGCTTAGATCTGGGGTTGCTGTGGCTGTGGTGTCGCCCAGCAGCTGCAGCTCCGATTCTACCCCTAGCCTGGGAATTTCCCAAATACCGCAGGTGTGGCCCTAAAAAGACAAAAAAAAAAAAAAAAGGAACATATTTTTACCCTAAGTTAACAGTATCTAAAATTTTTTAAGACCTTCATAGCTATCTCCGAAAGTTTAAAAAGTCAATTACTTCAGAAATAAAATTGGATCATGTATCCAAAAACAAAAGTCTGTAACACTGAAATAAAACAACTTGTTAGAAGTTGAGATGGTCTAAAAATATTTGACAGTTGTACCAACCTTAAAATACTATAATTACTCTTTTTTTTAGTGCTTGGATCCGGTTAATTATTAGCCTTTATTTTGATTTTTGTTGTTGTTGTTTATTTCTAGGAAAACACCATAATCCTGCAGGAGCTACTCCCACTGAGAGCCAAAGTAGCCAAACTACTGGGCTATACCACACATGCCGACTTTGTCCTTGAGATGAACACTGCAAAGAGTACAAGCAATGTGATAGCCTTTCTAGGTTAGTCCCTTCCTTTCTTAGTCCCTGGTATATTGCCATTTCTTTTTTTCTGTGAGCGTTTTGCTGCATGGTACCAACTTGCCAGAGGGCCTCAGAATGTAATATGTCCTTGAACACATTCTGTTTTTTTCACTCATTCAAGAGAAATGCGTTGGTCACCTACTATGTGTTAGTTATTGTGCTTGGTCCTAAGGGTTGCCCATTGTTTATATTATATAGTAGTCCTGGCTTCATCCTATCTGTATTTTTTTTTTTTTTTTTTTTTTTTTTTTTTTTTTTTTTTTTGCCTTTTGTCATTTTATGGCCGCGGGTTTATGGCCGCACCCGCGGCATGTGGAGGTTCCCAGGCTAGGGGTCTAATTGGAGCTGTGGCCACTGGCCTGCACCGCAGCCACAGCAACGCGGGATCCGAACCGCATCTGCAACCTACACCACAGCTCACGGCAACGCCGGATCGTTAACCCACTGAGCAAGGGCAGGGATCGAACCCGCAACCTCATGGTTCCTAGTCGGATTCGTTAACCGCTGCGCCACAACGGGAACTCCCTATCTGTATTTTGAGGGGAATTTTTATAATTCCTAACAAGACATCTAGGGACCTACAGAGAGTATTAGCT